>PVIU01000585.1:0-163435 GCA_004026605.1 Ondatra zibethicus | reverse complement strand
TGGGTTACCTCACTCAGGATAGCGTTTTCTATTTCCATCCATTTGCATGCAAAATTCAAGATGTCATTGTTTTTTTACTGCTGAGTAGTATTCTAATGTGTATATATTCCACACTTTCTTGATCCATTCTTCTATTGTGGGGCACCTAGGTTGTTTCCAGGTTCTGGCTATTACAAATAATGCTGCTATGAACATAGTTGCACAAATGCTTTTGTAGTATGATTGGACTTCTCTTGGGTATATTCCCAAAAGTGGTATTGCTGGATCATGAGGTAGGTTGATTCCCAATTTCCTGAGAAACCGCCACACTGATTTCCAAAGAGGTTGCACAAGTTTGCATTCCCACCAGCAATGGATGAGAGTTCCCCTTACTCCACATCCTCTCCAGCATAGGCAATTGTTGGTGGTTTTGATTTTAGCCATTCTGACAGGTGTAAGATGGTATCTCAAAGTTGTTTTGATTTGCATTTCCCTGATCGCTAAGGAAGTTGAACATGACCTTAAGTATCTTTTGGCCATTCGAACTTCTGTTGAGAATTCTCTGTTCAGATCATTACCCCATTTTTTAATTAGGGTATTTAGAATTTTAATGTCTAGTTTCTTGAATTCTTTGTGTATTTTGGAGATCAGACCTTTGTCTGATGTGGGGTTGGTGAAGATCTTCTTCCATTCAGTAGGATGCCTTTTTGTCTTAATGACTGTGTCTTTTGCTTTACAGAAGCTTTTCAGTTTCAGGAGGTCCCATTTGTTCATTGTTGCTCTTACTGTCTGTGCCATTGGAGTTTTACATAGGAAGTGGTCTCCTGCGCCCATGTATTACAGGCTACTTCCCACTTTCTCTTCTATCAGGTTCAGTGTGGTCGGATTTACATTGAGGTCTTTAATCCATTTGGACTTGAGTTTTGTGAATGGTGATAGATAAGGGTCTAATTTCATTCTCCTACAGGTTGACATCCAGTTATGCCAGCACTATTTGTTAAAAATGCTTTCATTCTTCCATTGTATAATTTTAGCCTCTTTGTCAGATATGAGGTGTTCATAGGTTTGTGGATTAATATCCAGGTCTTCGATTCGATTCCATCGGTCAATGTCTCTGTTTTTATGCCAATACCAAGCTGTTTTCAGTACTGTAGCTCTGTAATATAGTTTGAAGTCAGGGATGGTAATGCCTCTGGCAGTTCCTTTATTATATAGGATTGTTTTGGCTATCCTGGGCTTTTTGTTTTTCCATATAAAGTTAGTTATTGTTCTCTCAAGGTCTATGACAAATTTTGTTGGGATTTTGATGGGGATTGCATTGAATCTATAGATTGTCTTTGGTAGAATTGCCATTTTTACTATATTGATCCTACCAATCCAGGAGCATGGGATATCCTTCCATTTTCTGTTATCCTCTTCAGTTTCTTTCTTCAAGGTCTTAAAGTTCTTGTCAAATAGATCTTTCACTTCCTTGGTTAGTGTTACCCCAAGATACTTTATGCTATTTGTGGCTATTGTGAAAGGTGATGTTTCTCTGATTTCCCTCTCTGTTTCTTTATCCTTTGTGTATAGGAGGGCTACTGATTTTTTTGAGTTGATCTTGTATCCTGCCACTTCACTGAGGTATTTATCAGCTGTAGAAGTTCTTTGGTAGAGTGTTTGGGGTCACTTATGTACACTATCATATCATCTGCAAATAATGAATGTTTGACATCTTCCTTTCCAATCGAATCCCCATGATCTCCTTATTTTGTCTTATAGCTATTGCTAGGACTTCAAGCACTATATTGAAGAGATATGGAGAGAGTGGACAGCCTTGTCTTGTTCCTGATTTTAGTGGAATTGCTTTGAATTTCTCTCTGTTTAATTTGATGTTAGCTGTCAGCTTGCTATATATTGCTTTTATTATATTTAGATATGATCCTTGCATCCCTAATCTCTCCAAGACCTTTATCATAAAGGGGTGTTGAATTTTGTCAAATGCTTTTTCAGCATCTAATGAAATGATCATATGGTTTTTTTCTTTCAGTTTATTTATATGATGGATTACATTGATAGATTTCCGTATGTTGAACCAGCCCAGCAATCTCTGGGATGAAGCCTACTGGATCATAATGGATGATCTTTTTGATGTGTTCTTGGATTCAGTTTGCCAGTATTTTATTGAGAATTTTTGCATCAATGTTCATAAGTGAGATTGGTCTATAATTCTCTTAGTTGGTTGCGTCTTTGTGTGGTTTTGGTATCAGGGTAATTGTAGCTTCATAAAAAGAGTTTGGCAATGACCCTTCTGTTTCTATTATGTGAAACACATTAAAGAGTATAAGTATTAGCTCTTCTTGGAAGTTCTAGTAGAATTCTGCATTAAAACCATCTGGTCCTGGGCTTTTTTTGGTTGGGAGGTTTTTGATGACAGCTTCTATTTCCTCGCGTCTTATAAGCCTATTTAAATTGTTTACCTGGTCTTGATTTAATTTCGGTATGTGGTATTTATCTAAAAAACTGTCCATTTCATTTACATTTTTCAATTTTGTGGCATACAGGCTTTTGTAGTAAGACCTAATGATTCTTTGAATTTCCTCAGTGTCTGTTGTTATGTCCCCCTTTTCATTTCTGATCTTGTTAATTTGAGTGCTCTCTCTCTGCCTATTGATTAGTTTGGATAAGGGTTTGTCGATCTTGTTGATTTTCTCAAGAAACCAGCTCTTTGTTTCTTTGATTCTTTGGATTGTTTTCTATGTCTCTATTTTGTTGATTTCAGCTCTCAGTTTGATTATTTCCAGTCTTCTACTCCTCCTGGGTGAGTCTGCTTCTTTTTTTTCTAGAGCTTTCATGTGTGTTGTTAAGTCACTAATGTGTGCTTTCTCTGTTTTCTTTATGTGGCCACTAAGTGCTATGAACTTTCCTCTTAGCACTGCTTTCATAGTGTCCCATAGGTTAGTGTATGTTGTTTCTTTATTTTCATTGAATTCAAGGAAGACTTTAATTTCTTTCTTTATTTCTTCCTTGACCCAGGAGTGGTTCAGTAGTTGACTGCTCAGTTTCCATGAGTTTGTATGCTTTTTGGGGGTGGAATTGTTGTTACATTCTAACTTTACTCCATGGTGATCCGATAAGACACAGGTGGTTACTCCAACTTTTTGTATCTGTGGATGTTTGCTTTGTTACCGAGTATGTGATCAGTTTTTGAGAAGGTTCCATGAGATGCTGAGAAGAAGGTATATTCTTTCTTGTTTGGGTGGAGTGTTCTGTAGATGTCTATTAAGTCCATTTGATTCATTACATCTGTTAGTTCCCGTATTTCTTTGTTAAGTTTCAGTCTGGTTGACCTGTCCATTGGTGAGAGAGGAGTGTTGAAATCTCCTACTATTAGTGTGTGGGGTTTGATGTGTGCTCTGAGTTCTAGTAATGTTTCTTTTACATATGTGGGTGCCTTTATATTAGGGCCATAGATATTCAGGATTGAGACTTCATCTTGATCAATTTTTCCTGTTATGAGTATGAAGTGTCCATCTCCATCGCTTCTGGTTGATTTTAGTTTGAAGTCGATTTTGTTAGATATTAGTATAGCCACACCTGCTTGTTTCTTAGGGCCGTTTGATTGAAAAACCTTTTCCTAACCCTTTACTCTGAAATAATGTCTGTCATTGTGGTTGAGGTGTGTTTCTTGTAAACAGCAGAATGTTGGATCCTGTTTTTGTATCTATTTTCTTAACCTGTGTCTTTTTATAGGTGAGTTGAGTCCATTGATATTAAGCATTATTAATGACCAGTGGTTGTTAACTCCTGTTATTTTCTTTTTGGTGGCAGGATTTGTGTGTCTCCCTTCTTTGAGTTGTGCTGGTGGAGGGTTGTTAGATATCTGTGTTATTATGGGTGTTGTTTGCTTCCTTTAGTTGTGGTTTACCTTCTAGTACTTTCTGTAAGGCTGGGTTTGTGGCTATATATTGCTTAAATTTGTTTTTTTTCCTGGAATATCTTGTTTTCTCCATCAATGGTGAAAGAAAACTTTGCTGGGTATAGTAGTCTGGGCTTGCATCCATGGTTTCTTAATTTCTGCAGCACATCTATCCAAGACCTTCTGGCTTTCATGGTTTCCATAGAGAAGTCAGGTGTAATTCTGATAGGTTTACCCTTACATGTTGCTTGACCTTTTTCCTTTGCAGTTCTTAATATTCTTTCTTTATTCTGTATGTTTTGTGTTTTGATTATTATATGGCGAGGGGATTTTTTTTTTGATCCAGCCTATTTGGTGTTCTGTATGCTTCTTGAACCTTCATAGGAATGTCCTTCTTTAGGTTGGGAAAGTTTTGTTCAATAATTTTGTTGAATATATTTTCTGGGCCTTTGAGGTGGAATTCTTCTCCTTCTTCTACCCCTATTATTCTTAGGTTTGGTCTTTTCATGGTGTCCCAGATTTCCTGGATGTTTTATGTTACGAATTTGTTGGATTTGTTGTTTTCTTCGATCACTGAGTTTATTTTCTCTATCGTATCTTCAGCGTCTGAGATTCCTTCTTCTATCTCTTGTATTCTGTTGGTTATACTTGTCTCTGTGGTTCCTGTTCATTTATCTAGATTTTCCATATCCTGCCATCTCTCTGTGTTCTCTTCATTGCCTCCATTTCAGTTTTCAAGTTTTGAACTGTTTCCATTACCTGTTTGATTGCTTTTTCTTGGTTTTCTAGGGTATCTTTGAGGAATTTATTCATTTCTTCTAACTTTTTGTTAGTTTTCTCATCCCATTCTTTAAAGGCATTTTTCACCTCTTCTTTAAAGGTCTCTATCACTTTCATAATGTTACATTTAAAGTCGATTTCTTCTAGTTCTTCTGGGTTAGGTTGCTCAGGTTTTCCTGTTACATACTCACTGGATTCTGGTGTTATCATGTTGCTTTTCAGGTCGTTGGAGGAATTCTTGAATTGGCACCTGCCCATCTCTTCCTTCAAATGTGGTCAGGAGAGTCTCGGTGGCTTGGTCCCTCGGTCCAGGTATATCCGCCAGCACTGAATCAGGGCACCTTGCTGGCCCAGGACCGGTCCAGATGTATCTGTGTAGCACTGGATTAGGGCCCCTTGCTGGCCCAGGACCTTGCAGTCAAAAGGGCGGGCTTGGTAAAAGTTGCCCGCTCCACTCCATGGGACAAGGGGACCCCTGTAGTCCTGAGCTCACCCTGTAAGTTAGATATTGTTAAAAAAAAAAATCTGTACTACCTGAAATAACATGGCCCTATCACAACTTTAATCTCATTTTTCATAGAAATAACTTTAAAAAGCATAAAATTTAAATTAAAACGCAAAACACCTCAAATAATCAAAGGAATGTTCCCCAAAAGGCAAAAGGGTGGAGCCGAAGGTGTCACACACAAGGGTTAAAAGCTTTACTACAAAGCGGTTATGATCAACATGCCCGATGTTGTTATAAATTCAGGCATAATTCAAGCACAGAGATGAAGAATATGGGAGAAACTCCTTGCAATCACAGCCGAGAACACACAGTGGAGAAAGGCTAGTCTCTTCTGTATGTGGTGTTGGGAAAGTCAGATATTTAGAAGACTGACACTGGAAAGTATGCCACAGGAAAAAAAGAGTTCAAAACTGTCATGTATGGTGAGCCCTCTGGAAAATATGGGGTACACAGGCATAGACCCACACAGAGAAGAAATAATAAATAAAAATAAGTATGCCTCTTCACAGATGCATACCATAGTAAATATGAGCAAGCCAATGAAAGAATAGATTTTTGTAACATTTCAAATATTCCACTATGGGGAAGAGCTGTAGGAATAAGGCATCAATCTTTAAAAGTAGCAACAATAACAAGCGAGTAGTTTGCAATCAAGGAAGCACAAAATTAATTCAGTCAGAAAAACATGGGTTAAAAACAGACCTCATTTTGGCTACTTTGCTGCCAATGAGCAAGAGGACACGTCTCAGAGTGAAGAAGACATAAACCACGCTGGAGCTGTTCCACTCTTTCGAAGAGAGAGATCCTCACACAACTCGGCAGCAGGACTTCTCAGGATATTGTTCTGAGTGTTGCATGTAGCACCTGGGAGTTGGAGGCAACCTGGAAACACAAGCAGACAAAATGTGTAGGTGAAAACATGAGTGTGTACAATAAAAGAGAAGCCTGGGCAGCTGTGTGTGTATCTGATGACATGGGTGGGTGCCAGAAGAGTGTGTCTACTTGAAAACAAATTGAAGTGTACATTAAAACACTTATTTAAACCAAAGCACCTACACGCACACACACACACACACACACACACACACACACATTCTGTAAAAATATGTATACATTTAAAAATAGCACCAGGCCAGACACATCAGGACTGTGTCTGTGGTTTTTACCTTCTAATGACTAACAAACAGCTCTGACACTGAGCACCTAAAACAACATTCGTTTTTCTCCTGAATCCCTCCACCAAGAATTCGAGCATGGCATGAGTAGGTGCAGTCTCGCTTACTTGACCACAGAGGCCATTTGTTGGCGACTGAGTTGGTCTGTCTCTAAGACGTCTCCATTCCTAAGTCCCACAGTCCTGGTGTCCCTAATACGCTGAGGTCTCCACAAGCTGCAACTTCACCAGTGGCCTCTTGGCCTCTTTCCATCAACTCTGACTCTGAAGAAGCCTTTGCTCACTTGGCCACCATGGCCGTTTATACCCCGGGTCTCAAGCTCACTTTCTAACCTAGTGCAGGATCCATGATTGCTTCCCAGGCAAGATCACTTCCAGGACACCACCATGCCAAGGTCTGTGTACCCCTGTAAGGCAAGACATCTTCCCAAGGCTTTGTTCCTCTCAGCAAGTAAATGGGCTCTGGACTGGACTCCTAGTCTTTCCTTAGTCTCTACCAACTGCATAGAAAGGAGGGGACATTAGGACTTTAGTGGCCTGGATCTTACCTCTGACCAAACACCAACATCTCATTCCTCTCAAGGCCCAGGAGAAGAATGAAGTAAATCAGTTGTTTTCCAGAGGAGTGGACTTTCCGTCTGTGAGCATGGATCTTCAAAGGCTCAGATTCACAAGTGCAGGAATTCAACCAAGGAGCAGCTTTAGGGATGTGCAGGGGCCACGCCAGGCTACTTCCCACGTCCTCTAAACTTACCCAGAGCCAGGGGCAACCAGGCTGCACATTGCCCAAATTTTAGAATTTCTTTTCAGCCACTCTTGGAAGTCATTTCATTCTTGAACTGATGTCCAGTTCTAGTTAAAGTGATACTAGCTGCCACTACAAAATATTCTTCTGGCAAAAATATGAAATGCCTAAAATTATAATCAAGCAATTCCTAGAATTTAAGGAAGGGTGGTTAATACAGTTTAAATTCCCTTTAAAAATAAACAGGGTACAGCTATGCTTTATGAAGAACAGCAATTTGGGTGCTAATTCCCCGCAGTCTAATGTGGAATGTAAACACATACCATTGTTTTGTAGTTGGTTTTACTTTTGAGAAATAAAGCATTATTCGCAATTGGGGAACGATCATAGTTTATAAATACCAGGATGCAGGCATGGCTAAACCCTGCAGTTCATGCTGAAATGTTAAGAGATCACAATAAACAGCTTTACAAAGGAATGTATTGTCATGAGAGACACTTAAAAAATAAATCAGCATGTGTGTCTTCTTATCCCACGGAAGGTGATTTTTAAAATGCTTTGGAATCTGTATTTATAATATTATGGTGCATTGTATATCACATTATATACAATATATATCACGTTATAATATTAGGATATTTACTTAAGCTTTACAGGTGTTTTTAGAAAAAAAAATTATTTTATCTTCTCATGTTTGTGTGTGTATGTGTGTGTGAGAGAGAGAGAGGACAGAGAGATTGTATTGCTCACCAAGGCCAGAAGAGGGCAGTGAGTCCCATGAAGCTGTAATTGTAAGTTATGAGTGCTTGATATGGGTGCTGGAAACTCAGCTCTGATCCTCTGCAAGAGACAAAAAGCACTTTATATAAGAGCCATCACTCCATCCCCACCCAAGTTTTTATTATGAGTCTCCTCTTACAATTTGAATATGAAGTATCTTCCACAGGCTTGTGTGCTGAACGCTTGGTCACAGCTGGTGCTAATTTGAAAGGCTCTGAATTCGGGTGGTGGTGGCACATGGCTTTAATCCCAGCACTCAGGAGGCAGAGACAGACATATCTCTGTGAGTTTGAGGCCAGCCTGGTCTACAAGAGGTAGTTCTAGGACAGGCTCCAAAACTACACAGAGAAACCCTGTCTTGAAAAAAAGAAAAGAAAAAGGAAAGGCTCTGAATACTTTAGGACAATGTTTCTCAACCATTGAGTCAAAATCCCTTTGGAGGTGGAACAACCCTTTCACTGGGGTCACCTCAGACCATTGGAAAACACAGATATTTACATTACCATTTGTAACAGTAGCAAAATCATAGTTATGAAGCAACAAAAATAATTTTATGGCTGGGGGTCACCACAACATGAGTAACTGTGTTAAAGACTCTCAGGGTTAGGAAGGTGGAGAGCCACTGGCTTAGGTGGTGGGGCTTGGCTGCAGGAAACAGATCCTAGGGGGCGTGCCTTTGAATTTATGCCTAGTTCCCGTTGATCCTGTCCCCTGTCCTCTGTCTGCTGTGGGGTAAGTCATCTGTGCCACATTCTTCTGATGTAAAATATGTCGTTATCTCACCACAGGTAAGCCCTGGATCGATAGAGCCCGGCCAGGGCTGTGGAATGAAGCCTCTGAACATATGAACTTGTAACAGACCCTAGTACAACCGGCACCATGTTGGAAGTGACATTCCGGCCTTGGAACCCAGCATGTAGGCAGCAACACCTGCCAAAATGAGAAGGAAGGCCTGAGCCATCCAAGTCCATAGTTCTGGGAAAGTTCCTAAATGTACTAATGCTGCTTTTTGGCTTCTGTAGTTCTGTCTCTGGTTAACTGTTCTTACTAACTGAGATGTGTAAATCCACAATGTGGTCTTTCTACTTCAACGCTCTCTATGAAAAAGGCTTGGTACTGCACTCAGGTCCTGATCACCCAGCGTAGTCACCAGCCAGCTAATAAAGACTCCCATACACTGGGACCTGTGTCTAGGTTGTCTTCTCGGGCGGATGTCTTGTAATAAGCTGAGATACATAGCCCACATACTTGAGTTGCTTGTGTGAGGTATTTACCAGAGCAACAGAGCTAACAAGACAGAAAATGGGTGCCATGGAAGTAAAGCAGCCACCGGTAAGCAACCACCACGACTCCATCTACCCACCTGGCTCTTAGGCCTTGGGAACTGCTTTGTAGGAGGAAGCTGGAAAAGTTGGGATTCAGGACTGAGAAATAGAGCCGGTGATTATGAAAGGAGCACAGGCCAGAAAGCTGACAGGATGTGCAGAGGAAACATTCCACTCTTGCCATTTCAGGGGAGAAGGATTGTCAGGAGTTGGGGTAGATGCCATTTCTTGCAATGGCTAAAAACATGGCCACTCTCTGTCGACACCCTCCAATTTGATGGGAGGCTGAGTCTAAGAGACACAGACTGGAGAGATGGCTTAGCTGGTGAAATACTTGCCTGATACAATTCATGGAGACAGAAATGAGGAATTCCCAGAGCAAGCAGACTGGCCAGGCTCATTAGCCAGAGCTGGCATTTCCATAGGAAACTCTCCTTCAATGTGTAAGGTGCATAGTAGTCCAGGAAAAATACATAATATCAACTTCAGCTCTCCATACATACACACATCTGCATGTGCTCATACAGGTGAGCCCGCACACAGGCAAACATACCTCTGTACAACCACACATAGACTAAGCAATGTATATACTAAAAATGAATAAAAATAAAGGACTGGAGAGATGGCTCAGCGGTTAAGAGCACTTGTTCTTGCAGAGGCCCCTGATTCGACTTCCAGCACCCATGTATCAGCTCACAGTCATGCATAACTCCAGTTCTAGGCATCCAATGCTATCTTCTCACCTCCGTGAGCACAAGGCACACATGTGATGCACAGAGATAGATGCATGAAAAATAAACAAACAAAGAAATAAATAAACAAAACTATACACTTATTAATTCTAACTCCTAAAACTTTTGAAATCAACTAAAGTATCAGATTCCTTGCTCCCACCAACCCAGCAGCTAGGAATGTCACTAGGAAGCTCCTGGTATAAAAACATCATTCCCCCACTCTGCTTCAACCGAGCTCCCTGCTGTCCCAGCAATGTGTTTGACAAATGACTTGGTTTAGGACTGAATTTTATTCTGTAACTGTAAAATCCACGTAACCTCTTTCATGGTGGAACAAGTCATTTGGAGCAAATAGCAATCCATTTTTCTGGGTCATGGTCATTCACATTCAGTTCAGAATAAACCGTCTCTTTTTGTCTATGGGAAGAGGTGGTTTTTGCCCACGTCAGTCACCATCAGTATCTCCTATGGCTCCTAGCTATGTCACGCTTCTCCATACACACAGCACGTTCCAGGATTTCATCTCATGGGGAAGCTAGACAGGTATCAAATGGACTCTTTCATTATAAAAACTTTGCTCTTCCTTAAGATTTAAAATACCATATGAGAAGGAAGAGATAAAAATGCCAGAGCTGCACTGTGGTCTGTTAAATGTGCTGCTGGGTTCAAAATAAGTAGTCTACCCTTGACCCTGTAAAGAGACACGACATTCTTTTTTTAAAAAATTGCTTTTATTGAGCTATATATTTTTCTCCACTCCCTACTCTTCCTCTCCCATGATCCTCTTGCTCCCAATTTACTTAGGAGAGCTTATCTTTTTCTACTTCCCATGTAGATTAGGTCCATGTATGTCTCTCTTAGGGTCCTCTTTGTTGTCTAGGTTCTCTGGAATTGTGAAATTGTAGGCTGGTTTTCCTTGCTTTATGTCTAAAAGCCACTTATGAGTGAGTACATAGGATATTTGTCTTTCTGGGTTACCTCACTCAATATGATCCATCCATTTGCCTGGAAATTTCAAGATGTCGTTATTTTTTACCGCTGAGTAGTACTTCATTGTATAAATGTCCCACATTTTCCTTATCCATTCTTCAGTTGAGGGGCATTTAGGTTGTTTCCAGGTTCTGGCTATGATAAACAATGCTGCTAGAGACATGACACCCTTAACTTCTCCAGAGATTACATATGATGGCAGCTCCCCTAAGAGTTAATTTCACAGGGTCTGTCAATTGCCTGGAAAGCCAATTCACTGGAAGGCACTATAAGAAGATGAGAGGAATAATTACCCTCTTAATGAGAGAATCTGTGTATCCTGCAGAAACCCCTCCCTGAAGGCAGTAGCTCTTAGAGCTCCCTCATAAGCCTATATAACTTTCCTCCTTCCCCCTTTCTGGCTCTTCTTCCTATCCCAGCCCAAATTCTAAGCATGCTTGTCCTGACACCGGATTCTTTCAGTTCTCAGCAGCCCTGCCCCTTCCCTTACCCCCCCAATGCAGCTGCTCAGTGACCTCCATTACTGAACTTTCTTGCTTTCTTGGGCCTACTTCAAGGGCATGGCTAGCTTCCTTGTCATCCTTTACTCAGCAGCTCCCAAGATTTGCCTGCCCTGTCGCTGTTTTCCTACCCAACTCTAATAAGATAACCCTCCCAAGCTTCCTGCTGCGTGTATTTGTGGATTCTTCTAACAATGAGACTAAAGAACCCTGAATCCCAGGTAACAACCCTCTCTTCTCAGAAGTCCTTCCTTCTTAAACTTACTGACAACCTCACAGGAAATACTGAAAAGCCTGCTGGGAACCCTACTTCTAAGGATCCTCCCTCCTCCTGACACCAGGTGCTCTTTCTTCTGGGTGCTCTGTGTCTAGAGTCACCAGTGTTCTCTCTCATGGAATCAGCTTCTGCAGAGCAAATGTTTCTGCTACAGAGGAGACAGGCTGAGAGTCATAGGATAAATGCAAGCTTATCATCCCGCTGAATAGCCGGTGATGGGGACTTTCCTGCCGAGCCCTCTAAAGCTCCCTGCTTGTTATCGAGAAACAAAGTGTATTGTTTTCTTTTGAAGATCCAGCCACTGAAAGTTAAAATCACCTATTCTTGGTCTTTGAATATTTCACAGTTAAATCTCTATTGTTCAGTCTCTAGTCTCAATCTCACTCAAGTGTGCCTCGTGTTCAGGATAACTCTATTCATTGATTCCTTCCTAATTATTTATTTTAAGAAGCATATCTATCTGACTACCAAAAAAAAAAAAAAAAAAAAACCAAGCCCTGCTATTTTAAATTCAGCCTGTCTTCATTCAAAGTGGCTGAGCCTGAATGTCAATGTGCTTCCTTGGGTCCCCAAATGACTTTGTTGCACTTATGTGTTGGTGACAGCTAGTTGCTGGTTCAGATTTAAATTTCCTTTGCCTGGGCTATTTAAATTATAATTGGCTCTGGCAGCCAGTGGTCAAAAGAGCCCCTGGTTACAGAATGTGTATTCTTTGAAAATAATAGCAGGGGAAACATCACTACAGAAGAAACACCCGAGAACAGAGCTAGCACGGTCTGATGAGCATCTAGACATACTGAACGTGACAAAAATTTTATCTTGCCTTGTCGCAGAGTTCACGAGTCTCTGGTTGCTCTTGTCAGTGAACAGGCAGAAAACCCCAAGGAGAGCGGGAGCCTCCATGGGACCTTCGATTTTGTGATTATCTCACAAATGACTTTTGCTTTTCTTTTTTTCATTTATGTAGATTTGGACAACGCTTTCAAAACTTTGGCGTTTTGAATATTTGATATGTATTTGTTTCCTATTGTAATAGAAAGGGTATGGTGCTCTGTGCCCATTGTCTTTTATGCTGGCCTAATGGGGGTCCTTGGACCGTGTCTTGATTCCATTCAGCAGCCAAGGATGAAAACTCCTCCACCCACCTTCCATGGCTTCATGTGGGTCTAATGGAGGCTACACAGGCAGAATAATATTGCAGTGAAATTCTTTCATTTCTTGTGATAATTTAAATGAAGATGAACTGAATTCTGAAGCATTCTTGGGCCACAGCTTTCTTCTTTTAATTGCGAACTTTTCAATAATTTTACAGCTTCCAAGGCCCCAGTTAAGAAAACCTACTTCTCCCTCAGCCTTTGTCTGTGCCTTTACCCACAACATGTGACAATCCACAGGAGAATTTCTCCTTGCATGTTGGTATTCCGAAAAAAAGAAAACAGATATTGACAAAATAAACTCAGGGAAAACGGTTCCCTTAGAAGCACCTTTGCAGTTTTTAGTGTTAGATACAAATTTGCTTGCTAGAACTTTCTCTCACATACTGCACAAGGCACATTGTATGTGGTAATGGCTTTGATAGAGTTATCTAAAAGACATATCAAGTAGCTACAACTTGAGAAGTTGATAAAGTATTTTGTAACCAGATAGTTTTTTTTATTATTATTTGCTAAGAAAATTTTTGTGCTGCTGAGAGAGTGTCCATTCCTAAGGTCAATGCCTTATGAAATACATTTACTAAAGATTTTTTAGCATGGGTCTAATGACTAAACTGTCAGTGGAACAGTGGGAGGTATGTGTGACTATAAACACCAGCTAAGGGATATTTCATGACATCAGGATAGAATCTGGGTTTTCAGAACATAAAGGAAAGAAGCCAGTTCTTTACTGTAGAGCAAAGTGACAGAATTAATAACAAGTATAGCACCATGCTTAGATACAGCCAAAAGTGCAAGGTCATGAGTGACATCACTGGAACCCAATAAGTCATTTCAAAACCGTGGCTTCTGGAGTCTGGGAATCCACTCAGAATTGTCTGTTTTACTGCCTGGGGTGGTGATTACATTACAGCCAGAATATTTCCAAGCAATACATCATCTCAAAGGGCATTTATCCCTTCTCCTTCGTCTGAGATTCAGGGCTTTAAAATGAGCCTTGAGTTTTGAGTCATCCCTGAGCCCATTTTGATGGTACCTGAGTCAGAAAAATGGGGGGGGTGGGCAGCAGACAAAGGAGAGAATACTCACATGCTTCTACAGTCTGCTTTGAGCTACAGATTTAACAAGCATCAATAATTAACTTTAATATCACAGCTTTGTTCCAAGGCCAAATGCAGAGGTTGGGGTGTGTTTGAAATTGCTCACCTCTCTATCCTAAGGTTTTCTTCTTCCTTGTACTTCCCCACTGCATATGTGTGAGCAAATGCGTGCGTGCACACCCTGCACACCCATATACACTTTTAGAGTCTCAACTTGCTCTTCATAATGCACACAGGTCACACACACACACACTAAGAGTCTCAGTTTCTTCATAATGCATATTTAACTGACTTCTATCTTATTTCAGTGTAAGTACTTTTGTAAACACATAGCAGAACTTATACTAACTTAAGGAAACCTCACCCGATTCCACTCGGCCTCTCTCGTGACAAATGTCTCCTGAAGAAAATTCCTCCTCCAAAAAGGAACTTCCAGTCCATTTATGTTCAGTGCTGTCTGTAATTGTCTAGGTCACAAACAGCGCTTCCCGAGGAAGACCACCACAGACCACCCCAAGGGATGTAGAGCAGGTGCACTGAGACCAGCTCGGATGAAGCAGGCAAGAGTCAGACACAGATCAGCAAAGGCATAGCATATCGTGCCGCCACCCAGTTCCCAGCATCAGGACCAGGGAGGGCAAAGGTTAGCTACTGCAAACAGCATTTAGCCTTGATAGGTCTCAAGGTGATGCCTAAGTAGTGTTTATCTGCCTATATTTTTCTTTAAATGAACTGCCATCTTCACAGACTCAAGTTCTTTTCCTGTTGTCTTTGCTCCCCAATGTTACTGTTCTTCATGAAAACTGTTTCTGGCAGTGTCACTGAAAGCCACCAGTGCTACCATCTCACCCTTTGTCTGTCTCTCGTGTGGGTGCAGAATACACACATTTATATACTTCTGCTTCTTTTCCTCTTGCTCATCTGTCTTTAGCTATGGAGCTGTATTTTGACTAAAAAAATCATATCAAAAATATTTAAAAATATATTATTATATAATATAGTAAATCTATGGTAATATGGTAAGTTTCTCTTATTTTTTATTACTTTGAGTGTGTGTATGTGAGTGTGTGTATAAGTGTGCATGTGTGTGTATACATGGACGTGTGCATATGCATGTGAGTGTGTGTGTGTATGTACGTGTATGTATGTGAATGTGAGTATGTGTGTTTATGCGTGTGGGGGAGTATGCATGGGCGCGTGTCTGTGTGTGTGTGTGTGTGTGTGTGTGTGTGTGTGTGTGTGTGTGTGTGTGAAGTTGCTAGAGCTTGTTCTCTCCTTCCTCTCTGTGCATCCCAGAGATCAATCTCAGGTTGGCAGGCTTGGGGCAAGCACCTTTATCAGCTGAGCCATCTCACCAACCCTCTTATTTATTTTTTTCATAAAACTTCAAAAGTAACACATGACTCTGAGAGCTTACTTCACTCCTAAAAGAAATCATGCCATCTTGGCCATATCAGTCATCACCAAGGAGTTTTACTGGATCTCTATTAGGGGAAGATGTCATTTATCCTTCATTTAAGTAATGAAGGTGGATGCTTGTCAGGTACTGTTACTGGGATTTATCACAAAAGCCTGGGTTCTGGTAGCCCCAGCAAGCTAGGTTTAGCCACCATGCCAATGTCCCAGTTGAAAAAACGGATAGTGGTAAAAGCAGGAAGTTTTACCACTGTGGTCACAATGGGAAGAGGAACAAATGCAAGGGTCTACTGACCTCAGTATGCCTTTGGAGGACACTGGCACGGGTTTAGATTTAAACAGAGGGAAAGTGGGATGTATGACTGAACAATTTGGGTCAAGATGTGCTCCCGCCCGTGACTGACCACACTGTGTCTCAGTTCTGGTCCTGCAAGGTGGTTCAGTGGGTTGTTAAAGCTTCCTTCTGTTCAGCACCGAGGATGCAGCCTGTCCTCCTCTGTCCTGTGAGGATCTGCCCTTCCCAGAGTTCAGAGCAGTTCAGGAGAAAAGGTCGCCTGTGTTTTCAGCCTAACACACACAGAGTGAACGCAGAGACCTCAAGCTCCCACAAGCTTTCAGTTGCCTCCTGGGCCCAGTTGGGGTGTTGATTCTTTTAACAAATAAGAGGGCTATAACTTGGCCTGGTCACAGAGCTGAGCCAGGTGAACTCAAAGAAAATGCACAACCTGTGTTCATCTCAAGAGAAATGGTCTGATTCAGATAGTTATGACCTGGGATCCACCTGGCAGTCTTGCCAATACGATGACTCCAGGATTGGTCTTAAAATAGTTCATGCTAATGCTAACGAGTAACTCGGTGTGGGGGCTGGTCATGCTAGTTAGTTGTGACTTGGAGCTGCCTCCACTTTTGGCAAGGAGAAGGAAGAAGAGGGGCTGGAACTGGTGCTCAAACACGAGGCAAGGATTCAACAAAAGATGCTCCCATCATGAAAGCCCAGTCCATCTGTTTGATGATCCTCAAGTACATTTCCTACATTAGCAGGGTTCCAAGCCAAGAGAACAAAGTCCCCCACCCCACCCCACCTCCTGACCACACTGAGGCTTCCCTTCTGGAATGCTCTTCCCTGGTTCTGGTCCATGCTTTTCTTCTGTGTGTTCTTTGATCGTAATAAACACAGAAGTAAATATAATTGGGTCAGTGATTCCTGGGAGTCTAGCAAACTGTTGAAACTGAAACTGGTTTGGGAAGACACAATTTCCTGGCAGAAACAGTGGGGTGGGAGCCAGGAAAACACAGTGGTTGCAGAAGCTCATGTTTTCTAGAGATGACATCAAGACCCAGAACTTCACAGCAGAAAAGAATTTCAGGACAACTCATTGTGAAGCAGAGTGACTTTCACATAGACTTCAGCACAAGGGTTAAGAGAAAGAGAGGTACTCGGTGGGGGAGGGGGGCAATTAGACACACTCGAGTGTGAGGGTGGAGGCTTCTCAAGAGAAAGCATTCTTCACCATATTTACCACAAGCGCATGCATGATACAGGCGGATGCTGAAGTTATAATTCAAAGGGTGGCTAAGAAGCTCACATGAGATCACGCCATGGTTCCTCCAGCACACAGAACAGGATGAGAGCTGATGAGGTTAAAGCCATATCTCAGAAAGGTTTCATGGGTACTCAAGACACGTCTATGTCAACAAAAGTTTGTTGTGTTCATAAGAGTCCCCAAGAATGAGGTTTACATCTGAGAAAGGAATATGCTGTATTTGAAGATCATGTATGTTCAGGCCTTAAACCCAGTTCTTATTTTAACATTCTTATCTGAAATCTTGCTGTATAAAAGGAATCTCATGTGGGAGCCCACAGAGGTAAATTTGTTCCACCTTGACTAAAGGTCAGAGAATGCAGAGCTATTCTTGCTCCTTCAAGGATATATGACAGGAGTTTTGACCTAAGATGTGGTTAAAACAAAATGTTTTTGATTAAAAGTGAGACCCAGCCCTCTAACACCCCTATATCCAAGGAGTCTGGGATGAAAGCCAGCCCCTGGCATTCATCCTTGGGACATCAATGGAGTGCCAATGGAGCAGAAAACTCAATCTCAACCCCCTCCTCTTGGAAGTTGCCTTGTTCTGGACTCCACTTCCAGAAAGCCCTCCAAGTGCTGACTTCTCCCCAGGAAGGGTTAGGACCACTCCCATAGGCTATTTAACACGTGGTTTTCGGGTTTTACATGCCCCCCTCACATCTCTCTCTCTCCCCACCATGCTTTCCTGGACACCCAGAAGTGCTGCAGTAAACATGGGCATTGATTTGGTCTAATCTGGTCTAATTGGAATTATTTGCGTTGGCAGAGAGGCTCATTTTAAGAATATTCCTAACAGTTTTGACCTAGGGTGTGGTTACGTGATGCTTTGGCTTTTGAAAAAGTAATGACTTTGCTTGTTCTTTGTGTCTTGGTGAAGAAGCATTTTGCCTTCCCCCTCCTTTATAGATCAGGGTGTATAAAGGCTATGAAAAATAGCCACAGGCAAATCTCAGTATTTACTAGATGCCCTCGCGACTTCATCTGTTATCTTGTTCTATTGTCTCTTGTTTTATAGTCTCTCGTCTATTTCTTGGGACATATTGTCCTAAGCAGGGACAAATATGTTGGGTGAGACCTGGCAATCTCATCTCCATTTAGAGAAGCCTCATGTCAAGTTTTGTTAATTGTTCTAGAATTCTTGCTTCTCACTTAGAGGAACTTTCACCTGACTCCTGTTGTATGTCAACTTAACACAAAAGAAAGTCATCTGTGAGGAGGGAGCCTTGACTGAGAAAATGTTGCCACCAGACTGGCCTGTGGGCAGGCCTGTAAGAAATTTTCTTGATTAATGATTGATGTGGGAGGGCCCAGAGCATTGTAGGTGATACCATCCCTAGGCTGGTAGTCCTGGGTTCTATGAGAAAGCATGCTGAGCAAAGCAGTAAGTGTAAATCCCGGTCTCTGGCCTCCATCTTTGGAGGCCCAACCCCTGTGACCATGAAACCTTAACCCCTCCCCAGAACTCAGAAGCCATAGCAGGAAAAAAGTGGTGATTTTGAAATACAGGCTTTCTGGGCTGTGCCGCAAGCACGACCTCTGACTCTTTTGGGAGATGGAGTATTTGGATGGGATTTGTGAGCAGATTGTTCTGGCTTGCTTGATAGCAACTTGGACCAGCTGTGTGCCTGGAAGTTGGGCGGTGTGCGTGGCTCAGAGGCTCGAGCAGCTCTGCCATGCTGGACTGGGTGGGGCATACAGGCACTGACGTATTACCTGAGCAATGACACAACTTAAGTTTTTAAGAAGCGCCTAGCATTTTAAGAAGTGCTCCTGGACAGTAAAGAATTACAGATTCACAATAGGACAGATTCAGGCATAAAAGACCTCTAAATGGGTCACAGTGTTGGATAAATGTACTTAGGCTTGGGAGAGAGAAGGAAAAGAGTATAGAGAGTCATAAAATAAAGTTAATGCTTTTTTTTAAAAAAAAGGGTAAAGTCTTTAAAGAGACAGAGTACAGACAGTCATAAACTAAAAGGAGTAAAGAAAAATAAGCCATGTAAAACGAAAAATTCACAGAGAATCTGGATTCTGTATATTATTCTGTCTTCTTTGAAATTTTTGACTGTGAAGGAGCTAAGTACAGAGAGACATTTCATTGTATGGGCTGCTAAGCTAAACCAGCATGTATATTATAAAGGTATCATGACTTCAGAATTTGGGTCTAAGGACATGTTGCTTGGGAAAAGAGGTTCTTCTTTTGTTTTCACGGAAGATGAGAAGCTGTGGATTGCCTCCAGGTGAATATGGTTCATGGACCAAGGCCTCCTGAAAGGCTGCCATGAATACCCTCAAAACCTTAATTCACTCAACTGCTGACTGAGATGGACCAAGCACACAGGATACATCTTAAAAGACCTAATTAATAGTGCCCCCAATCAGCAGGAAGAAGTATGGACAGTACTATGCCCATATTCCCAAATATTGTTTTAATTGTTTGTTTACATTCAAAGGGGGATATGATATAAATATGAATAATTTGCATTGGTATGGATCTTGGTTTATTGATATAAATTTAAGGTCAATTTTGTTATATGTATATGTATTTCTGATCTTGATTAAGGCATTGTGATTGTGTAGTTCATTTAAAAAATGTAATGTATAATTAAGAAATATAGGTTAATAGATAATCATCTGTAATAGTCAAGCTTGTAGTCATGTTAATTAGATTTTCTAGATATATAGAGATATATTTCAGTTAGATAGATATTCTTCAAATCTTTCAGAGACCTTCAGAATATGACATTTAAAATGTTTTAATAACTTAGGACTTTGACAATGAGATGCATCTGCTCCTGGTAGCACCAGCTATTTCAAGAGGATGATGGGCATCAAAGAAGCTCCTTATGGAGTTTGCTAGCCATTTGGGCAAGAAACTGCTCTTGCCTGGACTGCTTCATTGGACATGCAGTACCCACAGAGAGATGACTGCTGAACTTGCCTAAAGGTGAGATGGTCATTTGGGGTTCCTCCTTCATGACAGAGTCTATGAGACATTCTGCAGGATACAGAAGAAAATGACTAAACTGTCTTTGAAATTTCCTGCTTCATGGAAAAGTCTTCTGGATACTATGGGCCTGTAGGTCAAAGATGGATACCCCAATGATACAGAAGGATTTTGGGTGACTGTCCAGGCAGTGAGGTGTCTCTGTCAATCCTAGAGTTTTGGAAGTTGTTTATAATGCACTTCCTGTTTACTTAGGTAATATTATATCCTTCTGGAGTCTTTGATGGAGTTGAAGAATTTATACTTATAGTTTTCCTTAGTTATGATAAAAGATAAAGTAGATATAAATATTGTAACTGTAATTCTTGCTTGATAACTGTTTTGTTATATGTAATTTTACTATGTTAAAGTTAAAGCCTTCCTTTTTGTTTAAACAGAAAAGGGGAAAGGATGTAGGAGTTCCTTCTGTTTATATGTTGCTTTCATTGGTTAATGAATAAAGAAACTGCCTTGGCCTAGTTGATAGGGTGGAACTTAGGTAGGCAGAGAAAACAGAACTGAATGCTGGGAGGAAGAAGGGCAGAGTCAGAGAAGTCATGGATCCTCCACCTGAGATGGACGCCCATTAGAATCTCCAGTAAGCCACAGTCACATGGCGATACACAGATTAATAGAGATGGGTTAAAAGGAGATGTAAGAGTTAGCCAATAAGAAGTTAGAGCTAATGGCCAAGCAGTGTTTTAATTAATACAGTTTCTGTGTGGTTATTTTGGGTGTAAGCTAGCCGGGTGGCTAGGACAAACAAGCAGCCCACTCCTACACTAAAGCCCTGGGAACACACTCATAATCAAGGAAAAATACCAGAAACTATAGGGGACACTACTTGATGGCTCACCTGCAGACTCCTATGTAGCTAGTTCCTTATGCAACTCAGGACCACCTGTTCAGGGAAGTATGCTGCCCACAGTATGCTGGGCCCTCCTGTGACAATTAACAATGAAGGCAATCCCCCATGGACTCCTGATATAGGCACCCCTCAATTGAGACTCCCCTCTCAGGTGACTCCAAGATGTGTGAAGGTGACACTTGAAGCTAGGACAGTGGCCAAATGCATGTCAGTATTAGTTAAACTTGTCAGTTAGGGTTGTCACAGTTTGCACAGCAAGTAAACTGAGCCACTGGATAAATGTGAAGTCAGCATCAAGTTGACTGTCCATATGGGCCCAGGGGTCACAGCAGAACTGTTAGCTTCTGAGGCTGGTGTCTGATATCTCTAAGACTGTATTTTACTGTAAGGGAAGAACAAAACATTGCATTTCCTCACTGCTCTATAATTTATTCAAGAAGGAAACACTTATCAGCTGATAGAAATTTGCTGACTCTTTTCAGATTTGCAAATCTAAAACTTATAGAAAATAAAACATGTACCCCTAAAATTAAACCTCCCAGAACTAACTGAAGAAGAGCTCTAGGGAGAAGGGCACTTCTATGTGATAGAGCACCTGTCTTGCACAGCTGAGGGCTTAAATTTGATCTCCAGCAGAAGAGAAAGAAGAAAGGGAGTTGTTAGTCCAGGTTCTCTAAAGGAACAAGAGAGAATGAATATCTATCTATCTATCTATCTATTTACCTACCTATCTACCTATCTATATCTCTTATATATATTCTATCTTATATATATATATATATATATATATTCTATCAATCTATTTTCTCTTGATCATCTATCTAATCTATCATCCATCTTCTATCCTCTCTCTAAGCTATCTATTGTCTATTATCTATCTATATCTATACACATGTGCACACAAACACACACATATGTACATATACACATATACATCCTATACATATACATTGTATGTGGAATTTATTGAAATGGCTTACAGGTAGTCCAACAGTGGTTGTCTCCTGCAGGAAAGGCTGAGAATCCCAGTGGCAGTTCAGTTTCTGAGAACGGATGTCTCAGCAGTCCCAAGAGGTGCTGGAGTCCCAGGGAATTGCTGGAGAGATGATAGATTCCAGTGAAGGAATGCATTAGCAACAGGATCAATGATGGGTTTGCCAGCAAGAGTGAGGGCAAGAAGGCAAAGAGCAAAAGCTTCTTTCTTCCATGTCCTTCATGTGAGCTGGCACCGGAAGGTATGGCTTAGATTTAGGGTGGATCTTCCCACCTTAAAGAAACAAATGAAGAAAAAAAATCCTCACAGGCATGCCTCATTGCTTGAGTTTTATTTGATTCCATATGTAGCTGAATAGACAACCAAGATTAGCAATCACAAGAGGGAGGGAGGAGGAAAGAAGGAAGGGAGGGAGGGAGGGAAGGAAGAAAGGAGAGAGGGAGAGAGGGAGAAAGGGAGGGAGGACAAGAGAATGATAGGATGGAAGAGAGGGAAGAAGGAAGGAAGGGAGGAAGGAAGGAAGGAAGGAAGGAAGGAAGGAAGGAAGGAAGGAAGGAAGGAGGGGAGAGAGGGAGGGAAGGAGGGAGGGAGGACAAGATATGGAGAAAGAACGGTAAGGATAAAGGGAGGGCGAGGGAGTGAAAGAGGATGGAAAAGGAGGAATTGCTGACTGAAACCATGCAAATTTCCAAAGAGGAAAATGGTTGTGCTTTTTGGAAGTCCATCCTAGAGAAGTTAGCTAAATGCTTGAGTGAGGAAAAGCAGAGGGTGCGATCTCTAAGCTTTTGCTTCCTGCCCACAGTTTCTCACTACCAAAGGGACAAACCCAAACTTTAGATCAGTCACACCAGAGGTTAGAAATCTGGCTTTAAACTCCACTAGTCTCATCTGTGACTGATCTCTGGATGTGTCAGTCATTCAAACCATGCAAAATATTTACAAGTCTCCAGCCTGGGAGCTGGCCCACAACGTTGCCTGTGGGATTCAAAAGTTCTGTGCAGTACACCCTGGAACATCAGCTTTAATATGCCTGAGTCTGCAAAGCCTGCCTTTCTTCAGAGTCACTGGAGAAAGTGGACTGGCCTCTGTCCCAAGCTCATAGTAGGTGGCAGGTGGCTCGCCCTGGGCTTTGGATGAGAGATCACTACTCCAGACGGCTCCACTGATGACCTCTGACTCTTCAGATGACTGATGGCCGAGTCTCCCTCTGCACTGGTCACACCTGCCATGCGGAGAGCATTTCCTTCATGCTTGTTCTGCACCAGGCAATGGGCTTTAGGTCAGCAACTGTGTCAGCAATTTCTCACCTGTCATCATGTGAGGATGTCACCTTTGCCAGCCACTGGCGCTCTCCCTTACCTGTCAGCTAGTTCAGCCTGGGCAGAAATCTACAGTCCCAGAACCTAGCACAGAGTCTGGGACTCTGACTTTATTAGATACCTCTTGAATAAATTAATTCATTATAAGCACCAAGACTATTTTCTGGACCAGTGTATTGATGTTGCAGAATACTAAGAGAGTGAGCTTGGACATGTCCATTGGAGCCAGGCTGTAGAGTGTGTTTGATTCCAACTCTTATAAAGTTTTACATGTCTTGACAGAGGTATGGCTTTTATTTTTTGAGTGTAGGGTAACGGTTATAAATATGGTTTGAAAAGTTACTATGACAACATTCTGAAACTCCCCGAAAAATGAAAGAGTAGAGGGAAGTGGCACTTGTAAGTTTCTCAGGGTGGGCAGCACAAGATGAGAACCCACTCCCACACCCCCACTCCACCCCACCCACACACGGTCTAGGACAGGTTAGTGTGAATGACTAGAAAGATGTCAATGTTAAGAAAAGATGAGCGTGATTAGCAGAGGAATTAGAAAGTGTGACGTCAGGTTTGTTACAGCCTCAGCCTCAGTCTGTCTTGCTGAGATAAAACACTCAGACAAAGCAATTTAAGGCAGGAAACATTTATTTGCTCATGACCAAGGCTATAGTTCATCACAGCGAGGAAGTCAAGGCAGCCTGAATTCAAAGTAATCAGTCATATATGCAGTCAAGAGCAGACTGCAGTGAACTAAAGTATGCTTGCTTGCTCCCAGTTAGCTGCCTCTACTTCCATACTCAGGACCCAGCCCAGGAAATGGTGCCACTTACATTTCCAGTGGACTTTCCTGTCTCAATTAACCCAATTAAGAAGATCCTTCACAGGCATGCCTGCAGGCCAGCCGAATCTAGACAATTCCTCCTTGAGACTCTTTCCTCTGGTGATTCCAGGTTGTGTCAGGTTGACAATTACCATAACCACCGCAATTACCACCTTAAACCGACAACTGTCCATCAGGCAGCCCACACAAACCCTCCTCTGTGAGCATTCTGAGTGCTAAGCAGATCCTGGTGATTCAGATCAGCAAGGGGATGGGCATCCAGCAAGCAGACTGTACGCTGTCATTGAAACCACAAGGGGTAATGAATGAATTTGACGCTTGTGTTGTTGACATGGCAGGAAAAGGAAGAAGGGAGCAGTGTACGCGGGGTTCATGGTACAGCGCAGAGCTGAGGGAAGGGCTTCCCAAGGAGAGTGCTCTTCCTATCACATGGTCTGGATCTCACTAAAGATGGAGTCAGAGAATGCTTTATGTTGAATAGAAATATACAATGCATCCTAGAATTTTTACTGAACTGAGAAACGTGTGTTTGACAGACAGCTACACAGAGCTGAGAGAAGGCTCTACATATTGAAGAGCTTGATAGTTTCTTAGAACAACATGAGATCCTGTGACTCAGACTGACTTTTACATATAGACAGATGTAAGGATATGAAATACACCTTATAAGTCATTTTTACCTTATGGACAGCTGGAGGACATTGCAGATGTGCTAATTGGAAAATGTAGGCAATCTTTGAAGTTGTATTGGGATTCTCTTCCTTGTCCTGGTTGATTTTGGAGGGAGGGGGCTCAACTTGACATAAGTCAGGGAAGAAGGACCCTCAGTTGAGGATATGCCTCCATCAGATTGGCCTATGGGCAAGCCTGTAAAGGCATTTTCTTGATTAATGATTGATGGAGGAGGGCCCAAACTACTGTGGTGGTCCTGGGTTACATAAGAAAGCAGGCTGAGTAAACTATGGGGACAAGCCAGCAAGGAATGTTCTTCAGCTCCTGCCTTTCATTCCTGCCCTGACTTCCCTCAGTGATAGGATGAAACCTGTAAGCCAAGTAGACCCTCCCTTGCAGAGTTACTTTGGCTCGTGGTGTTTATCACAGCAATAGAAAGCAAACAAGGACATTTGGCATTGGGAAACCTCTAATTCTGATTATCTACCTGTGCTATGATGTGGTCAAGTGCAGACAGGTGAACAGAGAGGAGACAGCTCATTGCTATTGTATGAGGAGATGGTCCCTGCACAGATGTTCAAGGAGGTTATTTTCTGTCATCCTCTGCCATCAGTTATAGAGCAGCTGCTCAGGATTCACCCCTGTAATTATTAATATTTTGCATTTTTAATGCTGAGATGTTCTACTTAAGATTCTTTAATCCTCAACGTGGTATACTTCATATTTTCTGGGAACTGGTGAGTCATTTCTAGCTGCTTGGAAAACTGTTTGAAATACAGAGAATTTCATTTCTGCTAAATCTAAGTAAATTTCTGTTTTAAAAAGCAACCAGTTTTAAAAGCTCTGAGGTCTTAGCTGAACATCCTAAGACTGTAGCAAACAATTCCTAATGTGTCTGCAGCTTTGTCTGAAGGATGCTCGATGGAAAAACAGCCAAGACATGATGCTGACTGTGTCTTAAGGCAGAATCTGCAGGACCCAATGCATAGCCAATACCTTGAGATAACCCCAGGTTTATAAAGTCCTTTACTAAATACTTCTTGCACTGCCCATCAATCTATAATTAGTTCAAGTTAAATAAAAAAGGAGTCTAAGAGTGAAATGATAATGTTTTAAGTCTAAGACGTGAGGAATAATAGAAATACCAACTGATTTTTGGCATGCTGTGACTGCATTAGGAAAGCATCATGTATACACAAGAAAGAAAACATTTTTATCTCCTGTTTGCTGTAGGAATCTTTCTAGAACTAGAGTCGCTCTAACTGCTTTTACAGAGCACTTATTACACCACAAGGGTTTGAAAATAATGAAATTTCTGAACATGGTCTGTTTCGCTTTTTATGAAATAGTTCTCTACATTGAGTTTCTTAGAGAAAAACAAAAAACACCTAGATATTGTTTTAAATAGTACAGAGGAAATCCTAACACTATGGAACCACTGATTGATCAAGACTTTCAAGGAGGGCATAAATCTCATATTTTCTTTTAGTTGGTTTTTTGATTGATTGGTTGACTTGGAGACAGGGTTGCCTGACTCCCAGGCTTGCTTCTCACTTGCTGTAAGGCTGGGGACATTGAACTTCTTGTCTCTACCCCTAGAACTGGCTGGGATTGCAAACATGCACCACCATGCTCTATTTTATAGAATGCTGTTGATCCTGCATCCCTCATGCATGCTCACTGGGCACTCTAACCTAGCTACATCCACAGACTACATTTCACAGTTTCTAGTGATTTAGTTCTGGATGTAGAGTAGGCTGTTGCCCCCAAGATAAGAAAAAGAGATGATCCCATTGGTCAAAATTTATCAAGGGTCACTGAACCGTGACATGCATTCCTGTGACTCTGCTCCCTCCAGAAAGGAAGTCCTGCCTCTACTCACCAGCTATCACCACCATGGTTGACTCAGGTTAAGACAACCTAAGAGTCCGTAGCCTATTCAAGGGTTATCTACCTATGACTGCTTTCTGAACTTTCCAAGTTTTACCTGGGGGATATAAATCTATATTTAAATGTATTAGAATAAATATATCCACAGATGTATGTCTATATGAATTATAATCTATGAAACACTAAAACATGATTTTTAAATTTTGAGGGAGTATGTGTTGGTTGCTGGTGATTTTTCTTACGCTTGTTACAGTGGAGCAAAACCGAGTTGCTCAAGTGACTGAAACTACGGAACTTGAACCAGCAACGCTGCCGCTGGGAAGAAGGGGTAGCGGTCACATCCCATGGGCCCTGCATGAACTTGGGAAACATCAGCTGTGTTGTAAGCACTCAGATTCCCACACATCCCTTCCTAACACTTGGGGGTCCCTGGATGCTGAGTCCATAAAAACCATCTTACCATCTCTGGTCTGGTGTGGGGAAGGAACCTGGGGCATAGCCTGTTAAAAGTGATGCCCTTTCCACTCACTATCTCCACATAGACAACAGACTCCTGGCTAACGGTATCTTTACCTGCAGTCTCGAGTTGTGATGATTACTGCACCCCCTATATTATCCATCATTATTCTTCAGAGGGAACATGGGTTCCAGCCAGCATTCACCGAGCAGGCCGAATAACAGGACAATTGCTGCAAATTACTCCATTACAAGCACAATGTACTGAGCCCTCTCCTGCCCTCCACAATCAGGTGCAAGTGCCTTTTACTGGGAAAATAACAGATCATACTGCTTTGGCACCAGGGAAGCTAGATTTGTGAAGTTTGGACATTATATATTTTAATTGCTATTTATCCCAAACGAAGAATCTATATTCATGTGTTTCCACACACACCCCCCATCCAAACCACAGCTTTTTGTGGGGTTTTTTGTTTTGTTTTATTTCCTGCAATATCAGGGATTGAACCCAGGGCTTTACACAGGCGGGTCAAATGCTCTTCTACTGAACTACAGCCCTGCCTTTCTTTCTATATTTCATTTCCTGATAGTCTCATCAAATGGCAGAGGTTGGACTTGAACTTAAGATACTCTGCCTTCCTATGGGGTAGGAATGACAGGCCTGTGATACCTGGTCCAGTTTTAATCTTCCCTGTTGATTAGTTTTTCTGCACTTAACCCCATACCTGCCTTTTCTCGTCAAAATTGTGTCTCCAACCTTACAGCTTCCAGATCTTTCTGGATTTCCCTAGGGAAAACCTTCTTTGTGATGCTCACAGTACTTTCAAGCTCTACCGAGCATCCAATGTACCTGTTACCATGGTTACTTATTCATAAGCATCTCTCCTACAGAATGAGAACATGGTGGGTCCGAGGCACATCCACCTCTGCTCCCAGCACCTGCTACATGTGTAATCAAATCCAGTTGCAAGGATCAAGACACCTGGGCTTCATAACCCCTTTCAAAGATCCCTCTTCTTATTAATTCACAAGACAACTGATTTCTTTGGTTGATTGTTTTTTTACTTATTTGATTCAGATTTCATAATAGAGATTGATGAATATTAAAATGAAAGATTTTTAAAAGCATACTATTATACATGAATTGTAATTTTACCATATTTTCTAAGCCAATGCATCCGTTGAAATGACTTGGCATGCAGAACAGCAATTCTATGCAAATTTCTCTCTCTTCTTTGATTTGGACTACTCGTGATCTCATGCTATTTGAAATGTGGCCCAAGCTCTTTATAACAAAGAAACTCCCCCCATGTGCACTAGACTTTAATGCCCTGACCAGGACATTTCTGCCACCCCCTGGAAGTGTAATCAAGGAAGAGGAGGTGGAAAGAGTGTAAGATCCAGAAGACAGAGAGGAGGGATGTGAGTGTTTTCTGCTAAGCATTATGTGCCCATTGCCATCATGATCCTCGCAGGTGTGATTGCTTGCACTGGCCTGCACAAGTCTGGCCCAGCCAACAGTCAGTCATGGAAAGGGTCTTACCCTTCCCTGCTGAGCCATTGATTATTGATAGAGTCTGGGAGAGGGGCAGTCATTGTCTTCCACTGTCTTCCCACTGGGTAGCCCACCAGGCTCCCCTGGAAGGTTCTACACCCATAGTCACCTACAAGGCCCCAACTCAGACAGATGCAAAACAAAGCAAATAGACTGAAATGTGGGAAAGGGACCTGTATGGAGGGGGAAGGATGTAAGAGAAGATGGGGAGACAGAAATCAGAATACGTTATTTTAAAATACTCCTTAAAAAAAGAATTAAGAATATAAAAATAGTTCGGAGCTCTAGTATATTCAAAGTTTGGTTTTATAGGAAAATTCTCTATGTGCATAATAAAAAGATGATTCCCAGATGTGTGTCTTCTGATTGCCAGGAATTTGATCTTTATGCTATCAGGTCACTAACAACCCATCAAGGGCTTCCATAACACCAAGCATTCATCCTATCCATGGATTTACTAAACCTCATGTTTAGAGAACTCTAAATGCTACCTTTTAAAAGAATTGTTTATGTGTTTATGTGTATGTATGTGAGTGTGTGGAGTGGTCAGAAGACAGTGTCTGGGAGTCACTTCCTTCCTTCCAAAATATGGGTTCCAGTGGTCTTCAAACTTGGCTGCAAGCGCCTTTACCTGCGGAGCCAGCCCTCTGGTGCAGTAGAAAGAAGCTGACTTTCTCCAGTAGTCTTTCAGTGTTCAGGAGCATGAGAGACAAAAGACACTGAAATTCCTCATTTATGGAGTAAGATTCAAGCTTTTGCCTAAAAACCTTTCTTTCTGGATGCCTGAGGCCAGCCTAATGACACGTTGCATTAATGAAACCATTGCCGACTTGTCCTGAGACTATAGGGTGCACAAATATTATAAAATAGATGATCCAGGTGTGCATCTAGTATTTGAACTATCCAAATCAGGTGACTGCCAGGTGGCAGCCCGTGTGTTTAGCACTGTGTTGAGTTATAAAGACACACAAGACTTGGATTTTATCCTAAGGGACTATTACAATGTTAAGTAATATGAATTTTTATGAGTTAAACCATGTCTAGTAAGTTAATCAGTTTTAGCCTGCATTAGGAGGACTACAGACAATCTTTACAACTCACAAATGAAAGCTCTACCAAGCTCCAACAGTGAGGGAATGTGAGGAAAAGAAGAGCTCATTTTAACCTGAATCTTTTGTTGTTATTTTGTTGTTATTGCTGTTTTGCTTTGGTGGGTTTTTTTGTTTTTGTTTTTGTTTTTGTTTTTGTTTTTGTTTTTTAAGACAGGGTTTCTCTGTGTAGCCATGGCTGTCCTGGAACTCACTCTGTAGACCAGGCTGACCTCAAATTCAGAGATCTGCCTGCCTCTCCCTCTCAAGTGCTGGGAATAAAGGTATGTGCCACCACTGCCCAGCCTTTACCTGAATCTTAATAATAAAACTTAGATAAAATTGTGATTCATAATATATACTATATATTGTAATTTTTGTAGAAAATTCTATTTCCCAATTAGGGTTAATATAGTCTGAATTGTATTGTTTTCACATGAAAAGAAGGTGTCAACAAACACACATATTTTCAGGACATTGTGGAACATTTCAAATGTTGATCGGTTTAATTATCATAAGCCAGGACTTACAGATCTGAAAGTAATTAATTTAATTTTACTCATTCAGTGAGTGCTGTGAATGCAGCTTGATTGTTTTATTAATCTAATTGAGTTATTTCTGTACTGAAAAGCACATCAGTTCTAGAGCCTGGTGTCAAGATGGGGCGACGCAGAGGGTATTGTCAAAGGTCATAACTTTAGAGAAGCAAGCACAGCTCTGAGTGTCTGAATGAACCAGCTCTGCAGCATGAAAGAACATGCAGCAGATTTTAGTGCAGTAGAATTGATGGAAGGTAGAATTCTAAACAAATTGCTTTGTATAAAATCTGAAAAAATATCTCAGCTGAGGAGATATATAGCAAGTGTGTGCGCGCACACACACACAGAGTCATATCTGTCTCTGTGACTAATTAGCATGAACTGAATAGAAGCTTTACATTGTACCGTGAACACTTCCCGATTACACACAATTTCATGATAATGGCCGGTGCGTGTCACGTGGGTGTCTGAAAACCCAGGCTGAATGCATGGTGAGCGTCCAGCTAGATGGATGGTTCCTCATTTGCATACCCCTTTAGATTTAACCAATCAATTAGCATCATGGGCCAACACTATCTTCTTCAGTGAGAAAGCAGCAAGCTTCCAAGCGAAAGGAGAGATGGTGACAACGCCATGTTTGCACTCTGGTAAGCGGGTCTCAGTCCAATCCTGGATGTGCAGTTTGGGTCCTACTTCATCTTGGCATTTTGTCCGCAGCTTTGAAGCTTTGGGTAGGATTGGGCAAGTTATCCTTTTTTAGCACGGTCTGGAGAGATGGCTCAGTATGACTGAGTGTTTGCTGCTCTTGTAGAGGACCTGCGTTCAGTGTCCAGCACTCACTCTAGGCAGCTCACACTCCCCTATGAGTCCAGCTCCACCTCTGTGAGCCTCTTCTTGCCTCTGAAGTGAACCCACATTCCTGAGCCCCCCCCATATGTAAATTAATAAAAACTAAAAGTGAATATTTTAAAAAGACATGGCAAGAGTTGGGGAGTCAGAAAGGGGTCCTCAAGATCACTAAGAGGAGTGGATCCAAGTTAGCTCTGCTGGTGATACTTACTCTGTCCTGGATAGTTTTATGTCAACTTGACACCAAACTAAAAAAGCTAAAGTCATCTGAGAGAAGGGAACCTCGGTCAAGAAAATGCCTCCATTAGATTAGGTTGTAGGCAGACCTGTAGGAATTTTCTTAATTAGTAATTGATGACAGAGGGCCCACCCACTGTGGCGGTGTCATCTCTGGGCTGGTAGTCCTGGGTTCTATAAGAAAGCAGGCTGAGCAAGTCATAAGGAGAAAGCCAGTAAGCAGGACCCCTCCATGGCCTCTATCAGCTGAGCTTTTGTAGGCCTGGAAGGTGTTTGTCTAAGTACACTGAAATCTGCGAAGTTTTAAGGCACAGAAAGCTATTTTGCTCCAGCCTCCAGGTTCCTGTCCTGTTTGAGTTCTTCTATGACATCCCCGATGATGAACAGTGCTGTGGGAGTGAAAGCCAAATAAACCCTTTCCTCCCCAACTTGCTTTTCGGCCATGATGCTTCTTCACATCAATAGAAACCCTAACTAAGACAAGCTCCCACTGCAGGTTCATGTCAGACAAATGACGGATTTAGATTTGAACTTGGATTGGAGCTCCGTATTCCTGACTTCCAGAACATGGAACATCTAAAACTCCTGTACTTCTGCCCAAGAATATACCCCATGAAGCAAGACCAAAGTACCTTACCATTTGAAACACATGGCTTCCTCCTTAGGCCTCAAGAAAGCCTGGATTAAGCCACAAACACAAAACCATTTGGTACATGTCTTGAGATACAACCTTGTTTAACAAGTACAAAATATTCATTCAAATGTTACTATGGATAACAGAGAATCGCCCTTCTTTGAGCCATGGCCTGGTTTTATTCACCGTCTAGAACGAGCAACTTGCTTGCCATTTATTCACCAACACTCTGCTCTGGGGTTTTGGTGAACAGCCAATGTCACAAAGCTAGCACAGCTTCCTAAAATTATTGCCTTCCGTCCTCATTGTCTTGTTTTGTGCTCATGAGGTCATAGTGTATCTTGTGCACAGAGGATCAGGTGTATCTCGTCAGATACAATGTGCCTTGTATCTGTGGTTCACTAATCTCTCAGGATTGTAGGTGCATCAGTGCTGGAGTTATCTCTGAGACTGTGATTCTGCAACACACAGCAGTGACTATCTGCTATAAAGTTTTGCTCCATGAGTATTAATACATGAAAATATTGCTAGGAAAATAGAGCAGCCTAAAAGCATGACTTCCAGTATGGCCTGGAGTTTTCGGTGTTAGATAACAGACCCACGAGTGCCCCATGCGTGCATTCTAAGAGTAAAGATCAGTTCTGAGTACGATTCCCATAAATCACAAATGTAAGTGTCAGAATCCCCTGGAGAGAAGGTTGGCAGTGCAGAAACTCAGCCAGCGAGCTATTTAATACCTATTACCAGAACACAGTGCTTGGAGGTTTAACTCATGGTTTAAGTAGCCTGACTCAAGGGATTCATTTCCAAAGAAGGAAAGAGGTCCCCACACTGACTCTTGTTTAAACATAAGAATTCACGGTCTGGTCTAGATTCATGCATATAAGTGCCAGAGAAAGCTTTCATTACTAAAGGCAATGTAAAATATGTTTCTCTATGCTTGTCCATTGAATCAGGAAGCAGGAGCCTGAGACCGACAGACAGGCTATCAGGTGTTGAGACTCATCAAAACCTCTTTAAATGCCATCAATAAAAACGCTGTTTTCTATAACAGATTGTTTTTACTAACGCGACAGTGCAGATTTCTCAATGCTTTAAAAGATTCAGATCATTGTAGTTTTCAAATACTGAGGAGATAAGTCACAAGAAAGGGAATCTTTTGCACAGAGATTATTCACTTCTGATTTAATATTTCTTTTCCTGACCTGTAAAATCACATACTTACCATGCAGATTTGTTTATGCTTGCATAAATGATGAAAGTGCTACTTTCTTGCTTATTTTTATGAAAGAAGATGCTGGGTTTTTTGTTAAAGGTTTATGATTTATTTGTGTGTGTGTGTGTGTGTGTGTGTCTGTCTGTCTGTCTGTCTGTGTCTCTGCGAGTGTGTGCAAGTACCCTCTGAGGTCAGAAGAGGGGGTTGGCATCCCCTGGACCTGGAATTACAGGTGGTTATGAACTGCCCAGTGTTGATGCTGGGAACTAAACTCATGCTCTCTGCAAGAGCTGAAAATGTTCTTAACCTCAGAGCCATCTCTCCAGCCCCAAGTGTGCTGTTTTCTGATACAAACATCATTAATTTGATACCATGAGCTTCTACCCACTGAAGGAAAAGTCATAAGCTTGACTTCGTGTGTCGGAGTGCCCCTGACTACACTAATTTACTTTAAAACTCTCATTCCACCCTCACAGTAGCACGCTGTAGTATAGTCAAAGCCATTTAAAGTGTTCTAAACACATCCTGACTCAGCAAGCTGGTAACAATAAATTCTAACTGTAATTCTAGGGACCACCCAAGAGCAGTTGCTCAAGAGTTTTGTTTTGACTATTGGTCTTGATTTAAAAGTAGAGACATTTATAGATGCACGAAGAAGATACCAATTGGCTCCCCTGTGGTTTCTTCTAAGAAAGGCAGCAAGATGGCTCAGTGCGTAACAACACTTGCCACTAAGCCTGATGGCCAGCGTTCAATCTCCAGACACCACAGTGGAAGCAAGGAACCAAAGCCGCTCTTGAAAGTCATGCTCTGATGTCCACACATACACACGCATACACACACATACACACGCCTACACACACCAATACACTTATACACACAAAAGTTTTTCGTGATGAATACATTCTCACAGTTGAAAACAGACTCCTTAAATTAATGTTTTATTAATAAAGAGTAGACTTAGAAGAGGTCCAGAGGAGTCTTCCGTTTCCGTTTCGGACTTTAAAAGGAAGCCAGTGAATTATAGCATCCTGGGATGTTGGGAACGTGGACATTGGGTTTCCTTAGGGTTTATGACTTCTGAATTTATGCTATTTCTGATATCACCTAGAAAAAGATTATGGACATGCCTTTGTGGTTGAAGTGATTACAACCTCGGGGTACCGAAGGAAAAGTGAGGCTTGGCAGGGTGAGAACAAAGCTCCTACACTGTAACAAAAGAAGTAAGGCTAGGTAGCAGCTCTCCTCTCAGGACTTACCTTGGCTGGCACAAGCTAACCATCTTGTGATTCCCCAGGGGGCTGGAGCTCTGAAATTCTAACATTTGATACTAAAGCGTGGCCTCTGCTTGATCTTAAGCCACTCATTTATTCATGGAACAGCAATCAATCAATTCTAACGCCGGGTCAGATATTGGAGACATCAAAAGGGAAGAAAAGACATGATCGTCCCCTTCCCTGGTCTAGGACACCACTGAGAATAGACATGAGAGCAGTTATAATAAAACGTGACGAGCACAAAGACGGAGGCAGCCTACCCTAGCTTCCGGGGTGGGACAGCGCCTTAGAAGTGGATCTGAACTGGACCTTCAATCTACAAAAGAAAGGCAAAGAAGATACTGGAAGGAGCATGAAGAGAGGGTGGGGGCTCACTGGAAAGAAAGCACACTCATAGAAGTCCAGGAAGGGTCAAATTTTACTGAACTCTGAGAGAAGCAGCCTATCATTACATCATCCTTTGTGCTATGGCCAATCCTGAAGACCAGGGGATTTACAATGATCTGGAGGCTAGAAGTTTAAAAGTAAGGTGCTAGCACTTGGCAAAGGTCTCGCTGATGCATCGAAACATGGCAGGGGGCATTACATGGGTAGGGGGAGAAGGGAGGTGCCAGACTAATCCGTTACAAATAACCAAACTTTGCTGTGAAGATGGTTCTGTCCAGAAAGTGCTGCCTTACAAGCAGGAGGTCTGAGTTCCATTCCCAGGACCCACAAAAAAGCTGTGTGTGGTGCCACTCTCTGCCCTCGTCACAGCAGTGGGTGATTGAGACAGGTGGGTTTCTGGGGGTTGGGGGCTCACTGGCTGGCCAGCCTCACCTAATTGGTGATCTCCAGGCCAATAAGAGACCCTGTCTCAGAAGGAAGGGAGATGGCTCCTGAGGAGCACCTAGGGCTGATCTCCTGTCTCCACATGCAAATGGAACACAGAGAACTTCACAGCAGAGGGCAGCACATAGGCAGTGAGACCGCTCACCCTTCACTAAAAAACTCAGAAAAGCCCCAGTCATCTGGAAAAGAAGTCCCAGGACTGTCGCACTGGGGCATGGTTGAAGATACCATCTCCAGGGACTGCCAGCTGAAGATGACCCAAAATAAACTTACGATCAAACTGAAAAGTTAAAAAACAAACCAGAAAGCAATAAAAGCTTCCACAAATGTAATAATCCTGCTTTTTTAAAATGCAAAGCTCATGAACTATAAATAGCCTCTTTCACCAAAAAGAAAAAAATCAGAACAGTCAATTCTAGCTTTAACCATATGGATAAAATCCTTGATCGTTGTAATGAGAAAGTTCAGGGACAGATCATTTATGTTTGTTTTCTCGTGCTGTGTCATCATTAACTACAAGCCTGCTGCCTCTCCGTTTCTGCAGGTCTGGAGGCCACACCAGCCTTTGCTGGTACTCTACACTGCAGAGAAGATTTCAGCAAGCTTGTGCCTTCTCTGGATTTCAATGAAGTCTTCTAAGATTTTATGGTTGTTAGGAAAATTAATTCCTTTGCACTGGTACAACTCAAGCTCCCAGACTCTGATTCCTGCCTGGATTCTATGCCATGCAGCAGTGGAGACCGTTGTTACCTCCTTCTCCAAGGTCCCCACATGAACCTCTCACTCCAGTCTCCTGAGACAGCCTTATATAAAATAAAACAACATAGAAGTACGGACATACCTTCATCTCTGCCACATTTAGTTGATTAAAAACAAACGATGGATTTGTCACCGGACTTAAAGGTCCAAGATGAGTCTTAATCTGTTAAAGCTATGGTTCTCAACCTTCCTAATGCTGCATGCAACCCTTCAATACAAGTTCCTCATGATGTGGTGACCCCCAACCTTAAAATTATTTTTGTTGCTACTTCATACCTATAATTTTGCTACTGTTAAGAATCATAGGGCTGGAGAGATGGCTCAGTGGTTAAGAACACCGGCTGCTCTTCCAGAGGTCCTGAGTTCGATTCCCAGCAACCACATGGTGGCTCACAACCATAGTGTACATGTAAATATCTGAGGACCAATAGGAGTCAGTTTTCTCCTCCCCCTTCTAAGTAGATTCCTGGCACGCAACTCTCAGGTCACTGCCACCAGGCTTGCCCAGCAAAAGCTTTGCCTGCTGAGCCATTGTGCCAGCCCCGTGTTTGCTACCCTTGTAGGAGTTTTTTATGTCTGTTTATGCCATTATTCATGAAGTGGGTAACCTTTTTCTACTCTCTAATCATGGAATTTCTTCCCGTGAACCTCTCAAAAAAAAATCCCACAAGGAGTGGGCCAAACCACAAGGCTAATGACGTTCAAATGCAGCCTAGATCCTCTGAGGACACGGAGGACACTGTGTGAATAGGTCACAATTAGGAAAACCCTCTTAGCATCTTTGCACCTGATATAGAAGGAAAAGACAAAACAAAAACAAACCTCACCAAAGTTCCAGGATACTGAACCACAAATAGGCATTTTTAACTGTCATGAAATATGCCAGCCTTTTCTTTGGAGAGTCTATGTCTTACTTATTGTCTAACTAATCTCATTCTCCCTCAAGGAACATGGGCTGCCCCAATAAGCTTGTTGTGGGGAGAGGGCAGGCATCTTGTTAAACAGTTGCTTCAGGCCAAGAAAGGGCATGGGCTCTACCTATGGATGCAGTTTCCTTGACTTGCTGGTGAGGGAAGCAAGGCTCTTTAGGTGATGGTGGAAGCCTATTGCTGTAAGTAACAAGTTTACAGACTGAAAGGGCCTGGGGTCCCCTTCAGTCCAGTGTAGGACAAACTAAACATGTTCAACGCCAAGACAATGAACCTGGAAAGTCAATGAAGGACGTAATGACCTTCTGTCTGGAGGAAACAGATTGACTTTGGCAGTGATTCTTGGATCCCAAACGACATACTCAGTATCTAATGAGGTGGCAGGCTCTGCCAGATGTCTTGTGCAGTCTTGGATGGTTTGAGTAGACACTGGACTAACAGCCCAGGTGATGCTCCTTTACCCGTGTTGTCACTTTCAGAGAGACTGGGACAATGGGAGGTTAATGTCCGCTCCCAGGCTGTTGTTTGCCTCGTTTGTGTTTTTATTTTGTTTTGAGGGGGTTTGGGGGCATAGCAACAGCTGCACTGCCTGCTACATTTGTGACTTTTATTTATCACAGGGACAAGCAGATGTTTAGTCTCCTGGAAACTCAGGGACAGTATTGAGAACAGGGTGGCGCCTGACAGCCAGCTCATGAGGCAGCCAAAACAGGATCAGAATGAGAAGCACACAAACCTCGAGAAACAGAGTGGACAAAGATGGGAGCCTGCTGGTGTTGAAGGTTCACCCCCAAGGAAACTATATTCACTGTCTTGAAGAGGGCTCTGAAGTCCCCCCCCCAGCTTCTCAGACACCAGAGAACACTCTGCCCCCATCCCCTTTGTGCTGGGGTTGACATTGAAAATTAAGATTTAATTTGTATCAAGTCGATTGGAACTCTCCAGCCTTTAATTTTGAGGGCAATAGAATGTTCTGGAAGACCTGACAAGCTTCTTCCCAACCAGGTGTGAGTTCATGTTTCTTTTCAAATGACTTTATTAATTGCCCAGGTCATGAGGAAACTGGCCCTGGATTGAACAGATAGCACTCAAATTCCATGTTATTGTCTGTCTCGGGCTTCTAAAACGTCCCGGCGGCTGAGTCCTTTAAAGACCACAGGTTACAAGCAGCCTTCTATAAAATGTCTCAAAGGTCTAGGAAATGATTCAGATTTGGGAACTGCTCCAAGTCAGCATGCTTCAGAGAGCAGTTCGGCGGACTTCTGAGCTTTCCTTGCACTGGGTCTCTTCACACTCGAGGGAGGGGACAGAAAGGGGCATGGCTAGTGTTATCATGTAACTTGTCCTCTAGGTGTTGATGTCACCAAAGTCATCGACCAAACTGCTTACTCCAGAAAAAGATCATAAATAAAGAGGAGTGGGAGTAGGAGACACTGGGGACAAAGAGCCTTCATGATTTCCTACAAGACGGAACCGGAAATGGAAGAGAAGTGAGAGCAAGAGAAAACAAAAGCTGAGAATGTAACAATCAAAGAAAGGGTACCTAACAAAAAGTTCTTGACATGTGAGTCCTGCAAAGAAATGGGGAAGGCTGGAGAATTCTTGAAATCTCAGTATCCAGGAAACTGAGGCATGAGTCTGTTCCATCAGTACTGGGTTTGTCTTTCTCATGGTATCAAATAGTAGAAAATTTATTGAAATACATTTAAATGTCTGAATGGCCACAGACAGTAGTGTCAATATAAAGCATAGTATAAAATAGTCAGTTAGTTAAATTGAACTGGCCAGTGAGTGACCAATAAGTTAATAGCTAGTGTTCGGTGTTGGAGCCAAAGCATCCACAGAGACAAATCTATTCAGATGTCAGCAACGATATGAAGAGTTCGCTGGTGCAAATTAATTTTAGGTCTAATTAAAATGGAATTAATGTTAAATTATCTTTCAAAATGAAGATAGCATTGAAAATAATTCACAATAACAGCAAGGTTTGAAGAGTTAAAGCTCCGTACAAAAAGGGGAGACATTCCCCCCACAGTGAACAATTTATGACAGTAACAAGAAAAAGTACAAATCTTAGTACCAAGTACCATCCCTTAACACCATCTAGAAGGGTGACTTATGCATTATAGACGCCGTATTCATTCTGAGACTATTGATCTATTAAACAATATCACGTTCTCCACAGTTCTATTCCATTTCTCCTCCCTCTTTAATGCTGCTGGTAAGTTAACTTGCCAACAAAAGCACCGAGCCAAAAATATTTCATTAGGGCCTAGAGAAATGACCCAGTGGTTTATAAGCACAGGCTTCTCTTACAGAGGACGCAGGTGTAATTCCCAGCACTCACAGGGTGGCCTGTAAGTCCTGTTCCAGGGGAATCAGATGCCCTCTTCTGGCTTCCATGGGCACTGACTGAATGTACATGGTGCACACACATACATACAAACAAAATACTCATACCCATGCAATACAAAAAAGTTTAAATGATGTTAAAAGTTTACAATGTTTTTTAAATGTTAAAACTAGTTTCAGGGTTACTCTAAAAACATCAGAACTATTCTAAAAATATAGAACACTAACCAGAAATACAAACAAGTGCACAGCTGATCAAGTGGAAGCCAAGCTACAGTAATGGACATTAACAGAGATGGATCATTAGTGTGTTCTAATCATCCACTTAAGACATCTCTGCAATCTTCACGTGACAAACACTGGTGTCATATGAAAACAGAATGAAAGGGCTGGCAAGATGGCTCAGCTAGTGAGGGTGCTTGTCACTAAAAGCCTGATGACCTGAGTTCCATCTTCACTATCCTCATGGTCATAATTTATCTATCCCTCCAATGGGTTCATGTGAAGAATTGTTGGGAGAGGCTGCTCATTCGTTCCCGGACACTTAGACCCGAAATAATCACACAAAAACTATGTTATTTAAATCACTGCTTGGCCAATCACTTAAGCATATTGCTAGCTAGCTCTTATATCTTAAATTAACCCATTTCCATTCATCTGTGTATTGCCACATGGCTGTGGCTTACCAGGTAAAGTTCCATCTGGCATCTGTCTCTGGTGGGGCTACATGGCTTCTCGCTGACTCTGCCTACTCTCTCTATATATCTTTCCCAGCCTGGCTATATTCTGTTAAGCCATTGGCCTAAAGCGGCTTCTTTATTAACCAATGGCAATAAAACATATTTACAGCATACAGAGGGGAATCCCACCTCAAAGGATGTAAGAATACTCATAGTTCACACATTATGTACAATAGGAAATGTTTCATTGTAATGAAACTGGCTTATTATAGTTGACAGAGTTGGATTGTTTCATATATAAAATGATAATGCCATTGGCCTAAAGCATAAGATACTAGATATCTAAAAGATGCTAAAAGATGTGTCAGCTTTTGGGGCACTTGGTACTGGAGACTTCTGTCTCAAGGTGTGTGACTTATTTCCCTCCTTAGAGAAGTAAGGTTGGATGCTCATTACATAAGGAACTGGGTTAGTGTCACCACTGAGTGCCTTGTCCCAAAGACTCAGTAATTGGCTGGTGTGTTCCTGTCTCCATCATCTAATTTGAATAACACCAACACATGGTTCAGCTGGAAGAAGAGAACCTGGAGTGCATGGAAGTGCTTTTCTTGGTTACGTCAGTTGCCATTTTTTACCATCTAGACTTTGGGGCTAAGGAATATTTAAGATTACAGAGCAATAGAGACAAGATTGATGATTGATTAGTTGGTTGGTTGGTTGGTGATTGATTGATTGGATTCTTCCTCTGTTCCTTCATTTCTTCCTTTCTTCTATATTGCCAGGCTGAGTAACCTGAAACTAGCCAAGTGATATAGATTGAGGCCTTTTAAGAAAAACATTTAATGTATTTTTGTTTTCATATGTGAAGAAAAAGTTGCAAGCTTGGTTTGTTCCTTTAGTGTGTGTGTGTGTGTGTGTGTGTGTGTGTGTGTGTGTGTGTGTGTGTGTACCAGTGATTCACATGGAGAAGTCAGAGGACACCTTCTGTTCTCCCCTTCCACTATGTGGACTCTAGGAATTGAACTCAGGCCATTAGGCTTGGCTGCACGCACTTTACCACGTGAGCCATCTTGCCGACTCTAGTTTTATGTATAATGGTAAAAATGTAAGTCTGAAAAATGCCTCCCCAAAAGAAGATAATTATAAGGTTTTTGTTAAATATGATACTTTATGATTACTTACTAATGACCAAAACCAACATTAAATTCAAGGTCTCTGGGGCATCTAGGTTCAAATTACCCCCTTTAGAGACAAACAAGAAATAATTGTGTGACAAATTGCAGGATTTCATGCAACATCTTAAGAGATTTCATGATTCCTATGCCATTTTGTCTTAGGGTGTCCTTAACGTCTAGGATGATTCAAGTCCTAAGGTGAAATGGTGTCTTTTCAAAATGTCAGAATTTATTGACCAGTGATAAACTCACAACCTGTATGGATTTTGTTGGCTGCAATGTGCCACATAGTCTGACTTCACTTGAGAGCCGGCCATTGGCAAACTTGGTTTCTTTCATTCCATTTTTAACATGTAAGTATATGTGTAGGCTGCAGGACACCTGCAAAAGAAGTAACCATATTCAAGGAGTCCCAAGTGGCCTCAGTGGCAGCATAGGGCTGGCAAAGGGCAGAGTCAGCTCAGTGGTTGGCAGCTAGAGGACAACTAAGTGTACCCTAGAGCCAAGCCATAGGGCATCATGGTTGGCCTGGGCCAATGGGTAGGATCTAGTTATAGGGGCAAGGTTTAGGTCGCAGGGCTACAGAGATGAGATGACAAGCCAGGTCCAGACAGATGAGGTGGACAGAACTCAGGTGGGCCATATCAGTGGCAGAGCCTATGCTGAGCTAGCACTTGGGGGTTCTCAACCTGTTGGTCCCTTGATGCACTCAGCGAGTGGTCTAATGACAGCTTGTAGGGTTGTTAGAGCTCCAGTGTCAGGTGTCCTCCTCTTTATGGGGTTCTGATGCCTGCTATTCCTGATATGATTTTAATCAATTTGCTTTGATAGATTTATAGGGTGGCACTTTTTCCACCATTAGGAATATGGTCTCTGCCAGTCTGTGCCTCCTGGCGGTGCTGGACATGGGGTGGGGTCTACATACTCACCAAGGTTCTGAGTCCTCCTGCCTGAGTCTGTATAATAGTAGAGCCAACAGAACAAGTGAAATGGGGCTAAGGGGCATGGCGCTGCCTCGAGTTGCTGTTTTACATAACGTGGAGTAACTATAAGGGAGATTCTGACTACTCAACAGTTTTCCATGCTCTGGCTCTTAGCCTGGGATGGGACTTTTCTGACATAAGCTATGAATCACATTTGCCTGTGATGTCTTTTGAACATCATGCTAATATTTTCAATCATTCTAATAAAAGGGAATAAATTATCATCTAATTAAATTAGCAACATGGAAATGCTGTACCTCTTGGGAAACAGACAGTGCTGATTTAGTTTAATAGCATTATTAATATTGATGTACCAAAATCCTTTGTTGGCATCTCCAGCCAGAGTAAAAGGGTATAGACCTGGCCTGGGGTCACTTCTCATATCACCGAGTAATACTACTTCTGAGTCAAATTCTCCTTCATTTCTGGGTCTTCTCTCTCATCTCACAGTAGACCTAGGTTCTTTAAAACTCCACCATAGGGAGCTGGAGAGATGACTCAGAGGTTAAGAATGCTGACTCTTTCAGAGGTCCTGAGTTCAATTCCTAGCAACCACATGTGATTCACAACCATCTATAATGAGATCTGGTTCCCTCTTCTGGAGTGCAGGCAAACATGCAGACAGAACACTGTATACATAATAATAAATCTTTAAAAAAGAAACTCCACCATGATGTCCACAAAATTGGGTTTCTCTGTTTAGGACTCTGCAAACCTTCTGTCACCCAGGTCCAGGGAGCTGAATCTCCCACTGTGTCCCCAAGCCTTTCTGAAGTATTTTCTGTGCATCTCTATTCCAGTAACTACATCTATAAACATTAACTGCTGTCCTGCCCTCATCTCTTTCTTTGGAGAGCCGTTCTTTCCTCACCTCAGCTCCTTCCCTCTCTTATCTGACAAGGGACTTGATTAGCTATGTCCCTCTTCCCTCCTCAAAGGCACTAAAATGAAACTTTCATGGTCTGCATTGAGTCACCCTTCAAGATGCCAAGAAGCAGCTGGGACAGGAAGGATTTCCCTTTGGTTGGCATTGGGGAGACCCTGCACTCTCTCTGGCTTCTGTTGGCCTGTCACATGGAGGCTTACAAGCACGCTTATGCACAGGTATGTGTTTAGACTATTCTATCAAATGTGAGCAAATGAAGGGTGACCATGTTAAATGGAAAAGTGGACTCTAAAGTCTGAATAGCACAATAACTCCTACTAATGACTGAATGAGAGTTTTGACTTGCTGTTTAAGCCTTGGGCTAATGAACACTGCACATAATTCAGTGGTTAATAACAAATTTCATAGGGTTTAGATATTACAAGTTTATATTAAAAACTAACAGCATCTCATGGCCAAGTAATGAAATATTAATAGACTCTACAGGGACCAGAGCTCCCCTGGCCCTTCCGGTTTCCACCTTAGCACAAACTGAACCAGTACACGTCATCAACATGGATATGTGTGGAAGACCACGATCTCCTGCAAGGCCAAGAACAACTCAAACAAGATCGTGAGGTCACTTTGGAAAGGCTGAAAAACATCTTTTCATATTTCCTGTTTCCAGAAGCAGTTCTGCCAGCACAGCAAAAGGGCCGCAAATAGAATTAATGAGAGCAACAGTTCAGCTGCTTAACTATCTATTCAGTAAGAATCGTGCCAAAAGTACAACAGTGTACATTTATAAGGTAAGAAAAGAGACACATGGTCATAATTTTACTATACCCAAGGCATATAGTAAGTATATACCCTGCTCTGGCTAGTCTCATGTCAACTTGACACACAAACTAGAGCTATCTGAAAGGAGGATACCTCAATTCAGGAAACACTTCCTTAAGATCCAGCTGTAGGCAAACCTGTAGGGCATTTTCTTATTTTCTTCCTTCAGCAAGCTAGGAGAAGCAAGCCAGTAAATGCCATGACTGCTGCATCAGTTCCCGCCCCCAGGTTCCTGCCCTGTTTGAATGCCTGTCCTGACTTTCTTTAATGATCAACAGTGCTGAGGACATGTTAAGCCAAACAAACCCCTTTCTTCCCAATTTGCCTTTTGGTCACGGCATTCCCTCACAGCAATAGAAACCCTAACTAAGACAATAACCAAAATTTTAGTTAGAACTAAGTCGGTTTAAATGGATTGAAATCAGAACGTAGTAAACTACCATAAGAATACAGTCAAGAGAGGCAGTAATATTTATTTTTAAAATGGCACACAGATGGGGACTTGTTGGGATGATCTTTTACAGTCCTGGCAGGAATAAAGATGTTTGTAGAGACATCCCCACCCCTCCCTTTGGCTGTCAGACTTAAAGATAAGGCACCCAAGGACCCAGATTTCCCTGGAGTCTCATGCTAGGAGAAAAAAAAATTGCTGAAGCCTGCTGCCAGTGAGAGGCAGGGAGGGAGGGGTTCATCTCCTGGAAAGAGAGTTCGTACAGCCCTGATAACTTGACAGGCCACTCACAGGAGCATCTACAGCCCAGACGACCATGATGAGACCACACTTTGAGCAGGGCTATTGAGCTCTGTGCATCCCTTGCTCGCTGTTTAAACCTGAACTTCATGACAACACTAAGAATATGGACCGTGGGGGCGGGAGCTGCCATTGGACCTCTTCGCTCCTGTTCTCATTGCAGTGGCCACATCTATCTTACTGGGCCTTCAAGGGCGCTGGCTCTGACCTTAAACCCTGCTAACCCCTCTGTACTGTAGACCTTTGAGACTTGTTGAATACTCATCTTCTGCATTTCTAAATTATTTCTTCACAAAAACAAAACGAACAAGAAAATTGCAGCACGAACTGGAAGTAACCAAAACCATATTTAGAAGTTCCCGTTCCAACATGATGTGCTGGTTACTTCCATGGTTGCCTCTGTGGGGCATTCTCTGTCGGGGTTCTGGATGCTCACGCTGGCCATCCCCAGCGTGTCTTAGTTAGGGCTTCTATTGCTGTTAAGAGACACCATGACCGTAGCCAGAGTGTGGCGATTTGTAGCCCTGGGCAGGAGGATGGCACTCTACAGCACCTGCAGAGAAGTGATGGGTCTCCTGGAGGAATCTCAGGAGCTGCTAGAACTGAACCCAGAGATAAGTAGGGATTGTGCCTGCTCCCTTTGGCAGGGTTTAGTTCAACCAGGAACATTATTTCTAGGGATAAAGTGGGGAAAACTTTCAGTTAGTTCATCTGAGACCCCCTTGGTTGCAGTTATCAATAAAACTCATAATACTTGGCCTTGGCTTCAGGCCTCCTGTCATTTGTAAAAGTGGAGTCAGTGAAGATCAAATAGAACTCTTAAGTGGGACCTCAGTGATAGGATGGAACCCAATAGGCTGAGATGCGAGAGGGCTAGAGAATGTTGTAGGTGGATGGTGCAGGGGAGAGGCTGCAAATGTCCCTTCAAAATGGCTTTGTTGTTGTTGTTTTGCTTGTTTGTTCTTGTTTTGTCTTGGCTTTACATCCCAACCAAAGTTTCCCCTCCCTCCTCCTCTCCTAGTTCCTCCCTCCCATACCCACTCCCATCCACTCCTCTTCCTGTTTCTCCTCAGATGCAGGCTGGCATCCCATGGGTATTAGCCAGCTGTATCATATCAAGTTGCCATGAGACTAGGCACCTCCTTTTCTGTTAAGGCTGGATGAGGCCATCCTGTAGTAGGAATGGGTCCCCAAAGCAGGCAGTCCCCTGCTCTCACTGTTAGGAGTCTCACAGGGAGACTAAGCTACACAGCTGTCCCATATATGCAGAGGGCCTAGGTCAGGCCCATGCAGCCTCCCTGGCTGTCCATTCAGTCTCTGTGAGCCCCCAGGAGCCGAGGTTAGTGGATTCTATGGGTTTTCCTGTGATGCCCTTGATCCCACTGGATCACACAGTCCTTCCTCCACCTCCTTTCCAGGGTTCCCTGTGCTCTGTCCAAGCTTTGGCTGAAATGATTCTCTTCATCTGTTTCCATCAGTTGCTGGGTAAAGCCTCTCTGCTGACAAGTGAGCTGGGCACCAAACTATAAATACAGCAGAACTCATTAGGAGTCGTTTCATTGACTTTAAAAAGTTTTTTTTTTTTTTAAAAAAAAAAGAAGTGCACTCTTCATCCTTGTGCAGGAGACACCGGCATTCTTCACATTGTGGTTTTAGTAGCCTTGCTCCATGCAACAATGCCTGTGTGAAGACTGTTTAGAAATAGAGTGTAAAATAAGAGACAAAATTAACAACACCTTTGAGGCACAGGCAAACACCTTATGATGATGAAATAATGAACTGAGGGTAAGAAATAACTCTAATGTTGAGTGTACTAGCCTGAAAAGAAGCCTATGTGAGCCACGGTTATCTCTCATAACTGAACCCACAAATCTTTATGAGGGAGCAGCTCAGTGGATGGTTCGTCAAAGCCTACAGTGTCGAAGCTGGAAACCACACTCCTCCACTTCATTCTCAGGTGCCACATTGTGCTCACAATTGAACTTCTAGAACATATGTGTTAGGATTTCTATTGCTGTGAAGAGACACCATGACCGTGACAACTCTAATAAAGGAAAACATTTAACTGGGGCTGGCTTATAGTTTCATAGGTTTAGTCCATTGTTGTCATGGTGGGACATGGCGGCGTGAAGGCAGACATGGTGCTGGAGAAGGAGCTCAGAGTTGATCTGCAGGCAACAAAAAGTGAACTTTGTTCCACACTCAGTGGGACTTAAACATAGGGAACCTCAGAGCCCACCCTCACAGTGGCACACTTTTTCTAACAGACCACATCTACTCCAACAAAGCACTAGGATACTGGGATGCTAGGATGCTGGAGTGTTGTGAGGAGTGAGCTAGGATACTGGGATGCTGGGATGCTGGAGTGTTGTGGGTCCTGAGCTAGGATACTGGGATGCTGGGATGCTGGAGTGTTGTGGGGAATGAGCTAGGATACTGGGTTGCTGGGATGCTGGAGTGTTGTGGGGAGTGAGCTGAGATGCTGGAGAGTTGTTGGGAGTGTACTGGGATACTGGAGAGTTGTGGGGTGTGAGCTGGAATGCATTAGTGTTGTGGGAAGTCAGATGGGATACTGGGATGCTGGGATGCTAGAGTGTTGTGGGGAGTGGGATGTGAAGGTAGAGTGATGGGAGTGAGCTGGGATGCTAGAGTGTTGTGGGGAGTGAGCTGGGATATTGGAGTGTTGTGGAGAGTCAGATGGGGTGCTGGAGTGTTGTGGAGAGTCAGATGGGGTGCTGGAGGGTTGTGGAGAGTCAGATGGGGTGCTGGAGGGTTGTGGAGAGTCAGATGGGGTGCTGGAGGGTTGTGGAGAGTCAGATGGGGTGCTGGAGGGTTGTGGAGAGTCAGATGGGGTGATGGAGTGTTGTGGAGGAGTGAGCTGGGATTCTAGGTTGCTGGAGTGTTGTGGGGAGTGGGGTGGGAGATTGGAGTAATGGGAGTGAGCTGGGATGCTGGAAGTCACCCACTGCACAGAATTCATGTCCTTACTAGTTAAGCTTGGGAGTGAGAACAGTTGAGACTGAATGGAACAGCTTGGAGGTCAGATGCAGAATTCTAACCAGGATTGCTAAGAAGCAGAAGCCACCATAAAGGGGCTAATTCATAACAGTATTGAGTTGTCAGGTTTCTGGTTTAGAGTGCTCTTTTAAATCATTACGCTTAAGAATTCTCAAGTGCCCCGGTTGTAGCTTTGAACTGACCTTCACTCATAGTACCCTATTTTTCTGTAGACCCCCAAGCTGTCAGTCATGGTGTTTTCTGTGCTATTTTATGAACCTAAAATTCTTCGTGAATTCAGTGCTTGTGCTATATTTAGTAAAGACTGCTTCCTGCCCCCATCTGCTCCTCAGAGAGAGCAGTCTTCACTCATCCACCCTGCAGACCCTCTCTCGAAACACGGCCTCTATTGTGTTGAAGAAATGGAAATGTATTTGATTTATGTGAATATATTTTAAAAGACCTTGGATGCAACTGCCTGTCCTCTAGGCTATTATGAATCCACACTGATTAGATTCCCCTGAAACAGACTGTACTTGCTGGAGCCTTGAGTCAAGTTTCTACAATCTTAACCATTGCAGTGGGAACTATTGTGTCAGACAACTAAATGTAATATATGTATGTAACTATATATTGGATCATATATATTTATATACAAATATATAAAACTATTCATATTACACACACACATACACACTTTTACTTATTGGCTTCATGAAAGCTCAAGAGATAGACCTGAGAATTAACTTGTTTTCATACTGGAAAAACCAATGTTAAATTATTTTCCAAGAAACTGTAACAAAAATAAATGAGTTCACACTTTCAAAGTATCGTGAATCTTTTCAAGAAAAATATTAAGTAGTTAATTTAATTAAAATTTTCAAAAAATTCTAGCTAATTTGCTTAAGTATCATGTATATACATTTTAAGTGCACATTACATATGGTTTGCTTATATCAATGACAAGGAGGCTCTGAGAAAGTGCCTGCTAAAACCTCAATTCAATTATTATCTCTCTGTGTATAACAGATAAATCATTTATGGGATTTATTAGCAGAAAACCAATAAATGGCACCTAATGGTTAATGTCTTATAACCCCTTATCAACCTCCATTTCCTTTTTAGTCAGAGTTTATGTACAATGAAAGCTTCTAAATGCTATGCACGTTTTCAAACTTTCCATGTTGACTTGCTGATGCTGTTCTGGGCTTCACTAATCAACATTCAAGTCATCTTTTGTCATAATTGTTCACGTGGCATTGGTTGGAAGAGCTAGAAGTACTCACCATTGGTATCTTTACAAAATCTCTTTTGGTGTGCTGTCTGTCCTCGTTTGTCTAAACACACAGTATTCATGACCTTTCCTCCCTGCATACTGCATACTGCATACTGCCTTCTGAGATCCACTGTGTGTCCTCTGTTCTCTGCTTGTCTTTTACTGACCTCTTCCTTAGGGGAAACCTGCCTCAACAGCATGTCCTCATGACATTTAGTCCCTGTCTGCATCACAGCTCCTCTATTAGGGCTATTTCTGTGTCTTCTGCTTTCTCTGCCTCATCACTTGAATGGGTTCCCAGTATCTTAAATTTTGTTTAGCCATACTAAATTTACCATCCTTGCCCTCAAATTTGTTCCTCTGTGACTTCCATACTTTGGTGATGGTACCCCGGTTGTTATGATCATATCAGCACCAGTGCTAAAATTGGAGCGAATGGCCTCTATATTTTTAAATATCAAATTGAGAGGCATCTAAAAGAGGTACGCTAACATCCCATTGCTTCATGTACCCAGCAGGTTAATTCAATTTCAGAATGATTGGATCCATTCTGCTCTTAATACAAGACATACTGTATAACAAATTGCCACCGATATGCCAAGATGAAGCAGGACAGATGGGTTCCATAGTTTGCACAGGCATGCAGAGAGCAGAGATGGGTAGGCACAGGGAGAGATGCTGTGCCTAGGGCAGAGAACTGAGCAGAGACATGTGGACAGTAAGTGGGGACAGAGGGTTAGAAAAGGCCTCACTTCTGAGGGAGGAAGTGGACCTGGTCAGAAAGAAACTTGAGGAGTTCAGGGCCATACTGTATAAAGGATGGGATGTCTTTGCCCCGCAGCACAAGCCTCTTGGCTCATTTGCATAGCCTGGGCTAACTCACCCATGTTTTACACACAACTCCAGGAGTCACGTTTCTCGTTGCCATCTTAAACCACCAGCCAGGGTACATTTAAAAGTAAATCAGCCACAAGCCACCTTCAGACTCTAGGGCCTCCAAGTCTGTGCCAGGCTCCAGCCTGTTCAAGCCATTCTTGACTGGGGCATCTGCAGCCTCCCGTTCACTAACAGGCTTTCCCTTCCTCCTCCACTGCAAGCAGTGGAGTTCAGGGTGTTGGGTTAGCTCCTGCAAGCTGACCTTTGGCATACCCACTTCCTTGTGACTGAGGCCTTGGTTTTCCTTTAGCTTCTGGTCTGTTCCTTGCTCAGTGATTTCTCACATAGCCTTCCTCAGTGATTCTCTCCTACACCATTCAGGATATGGATGCTGGTCTTCCTGCAGGTCAGCCAGAGGCTGCTCTGACCTCTTTGGTAACCCACTAGATTGGAGCTCTGCTTCTGAAACCATCACTTGATTACACCTGGCCCAGGTGGACAGGCTCCCTGTGGTGATGTCAGCTGACTGTCATACCTCCTTTAGGGAGGTATGCACAGCAGGTCTCACATTATCTAGGCCGGCTTTTCTCTTTTTATTTTCTGTGTGTGTGTGTGTGTGTGTGTGTGTGTGTGTGTGTGTGTCCGTGTGTATTCTTTCTAGGTATCATTCCTAAAATAACCTCCATTGCAAATTGATCCCAAATTTTCATTCACCATGGATACCAAACTTTCAAAAGTAAAAGTCTTTATCCAAACAACCTCGTAGAAGTACCCAGAAAATCTGACCTTATAGTCGAGCACCGTGGTCCATCAGATTGACATGGTCAAACATCACAGCATTTTAATTGGTTCAGGTCAGCAATGTCTGCTATGTTTTGCCCCAGTGTTGCCTCTACCTGCTACACTAGGAAAGGAACCCGAGCTTAGACAGCAGGAGCAGTCATCATCGTTAAATGCTATGTGCTTACATGTGCTGCCACCCACATTTAGTATTTAATGCACATGTCAACCCTGTAAGGAGCTAAACATTTTAGCTTATTTAATACTCATACTGTTCCAAGAGTGAACTGTTATTTGTACCTTTTATAAAATTGGTTTTTCAGACCTTGAATGTTGGCTCAGTGAATAAAGATCCTTGTCATGCAACCCCGGTGACTTGAGTGTGATCTCTGGATCTTAAGATGAGAGGAGAAAGAAAACTCCAGAAGCTATCTTCTAAACTCCACTCGTAGGCCATGGCTTATGTGCCTCATCATACACAAAAACTTTTTAATTTTAAGTTGTTTTCATTAATTAGCCAAGGCACTTGCTCATGAAAAACTTATACTCTTTGAGGTAGATCAGATAATAAACCAATAAACAAAAATTTAATGAAATGCTACCTAGTGGAAATATTCAAGAAAGGGAAGGGATATGCTGGTTATTTTTGGCTGTCAACTTGACCCAACCTGGAATCACTAGTTAAGGGACTACCTAGATCAGGTTGGCTTGCAGGCATGTCTATGGAGAACTGTCTTGATCCTGGATTGATCCAGCCCACTGTGGGTGGCACCATTCCCTAAGCTGGGCTCTGAACTGTATGAGCATGAAGGAAGCTAAATGGACAAAAGCAAGCAAGCAGGTAAGGATGTGTTTATTCTCTCTGCTCTTGACTGTGGATGCACTACTTTGAGTCCCTGTCCTGACTTCTCCAAATCAATGGACAGTAACTAGGAGTTTTAAGCCAAATAAGCTGGGCTTTCCGATGTTGCTTTCTGTTGGAACATTTTAGCACAGCGAAGAATGAAAATAGAACAGGAGTAAAGAGGAGAAGAGGTGGTATGACTTGAAGAGTGTCCTTTTAACATATGCATAAGTCCCATCTAGTCCCCTCTGAGAGAGGTCAGTGTGCTTAGCTGGGAAAGGTGACCTGGATGGAAGACAGTGCTTTTGGCGGGACAATGACCTAATGCTCAGGGAACATTATGCTGCCCTGAGTAATCCTCAGAGCATGGTGTGCTGAGGCTGGAGCTAGGAGACAAGTGAGACACAAATGAATGAAACCAGACCAGAGCCCACCCTCTACAGCGTTATGAAAAGAAAATTGGAGTGAACCTATTGGGGTTTTCCAGATCCCTCTTTACCCCATGCAGCCAGACTGGGGATGAAAGGCAAAATGAGGGACACCACAGGGAGGCTGACCCCAGGCAAGAGGTGTTGGGGATGAACATTGGGTGATGGAGATGGAAGTAAAAATGTCCTTGACCCTTTGTGAACTAGGAAACTGGGCTGGAGGACTGCAAAAGAAATCACATTAAATAACATAGCCGGAAGCCAGTGTCCTCAGACACGGGCCACCCGGGCCTGCAATCCTCATGCTATTTCTCTTTCCTTGCTTTAAGAAATAACAAGCAAAATTTCTGTTGTACAGATTCTTAATATTTGAGGAAATTATGCTATATTAACATGGGGGGAAAGACAAGAGTGATACTGAAAAATAAATAAACAAGAAAAATGTTCCAAGAGCCTCCAAGAAGTCCATTGACAGGGTAAAAGGGGTGTTTTGTTTCCTCTTGGCCCGACTGTCAAAATGACCTCATGTGAGGAAGAATTTAAGTCTAGGAGAAGGAATCATTGTTCCCCTTTGGTCCTGTGAGTGTGCAAACAGAGCACTGTAGATCCTGTAAACAAACAGACTGAACTAGCTCCTCCCTGCCTTAGCCACGGCAGGTACTTAACTTTTCTGGAGATCTTATATAAAGTCATAGATCAGGAAACACACATATAAACACAAGCACACAGTGGCAAACACATAAACACACACAGTAACAGAAAAACACTTAAACACATAGTAACACAAACACACATTAATACAAACACACATGCTCACAGTAACACACACCAAAATACACAAATTCACAAACATACACACACACACATACACAACCTAAAAACCAGTATTTCCAAAACTAATATTTATCTCTCCACTGTTTATAATATAGATTCTGGAATCTGACACTGCATTTTATTTTTTAAATATTAGTGTCAAGTCTCTCTCTGGCTTGCATGCCCAGCCCGCTAATAGGTGAATGAGCAGAACTTCAGAGAGACCTGGAAAGAGAACCACCTGGAGGATTGCCTGAAGGAGCAGGTGACTGTCCTCCCACCTGGACAGCCCCACTAACAGGTCATCAGGCAAGATCCTGCAGGCACACTTCTCCACCACCACCCACAGTTGACCCTGTAATCTACAAATCCCAATCTGCCACCCAGCCCGATCCATCCCCCAGAGCATCAGTGGCTCCCAGAGACAACAGAAATCACCTACACCAATGCACAAAGAGGAGAACCCTCCCCCACAGGTACAGACACCGCCTGCACAGATTGGGCAAAGAGCCACCCCTGGAGGCAAATGCACCACCTGCATTAATTGGAGGAAGAGCAACCCTGGAGGCACAGGAGCCATCTGCACCAATTAGAGGAAGAGATGGGTAGAAAACAGTGCAAGAATACACTCAACAACAGAAATCACCTACACCAATGCACAAAGAGGAGCACCCTCCCCCACAGGTACAGACACCACCTGCACAGATTGGGCAAAGAGCCACCCCTGGAGGCAAATGCACCACCTGCATTAATTGGAGGAAGAGCAACCTTGGAGGCACAGGAGCCATCTGCACCAATTAGAGGAAGAGATGGGTAGAAAACAGTGCAAGAATACACTCAACAACATTAAGAGCAACATGACACCACCAGAACCTAGTGGTTCTATAACAGCAAGATCTGAACATCCCAAAGCAGAAGAAACAAAAGAAAATGACATTAAAAATAACTTTATGAAGATGATAGAGGCCCTTAAAGAAGAAATGAAAAATTCCCTTAAAGAAATCAAGGAAAAGACAAACAAAAAATGGAAGAAATTAATAAATCCCTCAAAAAAAGTCAAGAAAAAAATCAGTCAGATGAAAGAACCAGTTCAAAACTTGAAAATTGAAATAGGGAAGATATGATAAAGGAAATAGATTTATTGGCCAAAGAAAACATTAAAGCCAAGGAAGTCAAAGCAAAAAAATCCAAGAAATGTGGTACACCATGAAAAGGCAAAACCTAAGAATAATAAGAATAGAAGAAGGAGAAGGATACCAGCTCAAAGGCACAGAAAATATATTTAATAAAATCATAGAAGAAAACTTTCACAATCTAAAGAAGAAAATGCCTATGAAGATACAAGAAGTTTACAGAACACAAATTAGACTGGACACCTCCAAAAAGGTAGCCTTGCCACACAATAATCAAAACACTAAGCATACAGAATAAAGAAAGAATATTAAGAGCTGCAAAGGAAAAAGGCCAAGTAACATACAAAAACAGACCCACCAGAATAACACTTAAACTCTCAATGGAGACTTTGAAAGCCAGAAGGTCCCAGAGAGATGTCATACAGATACTAAAAGACAATGGATGCAAGACCAGACTATTATACCCAGCAAAACATTCAATCGCCATAGATAGAAAAATCAAGATATTCCAGGACAAAACTAGCTTTAAAAAATTATTTATCCACAAATCCAGCCATAGAGAAAGTACTAGAAGGAAAACTCCAACCCAAGGAACTTAACTGCATCTACAAAAACACAGGCAGTAGATAACACCATGCCAGCAAATCCCAAAGATGAGAAACACACACATACTACCACCACCACTAACAAAACAAAATGAAAAAAAAAAAAGACAGGAATTAACAAACATTGGTCATTAATGTCCTTTAATGTCAATGGGCTCAATTCACCAATAAAAAGACACAGACTAACAGAATGGATACGGAAATAGGGGCCAACCTACTGCTGCATACAAGAAACACATCTCAGTTTCAAAGACAGACATTACCTTAGGCTAAAGAGTTGGGAAAAAAAACTTTCCAATCAAATGGTACTAAGAAGCAAGCTGATGATTCTAATATCTAAAAAAATAGTCTTCAAACTAAAATTAATCAAAAGAGATGGAGAAGGACATTTTATATTCATCACAGGAAAAACACATCAAGATGAAGTTTCAATTCTGAACATTTATGCCCCAAATACAAGGGCACTCACATGCTGGAAGCAAAGACCTGTATTTTGAGATCTGCATTTTGTTTACAGTCATCTTAAGCTCACAAGTTAAGAAAAATATTTACCTCTATCCCCTCTGCAGGGTCTAGGAAATCAATCTGGCATCTTATCTCCTAGCAAGACCTATAGGTACCAGGCTTCAGAAACAATTAGCATTTTCCTTTGTTAGTTAACAACCACAGACACTCAGTATTTACTTATCAGCTAGGGATGTCTCCGACCTGAATTCCAGCAGACTGGAGTTTCCTGACACCCTTCCCTCCCCACCTTTGATCCCCTTTGCCCGTTTGCTATATAACAGCTTCTGAAAAATAAAAAAAACACGGTTTGATCAGAAACACTGTCTTGCCATCATTTCTCTTGTACCCTCCATTCCTCTCCCCTAGGTTTATCAGGGACTCCCATTGGTATCCCACTGGCCAGGATACTCACATATTTAAAGGAAATATTACTGAAGCTTAAATCACACATCAAACGTCACTAATAGTGATAGACTTTAACACTCCACTCTGACCAATAGAGAGGTGTGCCAGACAGAAACTTAACAGAGAAATAAGGGAACTAACAGATGTTATGACTCAAATGGGCTTAACAGACATGGATAGAACATTCCACACAAACCACAAAAGAGTATATCTTCTTCTCAGCACCTCATGGAACCTTCTCTAAAAACAACCACATACTTGGTCACAAAGCATATCTTAACATACACAAAAAAAAATTGGAATAACCTCCTGTATCTTATCAGATCTCACCATGTCTTAAAGTTAGAATTCAACAATAACACAAATTACAGAATCACCACTGGGTCAAGGAAGAAATAAAGACAGAAATTAAAGACTTTCTAGAATTCAAGGAAAATGAATGTAAAATGAACCCAAATTCATGGGGTACTATGAAAGCAGTACTAAGAGGAAAGTTCATAGTACCAATGCCCACATAAATAATTTGGAGAAATCTCACACTAGCAATTTAACAGCACTTTCAGAAGCTCTAAAACAAAAAGAAGCAAACTCACCCAGGAGAAATAGACAACAGAAAATATTAAAATTGAGGGCTGAAATCAATAAAATAAAAACAAAGAGAACAATACAAAAAAAAGTCAATGAAGCAAAGAGTTGGTTCTTTGAGAAAATCAACAAGATAAACAAACCCCTATCTAAACTAACCAAATGGTAGAGAAGGAATATCCAAATTAACAAAAGCAGAAATGAAAAGAATGACATAACCACAGATCTGAGGAAATCCAGAGAATCATGAGGTCATACTTCAAAAACCCATACTCCCAAAAGTATGGAAAATTTAAAAGAAATGGACATTGTTCTGGATAGGTACCACATACGAAAATTAAATCAAGACAAGATAAACAACTTAAATAGACCTATAACCCCTAAAGAAATAGAAGCGGTCATTAAAAGTCCCTCCCCCACCAAAAAAAGACAGGGCCAGGTGGTTTTAGTGCAGAATTCTACCAGAATTTCAAAGAAGAGCTAATACCAATAGTCCTCAAATTGTTCCAAACAATAGATCCAGAAGGAGCATTGCCAAATTCCTTTTATGAGGCTATAGTTACCCAAACTACACAAAAATACAACAAAGAAAGAGAATTACAGACCAATCTTTACTTGATGCAAAAATTCTTAATAAAATTTCTGGCAAACTGAATCCAAGGACATATCAAAAAAAATCATCCACTGTGATCAAGTAGACTTCATCTCAGAAAGGCAGGGATGGTTCAACATACAAAAATCTGTCAATGTAATCCATCATATAAAAAAACTGAAAGAAAAAGACCACATGACCATTTCATTAGATGCTGAAAAAGCCTTCTACAAAGTCCAACACCCCTTCATGATAAAGGTCTTAGATAGATCAGGGATACAAGAAACATGCCTAAACATAATAAAGGCAATTGACAGCAAACTAACCGCCAAGATCAAATTAAATAGAGAGGAAGCCATTACAGGCCTAGGGAAAAACCTGGTTCTAGGGAAATTCCCAGGAATCCACAAGGATGACCCCAGCTAAGATCCTTAGCAGTAGTGGGGACAAGTGCCTGAACTGGCCTTCCCCTGTAATCAGATTGGTGACTACCCTGTCATTATAGAACCTTCATCTAGTAACTGATGGAAGCAGATGCAGAAACCCACCTCCAAGGAGGAGGGATTATATGAACAAGGAGGGTCAAGATCATGAAAGGGAAACCCACAGAGACAGTTGACCTAAACTTGTGGGAGCTCACGGACTCTAGACTGACAGCTGGGGAGCCTGCATGGGACCAAACTAGGTCCTCTGCATGTGGGCGACAGTTGTGTAGCCTGGTCTGTTTGTGGGTCCCCTGGCAGTGGGACTAGAGACTAGGATCTATCCCTGGCATGAGCTGGTGGGAACTCACAGAGATCCAACTACATCTACCTCCCAAGTGAAGGAGGGGAGGTGTCCTGGTCCTGCCTCAACTGAATGTGCCAGGCCTGTTGACTCCCCATGGGAGACCTTACACTTTCTGAGGAGTGGATGGGGGTAGGTTGGGGGGAGGTAGGGGAATGGGAGGAGGGGAAGGAGGAGGAAATATGGTTGGTTTGTAAAATGAATAAAAATAAACAAATAATTAAAGTTGTAGATCTAAGAGTTGGGATGTTGCAGTTGTATAAAATTTGGGATAATAATAATAGAAAGAGAGAGAGCCCCACCTGGAGGGAACTGTACTTGTGCTCATCTCCCAACTGGGGCTGTGACATAACCATCTGAAAATACCCTTATTAGCTCAAGAACAACCAAATCTGGGCTGAGAAGACAGGACTGTGTCAACCAACGTAAACCTAAAGACATTCACCACTGCCAACAGGTAGACAACTCATGCGGAGTGTGGTAAAGTTGGGGACATCAGAATGAAATCCAACTGAGGTGGAAGCAAGGCACAAGAAGAACCCCAAGGATGGGTGAGGAGCCCTTTCTCTACAGCCTGGGCTTAGGAGAAGTTGTGGGTCAGGTCTGGCCTGATCCTGTCAGAAAGCTTTGAGGACTGCTAAACTGCGCACTTTAGTTGGCTAAGCCTTGAAGCTGCTCCTGGGAGCATAGCAGAGGAAGGCTGGGGACTGAAGGAGCTGATTCAAGCTACAGGCTCAGCCTGGTATAAGTGGAGACTCAGTTGGCAGTTGCTAGATATGACATCCATGGAAGCAAGGTTATGAGGTCAGAAGGAAAAGGAGATGAGGAAAACAGAGACGTATTTATTCCTTTTAACGGCCCCGCTGGCATCTGCCTATCAGAAGTGAGTGTGAGAAGGGAGTGAGTTCCCAGAATGCACAGTGGCCAACCCCATTGCAGAGAAGGAAATCCACCTGGAGAGGCCGAGCAGCTGATGTCACCCACAGCTGGTTCATGGCCAGTGTCACCTGCAGTGTAGTAAACAATCGCTCTTAACCCATTGCCCTTCATACTCCACAGCACTGGCAGAGACTCTCATGAATATTGCCTCATGAAACTTTAAGTTTTAAAAACAATGTGCTAATTATTATTTAACAGCTAAGAAGTCAAAATGAACTCCTAGGAAACGTTTTCCAAGAGGTAGTAGGACAAGAAGCCCAGGGCACAGGGCTTGCTGCATGCACAGGTGCCTAGTGCAAGCCACAACTGGGCAACCGAGCAGGCACTGCCTTTTCAGTCATATAGATAAACCACACAAATAGAGGTTAGTATGTTTGAGAGTTTTGATTGAACTCATGATTATGGCAAACTGACATCCCTTCATTTGATATGTGTGCCAGGATCTACTTATGTTTCTGCTTATTATTAAAATTGTTTAAAAAAGTTCTCTCATGGGGCTGGAGAGATGATTCAGAGAGTAAGAGCACTGGCTGCTCTTCCAGAGGTCCCGAGTTCAATTCCCAGCAACCACATGGTGGCTCACAACCGTCTGTAATGAGACCTGGTGTCTTCCTTGCCAGCAATACATTGTATGCTTAATAAATAAATAAATCTTAAAAAAAAAGTTGGCTCACTATAAAGGATGAAAATTGAGGGTGACATCCAAAAGCAGTTGAATCATATTAGCAGTTACACCTAGAAAGAACACTCATACTCATACACACACATATACATACATGCATACATACATATATGCATATAGATGTACATATGATACATATGAATACACATAAACATTCACATACATTCATACATGATGATAATGGTCTAAACCTCTGAAACTGTAAGCCAGTGCCATTGAAATGTTTTCCTTTATAAAAGATACCATGATCATGGTATCTCTTCACATCAGTAGAAAACGTAACTAATATACATACACATTACACATGGCACACACACACAAACACACACACACATGTATACATACCCAGAGGAAGTGCTGTAGTGGTCTCTGGGAATTAAGTGATGTATCACTTTTCACACCAGAAGATCTCAGCTCTCTCACTGTCTCAATATTTTGCTGAAGATTGCATCAGTAGTTCTGACCTTGAACTGGGCATATGCCATATAAAGTTGTGACCATTTCTGGGGAGATCAATAACATTTATTCTCATATAATGAATTCAAGGCTTCCTTAGCCACAGTAAAGTTTAAGCCACATATATATATATACATATATATTATTTAAATACATATATAAATATATGTACATATAGTATATAGACAGTCCAACGATATGCTTATATGTGTGGTAAGCACACATATACACTTACATGTGTGTTTGTATGTAAGAGGGAGAGATAGGGAGGAAGAGAAGAGAGAAGATGGTACAGGTGTAAAATGTCATTCTAATATCTACATTCATAACAGTTAAATTTCAGTGGGATGGTAGACATTTTCCTCATGGTCTCAGCTACAAATAAGAGAATCATTTCCTAAAATTATACCAATAAGTCTTTAAGTTTATGCTTGTGGTGGTTGACTGAGAAGGTCCCCTTTCAACTCATCTATTTGAATACTTGGTCCCCAGTTGGTGACTCCGTTTGGGGAGGCTTGGGAGGTATGGCCTTGTTGGAGGAAGTAAATCACTGTTTAAAGGCTTGCATCATTTCCCGTTTCTCTCCCTGCTTTGAGCTTGTGGATTGAGATGTCAGTTCTCCATCTGCTGCCAAGCTTCCCTGCCAGTAAGGACTCTGGAACCTTAAGGCCAAGCACAGCCCTTTTCTGAAGTTACTTTCGGTCACTGTTTCAGCACAGCAATAGAAAGAAAGCTAATACAAGGTTCAACTATATTTGTTCATCTATTGATAATATTGCTAAATAATACAGCATTCAAGTAATGGGATTCCCACACACATAAACATACATATCAATGAGGCAACTTCATAATGTATCCCTGAGTGCAGATGGGAACAGATAAAACAAGCCGTACAACAACGGATAAACTGCATAGCCAATTACAACAATATTACTCCCTTCTAGAAGGTTTTCTGGGAGTCTGAACTCAAGGAATTTGACAGACACTCAATTTGAAGAAATTTACACCAGATTTAAAAATCAAAGAGTAGGATGGCTTTGCTTGGGTTTTCTGTGATTGTAATTTCTCCACAAGACATCACAGGGAGTACCCACACACCCGTGAGTCTATGCACACATCTCTGAGTTAGCAACCACCTGTGTTAGCAACAACTTGCAGTAGCTGTGTTGAGTATACCACACACCTCTCCCATACACCACACAGCCAACGGTAGGAAGCTGGAGTCCTGTCCTTGTTCCCCACGTTTGAGTCCATCTGCTCTCTAACCGTCCAGCTGGCTCCTCTGTCACTTATCTCCCCAATCTCCAGCTCCATCCCTAAGTCTCAGGGTCTACTGTGATCTTCCTCTGTAATTTGCTTTAAGAATAGCTGGTTTCAGGCCACAGCCTTAAAATGTCAGTGCTTAATTTTTACAAAGACAATACATCCTTACTAACTTGGAATCGTAAGTTTTCAAAGTAGGGAAAAAGTCACAAACATTAACAATAAATGTTAAGTTCGCCATGTAAACAATGCCATCTTTTCTATGACTAAACTTCTATGCAAATATTTTTCCTAGCATAGGAATATTAGTGCTATTTGATGATTATGTTTTAATATCTATAAACATCAATAATTTTCCAAGGTAGACATTTGACAGCTTGTTTTAACATCTCCTACTTCCCAAGCCCTATTCTTAGTATTGTGTATTTAATGTCCCAATCTCTCTCATTCCAGACTTTATAACATAACGAGGCAAAATAATGTTAAGAAAGGAATATTAATAAGTGTGCTGAGTATTAGAAGAGAAAGGGATTGGAGGTACTGTGGGGTACTACCCCAGCTGCCTTGCTGCCAAGACCTCAGTAGCTTCTGCAAACCTCACCAGTGTGCAGTCTCCAGCTAAATCCTAACAGAATCTCCTGAGAGTCTGCAAAAGAGGAAGTGAGGGTCACTGTGTGCTGTGGAACAATCTTTTGTACACTGTGAATATTCATTGCTCTCCTTGGTTTAATAAAGGGCTAAGTGGCCAATAGCTAGGAAGGCAGAGGTTAGGCAGAACTTGCAGACAAAAAGAGAGGATGGGATGTAGAAGGGCGGAGTCACCAGCCAGATGCAGAGGAAGGAGATGAACAAGCCATGCTGAGAAAAGGTACTGCCACGTGGTAGAGTGTAGATAAGAAATGTGGGTTAATTTAAGTTAAAAGAGCTGGTTAGTAATAAGCCTAAGCTATTAGCCAAGCATTTATAGTTATTAATAAGTCTCTGTGTGCTTATTTGGGGATCCTGGTGATCCTGACGAAAAGCTATGCTTACCTCACCAGTGTGCAGTCTCCAGCTAAATCCTAGCAGAATCTCCTGAGAGTTTGCAAAAGAGGAAGTGAGGGTCGCTGTGTGCTGTGGAGTAATCTTTTGTATACTGTGAATATTCATTGCTCTCCTTGGTTTAATAAAGGGCTAAGTTATAGTAGATCACTTCCTATTCACCAGTTACTCTTCTCCTTGCTGAGACCAAATAATTAACAAGAGGCAACATACAGGTTACAACCATAAGTTTATCTGGGCTTATATTTGGGGGCGATACAGTATATGATGGGGGGGGAAAGCATAGCAATATAAGAGGGAGGCCACTGAACACCCTGTGTCCACAGTAAGGAAACAAAGAGAGACAAATGTTGATACTCAGCTGGGCTCCTCCCTTCCCATTGTTAAGGATGATATCAGTTTGTAGATAATACCATTCACATCCAGGGAGCCTTTCCTGTTCACTTAAACCTCTCTAGAAACATCCTCACAGACACCCCCAGAGTCTCCTAGGCAACTGCAGATGCCATCAGGCTGATGTTGAAGATCAACTGCTACACCTCTAGAGTAAGTGCTTTCCTCCCCTCCAGGGAGTAGCATTCAAACTGTCCTTCTTAGACCCCATCTCCTTTCTCTTACTTCCATCTAACTCTTGAACATAACCTATATATAATGTCAAACCTACTAAAGAGTTATACAAGAGAACTTTACATTAATTTCTGCAGGACTGATCAAACTTGCCCGTAATAGAAACCTCTTAGAGGATTTATAAAAGCTCAAATTTCTGAGTTTTTAAAATTATTGTTCAAAGAAGTTTCTAGAAATTTTTGAGACAGGACACTTTTTAAAAGGCAAAAAGGAAAGGCCAAATTTATTCATGAAGCTTTCTATTAGGATATTTCAGATCAGTAAGTCGTGTGTGTTTTGTTCTAAAGAAGGTGCAAGGCTTCTTGGCTCTGATCCTTAATGACTGTGAAACTGTTTCTTCAAAGACTTGCTTTGTCTAAACTTCGAGAATGGAATTTTATTGAAATTTCAAGAAAAATCAGGTCAAACTTGTGTTGGTATTTCCTGTGTTTCTTTTGCTCTCACACAATTTAATCCATGAAAGAACATTCATGGCACACCAGGGACACAGTAGAGTTCTCGGAGTTCGTGTGCTCAAGCAGGAAGAGTCTGCAATGTGTAAGGTGTTCTGTAGTCCTCGTCTATGCCTACAGCCTCATCCCACAACGCCAACCCCGCACTGAAGCTGGAAACAGAGGGGAGAATCTGCAAAACCCACAGTGCCCTAAAACAGGGGACTCTGCTCTCTAATCTGAAGCAGATTCATCTAACAAAGTTTTTTAGAAGCGTGCTCCAAGCCAGGTGGAGTCACCGGAAAAGCCTAGGTCAAAAACAGTCAAGTGGTTGCACCGTGAAATGCCTACAATGTGTTTTGACCAAATCCGCCTCTACTCCCTCCCGTCCATCTATAGCGCCACGACCACTTTACCCTTCTAACTTCACGAACTCTTTTCTTAGGCCCCTGAGTCCTCTTCACCACCAATATATACACAGGTGTAGGGCCATCCACTGAAGCACGGCCATCCTTGAAGGAAATCGATACACTCCCTCCTCTCGCAGCCATCGGTCACCAAAAATAGCTCCTCAGCTGGGATGGAACTTCATAAGCCCTGTCCCACCCATGCTGGTATTTAGCAGACTGACTCTCATACAGCGTTCTTGTGTGCAGTTGCAGCAGCTCTGAGTTCTTGTGTGCAGCGTGCCTGTCACATCTGGAAAACACTTCTGAGAGCAGTCTCCTGCTCTAATCGGCTCCTGCAATCGTTCTTCCCTCCCTCTCTTCCCCAGTGAACCCCGAGCCTTGCTGCAAGAGTGGTACAAAGTTACTGGAGAGACAAAGCACTATCTGACTGGATTTAAGACGAGCTCCAAAACTCAAGCCTGTACTGTTAACTGGGCATAGACCTTAGAAAAGAACTTAGTGCTGCTGGTATTCTGTGAAATGTTCATTGTAAAAATAGCTAGCATATTTGGAGAGTGTTTACAAACAAATATGTATGTGGAATCCATGGTTATTTTTCCTTTTATTCAAAAATTGTTTTGCATTCGATAAATAATCCTTCTTGTAGCATCTTTGCTCTGATCATGCAGCAATTCCTAGAAGCTTCTAATATGAAGGGCATACACCAGGACCATGTGGTAGAAAGCAACTGGGGATTAAGGGGCTGTGAGGAGGAGGGGGCTGTGAGGAGGAGGGGAGCTGTGAGGAGGAGGAGAGACTGTGAGAAGGATGGGGACTGTAGGAGGAGTAGGGCTGTGAGGAGGAGGGAGGCTGTGAGAAGGAGGGGGACTGTGAGGAGGGGGGAGACTGTGAGGAGGAGGGAGACTGTGAGGAGGAGTAGGGCTGTGAGGAGGAGAGAGGCTGTGAGGAGGACGGGGCTGTGAGGAGGAGGGGGCCATGAGGAGGAGGGAGACCTGAGAATAAGGGATATGGGGCATGGTGAGGAGGAAGGAGATGGAGGAGAAGAGCACATAGATGTGCTCTTTTGTGCTCTGTGCCGTTGTGAAGAGTTCGTGTACCCATCTGAAGTGTGGTCTCATTCCCCTCAAAAGAGCTTGTCTTTGTAAGTATCTTATCAGTACCTAGTCATACAACACTCCATACCTCCAGGGAGCCACTTGCATTTCATCCACATCTCCGAAGTTCGTGTGTAACAGGCTTATAGTTGGTACCTCCTAATAACCTAGAATATAGCAGAATGTAACCAGGAACGTGTCATATCCTCATCAGTGTAATAAATCTGTTCTCAGAATGCTCAGAACCATTGGCACTAGGTTGAGATAATTATATTTGAATCAATAAATCCTCATTTTATATGTCAGCCTCTACACAAGTTCTCACATTCTTAATATATTGCATACACTCCATGCAGCCATTTTTTCTTTGTTTTTATAATCATTCAACCATGTTCCAAGTCACTTTTGTCAGTCACTGCTTTAGAGAACATTGCCAATTCCATTGCAAATATCCATGGAAAAAAGGTAAAAAGAGTCAGTATTTCACTATATTTCAAAAATAAATCTGGAAAGGAATAAGAACAATTCAAAATGGGTGCATTTCTTCTGTTTGCATACATACTGACTTTTTAGCTAATCTTGCTTTGACAGAGACCCGTATTAGGGCTCTGGTTACTTCCTCTCAGAAACTAGGCTGGGTCTCTACGAACATCCAAATGGAAAGATTCCCTAAATAGACAGTGAGTTGGAAGTAATTTGAGGGTTTTTAGACAGAGGAGTTGGGAGCTGCATGTCAGCATCTGGCAACCAGGTTATCCCAAATGAAGCGTATGCATAGGCAACCCTCCTCTTTGCTTGGCCTACACCAGGCTAAGGCTGTCTTTGAAGTGGCCAATGGGCAAGAGGAGGAGGAACAGGACTGCCAAACACAGACATTTAGCTGCTGGAAAGAGATGGTCAAGCTTGGGCTTCTACAGATATGTACTATAACCACAAAAAATATTTTCACAAGCATTTTCCACAGAAAACTATTGAAGCACCCATGATAAAGTCCTAGTTGATGGGAAGGTTTAGAGGGGAACTAGGTGGGGCAGGAAAGGGGTAGGAGTTCAGGTACAGGAGAGAAAACGCAATCAACATTTTCATTGGCCCATTGCCAAATTATTTGATAGTTACTACTCCGCTCACGAAATCTTTTTCAAATTAAAAAAGAAAAAGATCCTCATGTTTGTTTCTCAATTCTTCGGTTGAGCTGTCAGGGACAGGCTTGACTACGAAATTGATTTAGCAAATATTCATCATCCCTATGAAAGACGTTAGCAGGAATAAGCTTGAACACAATGCATTTAGAAATTTTCACAGTATGTAGCAAAATGAAGTTCAGACAGGCAAGGGAACTTTCCCTTTCCTGTTTTATCTGATCATGAGTATTAATCCTTTATTTCAAATAATGCAATTTCAAATAATATCTCCTGAAGGTCATATCATGTATCCAAAGCTAAATACAGACCTTTGTTGATGGTGTGGTTGACAACTCCTTCAGTAATTGCTGTGTTTTTGTGATCTCAATTACACACCTGTTAAGATCAAAGGGACACTTACAGGGTGGTGAAGAAGTCACAAGCCATGAGATCACACTCTGCTCTCTGAACCCTGAGCTACACTGTGCTGACCTTCCTCTTTGATAATACAGCTCAAAAGAGCTGTACTCCATTCTGCGATATATTACATGATGCTACCATCACATTTAAATAGATTTTTTTCTCTCACCTGCAACCTATTTTCCTTCTGATTAGACTCAGTCTAACCCATACTAAACATTGGATAATTTGGCATTTTCTGTCACCTCTAAGTTTGGGGCCTATTTAATTAAATGTCAAAAGAGAGATGAGGAGATGTATATTGTAAGAACATGCTACGTTCTATTTTTTAAAAAAGCAGCATACAGGCTCCTAGGAAGAAAAATTATCCAATTTGGGCCAGGATAGATGGCTCAGCAGTTAAGAGCAGTGTCTGCTCTTAAAGAGGACCAAGTTCAATTTCCAGCACCAGTATTGCTGCTCATAACCATCTGTATCTCCAGTTCCAGGGGGATTGGAGGCCTTCTTCTGGACACCAGGCATACAAAGAATACACATATCCATCTATCTACCCACCCATCCACCCATCCACCCATCCACCCACCCACCTACCCACCCATCCATTCATCCATTCATCCATCCACCCATCCATTCATTCATTAACCACCCACCCACCCATCCACACCCATACATTCGTCCATCAACCATCCATCTACCCATTTGTCCATGCATCTTTCCATCCATCCATCCATCCATCCATCCATCCATCCATCCTATATCCATTCAAGGCTATGTATGTGCTTGTTCCTGGCGGTCATGAAGGAGCTGTGAAGACTTTCTCTTCATCCCACACTGCTTTCTTAGAATATGGGGTAGAAAGATGAATTATACTTTCCAGTTCACATTATGTTTTCATCCCTGGTTTAAGGGTTTCAGATATTTACACATCCGCCTTTCAGGTCCTTGGTGTTTCCAGCTCTGCTTCCTTTGTGTGCAGTCTCTCATTCGCTTTAGTAATTTGGCTTCACTTAATAGTTTAGTAAAAGCTAGATAGATTGAATGTGTGCATTGAAAATCTTAGGTAAATATGCTACTCTTAATTTCTCATTGTTTTCTACTTTTATCAAATACAGTGTATTTAAGCTGACTGGCTATAGTTTATTTTAAATATTTAATCACGCACCATTAACTTTTTAAGCTGACAGTGTGAAACACTCGTCATGTGTCAAATACCATTCCAGGGGGTGAGATGCTGAAATTAATAAAGCAATATGCAGCCTCTGAGAATGTAGAGCACTGCAGGATTAAAGCCGGATGCAGATGAATGAGACTGGATAAGCCTTATGTTTTGTTGATAAGCATTGGCTCGCATTGCAATAACAGAATCCAAGCTTAATCGAAGGCATTTTAATAACAAGATGATAATGGCTTTTTAAAAAAAATTTAGGATGCCCGCACAGGGGCTTTGTTCAGGTCTATGGTACAGTTAAGAGGACTGTGGAGCTGAGATATCTTTATGAGTTTGAGCTGAAGAACAGTCTCACTAGGTTAAATACTCTGAACAATTAATTCAAGTGAAAATGCCACAGTGAATTACCCAATTTTCTGCCTGACAACGTGTTGGAAACAATGCGTTTTTCAGATGTTTTCTGCTAGATTGATGTTTCCATCTGAGTCCATTTAAGTTCCCCATCATCCCTCACTGTAACATGGTCTGTAAAGCAGGGGTCACATAGCGATATCATGGCCAGAGTTGGGGAGGCTTTCAGAATAGGTGACAAATACGCTATGTTGCCTCCTCATGAGCTCACCACCGTGAGATCTATCCAGGGAGGGGCATTTTACCATCCAAACCTTGGAGTGATGCGTTCCCACGTGTCTCCCCCAAGTTCTCCAGACCCAGCTTTAAAATGCTTTATAAAGGTAAAGCCTTCTCTGGCCATTCCAGGGAAACTGGGTATTGTCCATTCTCTCTAATATGTCTATGCTTCTCTTCATTTTTCATTATGTGGGCCTGGCTTGCAGTTTCAGGGGCTTAGTCCAGTATCATCATAGTGTGACATGGCAGTGTGCATACTGACATGGTTTTGGAGAAGGAGCTAAGGGTTTGACATCTTGATCTGCTGGCAACAAGAGTGAACTGTGTCTATACTGAGTATATCTTGAGCACAGGAGACCTCAAAGCCCACCCCCATAGTGACACACTTCCTCCAACAAGGCCATACCTACCCCCACTAAAGCCATACCTCCTAATAGTGCCACTCCCTATGAGCTTATGGGGGACAATTATATTCAAACTGTGACAGAGGCCATGTGCCTGGGATAGCACTCACTGATGGAGAACCGGCACACCGACCAGCACGTGCTGTCTTAGTAGAATCTTGAGAGAACAGATTTGAACATGTGGCTACCGTCTGCATTCCAGCTGTGATGAAAGTTCTCTTCAGAACATTAGGACTCTTCACATGTCCTTAGGCAATCAGTCTTCCTCAACTGAAGCAATATAACACAAAACTGTGTTAATTGGCCATTCCCAGAATTACCATGGGAAAATTGTATTATAAATGACATTCTTAGTTGGACATGGTAGAATATGACTTTAGTCCCAGAATTAACTGGACTGGTTAAATTAATATTTCAAGAAAAGAATTCAAAAATTCTTCAGTCTATTCAGCATTAGAACACAGAGAGAAAGAATACAGGCAGGCATCAGAAGGCTGAGAGCTGTGTTTTGCTGCTGTGGCCTAGCAATAGCTTTGGTGGCTCCTCTCACGATTGTTTGACTGATTCATGGACTATAGTCAAAGGATTAGCTGGATGGTCAGAGCACCACCATGGTACTCACCTATACTTTTGACCCAGGAATTCACTTTATATCCAGAGAAATCTGTCTTTTGAAGACACTGTTATAGTACTTATTAGTTAGCAGGAGCCTGGGAGGGTTGGGGCATGGTTCTCCAGAAGGCAGTATATGATTTGAATCAGCATTCAACATATGGTATGATTTCTCCCATAGCCAGGATCCATGGGTCCAGGAATCAAGGGGTGAAAAGCAAAATGGTTATATTCATTATCACCTCCAGTGTCACACTAGGAAGTGTTTGTGCTTCCTGTTCCCACAACATTAAGCTAGTCTGGTCTGAAAGTTTTGATTCTAGAATGGGGAGCCCTATTACAAGAAGACACAAAACACATTCCATTGAATAGGAAGTTCAGACTTTGACTTCCGCCTGGTCACTTTGGGTTTCTAATGCCTATAAGTCAAGAGGTTAAGAAAGTAATTACAGTGTTAGCAGAGGTGATTGGTCCAGAGGAGATCTGATTGATTCTCCATCATGGAGGAAATACAGAATGGGTAGCAGAGTAGGGGTAGTTATTAATACCAGCTAAGGCCATGTGACCAGTTGTAGAACCAAGAATTATAATTAACTGAAGTGTTTCTATCATATTTAGGTAAGAATGTATATGTGCAGATATTTGTACCTCAATTAAGAAAATATCAGTGTTTATCATGTTTAAGTTTGAGATATTAAAAGAATGTCCCTCAAGGGATTTGCCAACTATTCTAAAATTTGTACTGCATTTATGGTTACACAAAGGACAGTTATATCACATTAACTGTCATTATGACCTGGTTGTTGTTTTCATTTGGAAATTAAGCATGACATATGGAGACATGATTGTGTGTCTAGTTGACAAGAGTTAGATTTGTGACGGCTATTCTTGGTCATCAACTTGAATACATCTGAAATTAACTAAAACCCAGGTGGCTGTGAGTATTTTTTTTTTATCATAAGTGATAGACCTTATCTGTGTTGGGAGTAAACCATCTCAAGGAATGTGAGACACACAGATACAATGTTATGCTGAGTTTAAATGACCTGGATTTTATCCCTGAAGTTACAATGTATGAACCTGAATATATTACTTTACTGTAAGGTCTGTGTATCCATCTAAAAGTGGGGGTGATAGTGTACAGGAAGAGAGTATTAAAGAGCCTTTTAGCTGCAAAGGACTCCAGAAAGATGGGCAGCTACACTGAAACCATCTTCCTCAAACCGGAAGTCAGACAGATAATTTGTGGGCATGTTTTGTGTGATGTATTGCTATTCTCTTTCTGCTCCAGGAGACTGGAAGCCAACAGTCTTACTATTGTGTTTGAACAAAATAATTGGCCTTACAGTTCAATGCTTTGCCTTCTGATTCTTGGCAGTGAGCTCAGCAGACACATGTGCACTTGGTTTACAGGCTTCCCACTGGCAGGTTCAGATTCTGTTGCCAGAAGCCAGTCTTAATACATGACAGTGGTGACTGGGGTCTCAGTAACTAACATCCAACCTGGCCACTGGTGACTCATCTGGGTAGTCTTCCCTTGTGTCATCCCAAGTCACACTGACTTGGCCTCCATTGTGAAGCCAATCAAACAGCGTAGAAATGGCAATGAGATTTTGTAAGATAAAGTCACAGTGAAATTGTCACTCTGTCCTGTTCCTTCTTGGGGTATACCCTCTAAGAGAAGCCATCTGCCTGCATTCTGAAGATACTCAAATAGTCACAAGCAAAGAAACTAAAGCATGAACTTGTCAGTACTATGACTGAACCATTGAGAACAGAGTTCCATTCCCACCTAGCTTCAGATGAAACCCAGGCCAGCATCTTCACTATATAGCCTTACTAGAGCACCTTGAACAGTGTCTGCTATGCCACCCATCCGAGGAGACCCCAAGTTAGCCATTTACATGCCACTCTTCTCAGGAGATCCTAAGCCAACCATACACATACCACTCCTCCCAGAAGACCCTGGACCCACATGCTATACTTCCCAGGAGACCTGGAATCAGACAGCTGCTGTGGGACACCCTGAACCAGAACATCTTCCTACTCTACACCTGGATGCCTGGCCTGGAGAAGCTGTATGGCTTAAGTGCACACTGTACCCTGAAGCCCAGTCTTTAAATAATTCCTGCTTGGATGTTGATATTTCATTCAAGACATTACATGCTGCTAAATCATACCTGTGGCACCTGCTACAACACCAGCCTCAAGTGCACCAGGTGAAACTCCATCTTGCAAATCTTTGGGTTTTCTATCGTAACCATAAACTTGGACAGGGAAGCTTGTCAGCTATCATCCCTCTAAAGCACTGCCTTCCCCCCAATCAATGAGTGTTCAAAAACAGCTGTGAAATTCCAATTCATAATTTTTGACCACCAAAGGATAAAAAAGCTTTCTGTATGGACCATGAAGTTTCAAGAGTCTCATTAAAAAGTCACAACCATTAATATTGTTGAGTATGAGATGGCTCAGTGGTTAAGAGCACTGCCTGCTCTTCCAAAAGTCCTGAGTTCAATTCCCAGCAACCACATGGTGACTCACAACCATCTGTAATGAGATCTGGCATCCTCTTGAGGAAGAGACCTGGTCAGTCATCCTCATCAACTTAGACCATGAAACCCAATGCAATTCAACATAACTGCCATATATGGGCTGTCCATGCAGGCTCGGGCAATGCCAGCACATAAATCTCATTTTTTAATTCTTTATCAACAGGAAGAAAATCTTGATACGCCAGTCAATGGAAGCCAGATAGGAAGAGCTCATCTAGCACAGAATGAATCAGGATTTAGCTAACATCCCCTCCCATGAACACTGTATGAAAACCCAGCCCATGTTGCATCCTTTCTTGTAGGCCTTGGAGAACAAAGCATGGCTCTATGGAAAATGGTATACTAAGTTTCCCCTGTGGCTATGACTTTTCTTGGAATCTGAGTGATGTTGGACAAATGACTTAAACTTAATGTACCTGCTTCCTCATCAAATAAAGTGTGATGATTTGAGGATAAATTGAGTCAATATATGCATAGTATCTCAAATGATATCTAGCAAGATATTATTGCTTGGTATTTTTTTTTATTTAATTGATCTCCTCCTCCAAATTGACATGGGATTCTAAAATGCTCAATAGTGCCCTCCAAGTCATATTGACACACACACTGGAATGTTCTGTGAAATGTCCTATGTAGGCTTGTGTGTTTAAACACTGGGCCCCCAGAGGTTGGAGCTAATTTGAAAGACTGTGCAACCTTTGGGAGGTGAAGTCATGCTGGAGGAAGCAGGTCACTGTAGACGCAATATCCTGAATCTGGACTGAAGACATATAGGTCTTTCTGACATTGCATCCTTCCCAAAGCAGAATGTGCTAACAAGTATCCACATGCCTTTTGCATTGCGCTGGGTATTAAAAGTGATCTGGAGATAACTTGGCTGATGTTGGAGAAAACTCATAGCTATATGCAAACACTGTGCTGCCAATTCATATAGACTTGAGCATTTCAATTTGGGGTATTGCTAAGAGTGGATTCAATCATCTGTATCCATTCAAGTGACATTTCTACTCAAAATAAAAAGTTTGTGGAGGCACCTTAGTTAGGATACCTATTGCTATGATGAAACACAATGACCATGGCAACTCTTACTTCAAAAAAGCATTTAATTGGCGTGGCTTAATGTTTCAGAGGTTCAGTCCATTATCATAAAACACGGCAGCACACAGATAGACACAGTGCTAGCGAGGTAGCTGAGAGTTCTACATGGGATTGTTAGGCAGCAGGAAGAGAGAGTGAACCACTGGGCCTGGCTTGAGTATTTGAAACCCTAAAACCTTCCCCAGCGACTCACTTCCTACAGTTAGGGTACACCTGCTCCAATAAGGCCACATGTTCTAAACCTTTCACATAGTGCCACTCCCTGTGAGCCTCTGGGGACCATTTTCATTCGAACTACCACATTTAGGTCCTTCCCCAGAGGGACCTATGGCCTTCTACAAGGGTAGCTGTACACTGTGGAGGAAAGGAAACAATCTGAATTTCTGGGTTTTGTTGGATATTGATTCTGAATTGAAGCTGTTTCCGGGAGATCCCAAGAAACACTTGTGACTCCTAGTTAAAGTAGGGGCTTGTAGAGGTCAGGTGCTTAATGGAATTTGGAGTGAAGACCAATTCACAGTAGGTCCAGTGGGTCTCTGAACTCATTCTGTGGTTATCTCCCCAATTCCTGAATGTATAATTGGGAGTGATACACTTAGGAATTGGCAGAATTCTCACATTGGTTTCCTGACCTGTGGAGTGAGGGCTATTATGGTTGGAAAGGCTACACGGAAGCCTTTAGAGTTGCCTCTGCCAAAGAAAACAGTGAATCTCAAACAGTGTCACATCCCTGTAGGAACTGCAGACATCAGTGCCACCATCAAGGACTTGAAAGATGGCAGGCTGGTGGGAACCACCACATCTCCATTTAACTCTCCTATCTGTCCAGTGAAGAAGACAGAAGGATCTTGCAGAATGACAGTTGATTACGAAAAACTCAATCAAGTAGTGACTCCAATTGCAGCTGCTTGATCAGATGTGATATTCTTACGTGAGCAAATTAACACATCTCCCGGTACATGGAATGCAGCTATGGATCTAGAAAATGCCTTTTTCTCGGTTCCTGCCTATGAAGACCACCAGAGGCAAGCTGCTTTCAGTTGGCAAGGCCAGCAGTATACCTCTACTATTTTCCCTCAAGGATATATTAACTCTCCTGCCCTGTGTCATAACTTAGTTAAATGGGATCTCGATCATCTGTCTGTTCCACAATATATCACATTAGTAAAGTATATTGATGATACCAATGATAATTGAACCAAATGAGCAGAAGACAGCAACTACTTTGGGCTTGTTGATTATACATATGCATATCAGAAGTTGGAAAATAAATTCAACCAAAATTCAAGAGCCTTCTCCCTTAGTGAAATTATTAGGAGCCCAGTGGTGTGGGACATGCACACCACTAAAGTGAAAGATAAGTTATTGCATCTGGACCATCCCACACCAAGAAAGAAGCACATTTAGTGGGCCTAATGGGATAGCACATTCTTCACTTGGTGTGTTACTCAGGCCCATATACCTAGTGGCTGGGAAAACTGCTAGTTAAGTGTGGAGCCTGGAATAGGAGAAGGTCCTTCAACAGGTTCAGGCTGCTGTGAAGGCTGCTCTGTCACTTGGACCATATGATCCAGCAGACCTGATGGGACTTGAGGTGTCAATGACAGGTTGCTGGGAGCCTTTCACAGCCCCCTACAGGTGAATCACAGAGGAGACCTTTGGGATTCTGGAGCAAGGCTCTACCATCATCTGCAGCAACTCTTCTTCCTTTGAAAGACAGCTCTTGGCCAGCTATTGAGCCTTAGTGGAAACTGAGCATTTGACAATGGGCTATCAAGTTAATTTGCAACCTTAGCTGCCCGTCATGAGCTGTGTGTTATTTGACCACCAAGTTGTAAAGTAAGACACGTACAAAAGCAATCTTAATGAAATGGAAGTGGTATATGCATGATCAGGCCCAGACACAAGCAAGCTACATGAAGAAGTCACCCAAATACCTATGGTTACATTTTGTTTGAAAGGAGAAATGGCCAGATGTTTGCCAATTCAAGGACTGTAGGCAATGGGATAGCTGGATGATCAGGGACTAGAAAAGAGCATGATGAGAAAGACTTCTGGGGAAGAAGTACATGGATAGATCTCTCTGACTGAGTGAAGGATATGAAGATAATTGTTTCCATGTCTTCAAAAGGCATTCACTGGGCCGGGCGATGGTGGTGCACACCTTTAATCCCAGCACTCGGGAGGCAGAGGCAGGCGGATCTCTGTGAGTTTGAGGTCAACCTGGTCTACAAGAGCTAGTTCCAGGATAGACCTCCAAAGATCCAGAGAGACCCTGTCTCGAAAAACAAAAAACAAAACAACAAACAAACAAAAAAAGGCATTCACTGAAAGGGAATTTAATTTCAGCTGAGGAGTTTAATAACCAAGTAGATAAGACGACCTATTCTGTGGGCAGTCAGCATTTTTCCCCAGTCATTCCTGTCGTTGATCAACAGGGCCATGAACAAGTGAGCATGGTGGCAGAGATGGGGGTTATGCATGGACTCAACCACATAGCCGCATCTACCTAGGCTGCCCTGGCTGCTGCTGCTGCTGGGCACCAGATCTGCCAACAGCAGAAATCAGCATTGAGCCCTAGATATGGTGCCATCCCCTGGGGTGACCAGTCAGCAACCTGCTGCCAGGTTGACTACATTGGACCACTTCCTCTGTAGAAAGGACAACTCTTTGTCCTTACTCGAGTAGATACTTATTCTGGTTGTGGATTTGCCTTTACTGCACATCATACTTCTGCCAAAACCACCATCTGTAGACTTACAGAACGCCTTATCCACCATCATACTATCCCACACAGTATTGCTTCTGACCAAAGAACTCACTTCACAGACAGAGAAGGGTGATAATGGGCCCATGACCATGCAGTCCACTGGCCTAATCATTCTCTCCATCATCCTGAAGCAGCTTGCCTAATAGCAAGATGGAATGGCCTTTTGAAGACACAGTTATGGTGCCAATTATGGGACAGCAGCCTTGAGGGCTGGGACAGAGGTCTCTCCAGAAGGCAGTATATGCTTGGAATCCATGTTGAATATATGATTCAGCTTCTGCTATACCCAGGATCCGTGGAACTAGGAATTGAACGGTGGAAAAGGGTTCCACTGATTATCTTTCCTAATGAGCCACTATGTAAATTTTTTGTCTCCTGTTTCTGTAACCTTAAGTTTGACTGGTCTAAAAGTTTGGTTTCCAGATGGGTGAGCACTTCTGCCAGGAGCAATAGCAAACATTCTTTTAAACTGGAACCTCAGACATCCCCCTGGTTCCTTTGTTTTCTAATACCCTTAAACCAACAGGCTAAGAAAGGAGTAAGAGCATTAGGAGAAGTGATTGATCCAGATTATCATGGGAACACTGGATTGCTTCTCCACAAAGGAGGTAAGAAAGATTATGTCTGGAGTGCAAGAGATCCTTTAGGCCCTAAAGTTTAGGGCGTCTCTTGATGCTACTTGTCCTGTGATTATAGGTCAATACTCCAGGAAAAGAGCCCAGACCTGCCGAGGCTACTGCCAAGGGTGGAGGAAATACAGAATGGGCAGTAAAGGAAGGTAGTTATAAACACCAACTAAGGCTACAATTACAGAAATGAAGATTACCATTGACATGAATGCTTCTGTTGTATTTTGTTAGGAATGCTTTTTACAGATATTAGTTTATCAATTTCTTTTTCATGTGTTGTAACATCAATTAAAAGGATATTGTTGGTTATCATATTTAAGTTTGAGATGCTAAAAAAATGTCCCCCAAGGGACATTGCTACCCATTCTAAATTTATGGTGCATTTTCAGTTATTATATTATGTCTGATAGTTATATTATGTTAGATAGGCATAATTATGACCTGGTTAATATATAATGTATTTGCAATTGTACATGGAATAGTTATATATTGGTTAGGTGTTATTATGACCTGTTTATTGTTTTCATTTGAAGATTAATCATGATGTAAGGAGATATGATTATGTGTCGAGTTGACAAGGAGTGGGCTTGTGATGACTATTCTTGGTTGTTGACTTGAGTACACCTGGAATGAACTACAACTCAGAAATGGAGGGCACACCTGGGAGATATTCTGCTTGGTTTGAAGGTGTGAATCCATCCTAATCTGGACCTTTGAAATGGGAAGGCGCATACCTTTCATCAGGATCTTGAACTTCTGTTGGAAGCCCATAGAAGGCCATGGAAGAAGGAAGCTTTTGTTCTTTGCCTACTTGCCCTGGCCTTGCTAGCACATCCATCCTCACTGACATTAGAGCCTAGTTCTTCAGGATTCCAGCACATACTGAAAACCAGCTGAGACAGTCAGCCTTGTGGACGGAGCAACTACTGAATTCTTGGACTTTATATTCCCAGCCACCCATTGTTGGATTAGCTGGACTGCAGCCTTTAAATTATCTTCTCTTTTTCCGTGTGTGTGTGTGTGTGTGTGTGTGTGTGTGTATGTGTATGTGTAGTCATTCTGTAAGTTCTGTTACTTTAGAGAGCCCTGACTAATACTGTTGTAGTCAGAGACTACTCATTTGTTCCTGGCCGCCCTGGCCCAAAAAAATCACACAGAAACTGTATTAATTAAAACACTGCTTGGCCAATAGCTTAGGCTTCTTATTGATTACCTCTTACATCTTAAATTAACCCACTCATGTTATTTTATATTTTATCATGAGGCTCGCAGTTTACCAGTAAGGTTCTGGGACGTCTGTCTCCTTCAGGAGCTCCATGCTGTCTCTCCGACTCCGCCTTCTTTCCTCCTCTCTCTCTCCTTGGAATGCCCACCTTGCTCTATTCTGCCCTGCCATAGGCCCAAGCAGCAACTTTATATATGTTTCAATAAGAGCAACACATGTACAGAAGGACCTCCGACACCAGAATATGGTGGGAGGGGTGCTGGGGAGATGATTTAGTGGTTTAGGGTACAATCTGATCTTCCAAAGGACCAGGGTTCTAGAGCACCTACATGGAAGCTCACAACCATCTACCACTCTAGTTCTAGGCCATACACCTTCTTCTGACCTCTGTGAGTACCAGGCAAGCATATGGCACACAGACACACATATAGACAAAACACCCATACACATAAAATAAAAATAAGTAAAGCATTTTTAAAACACTTAATAAAAAGCTAACATTTGTAATAAGAACTGGTGGGGAAGTAAATATTAAAGAATCTGCAGCATTAGGAAGGTTGAGAACCACTGTTTTATAAGGTTCTGAGGTCACAAGAGTAAGGTGCTCACAGATGGTTTTGGTGCTCCCAAAACAGGAAGCCAGGCAAGTGCTCCTGTTCCTTTTCTGTCTCTGAAGGACCCAGTGGAATGATAACAGTACACATCCTGGGAGGAAACCCTCCTCACAGTGCCCCATGCTGACACCTACATCTCAGACTTTCATCCTCTATTCTTTATAAGTCATCAAGTCTTTGGTGCTTTGTTATAGCAGCAAAAACTGTTTAAAATGCCAGGGAATTGTGACATGGCAGGAATAATGGAGAACTGGTTAACCGTCAGGTGTGAATAGCCATTCATATCTCCACAGGGGGACTGCAACTGCCTCACTAAGGTTATGTTTGAGTGGAGCAAGAAACACATCAATCAGAGTATGTGTGTGTGTGTGTGCATGCATGTGTGTGTGAATTAATATAAACATACATATATATAAACTTTAGTGGAGACTAAGACCCTTTTTAGTGGGCAATGAAATAGAGGGGTGACTGTGTAGAAAAGCCAGAAAGTAACAACTGTTCTCAAAGCCCAGAAATGAAGGAGCAAATAGAAGCTGAATCCTTGAGGAGGGAAAAACAAATGAAGATGCCAGCACAATGTTCAGATTAGAGTCACAGGGAACAGGTAGAGTGCTGAGGAAGAGTATCCCCAACTTCATCAGGGTTGCCTAGAAACTCATCTGGATGCTTGAAGAAGGTAACTATAATAGAGTAGATGCTAAAATTAAATGACTTGAAAACTTTTGACTGCCTGCAGTCACCACAGACAGTGATCTGGGGGCTGCACTATCACCAGAGGGAAGTGTGTGGATCTCATGACACCTGTGCAAGAACCCTGAAGGGACTATTAGTCTAAGTCACCATACCACAGTCACAAATACATCTGCAGAAATGTCACCATGGAGACCAAGGAGATCTTGATTTGTAAATATACTTCAAAAGTATAGTGTGTGCAGATAAAAAAAAGCCTTCAGCAGCAGCACTAAGAATATTAATATGTGTTTCTAATGTAAATGTGTACGTGTTTGCGTGTGTGTGGTATGTGTGTGTGTGTGTGCAGTGTGTGGAATGACTGTAGAAGTCATGAATTTGAGAGGGGTGTGTGGGAACATGAAAAGAGCTGAAAGGACGAGAAGGAGGGAGGGAAGTGATATGAATAGAATGTTTTCATGTAGGAAAGTTTCAAAAAATTAAGCATTTTTAAAATGTTTAAAATAGCATATAAGTGAGATAGTTAAAATGAATTTAAAAGTTATGCATAAAAATTATACAGCAACATGTACAGAAGGAAATCAAGAAAAACCTAATACATACCATATTGGTGGCTTGAATAATAATAAATAGTATGAAATACACCATTGTAGTGGCTGAAGAGATGGCTCAACAGTCAGTATCGCATACTGTAAAAGACCAGGACCCAAGTTCATGTCCCAGCACCTGTGGGGTGACTCAGAAACTCCTGTCATTTAGATTTTAAGGGCATATGATGCCTCTGGCCCCCTTGGCCACCTGCTTAAGTACACATATCTACACAAAGATGCACATATATACTCATAATTAAAATATCAAAAGTGCATATTCAAATACATTACAGGGAGCTATTTCACGCCAAAGGGCATGGCCACACACTACCAGCAATGAAAGTATTCTGTTTTAATTGTGTGGGGCGGTTCCGTGTGTCAGTCTGATATGATGAAGGAGTGCAGAAGAACTTTCCGAGCATGCTTGAGGCCTTGGGCTCCACCCCCAGCACTGCAAGGATGAAAGTTCTCATCATATGTGAATTATACTCTAATAAAGTTGATAATTGAAAGTAAGATTATACACTCAACAATTAAGAAAAATTATTATGGCTTTTGTGAAATAAGAGAAGTAAATATTATTTGTGTGAGTAGTCTATGATAGAAAATAAGGAAGTAGGAAGGTGGATGTGAGGAGGGAGGGTGGGATTTTTCTAGTGTAAACCATGATTTGAGCATCCTGACTCTCCTCAGACAGATGGGTAATATCGTTTAACACTAATGAGACTTGATGTGGGATTCCCCTCTGTATGCTGTGAATATGTTTTATCACCACTGGTTAAGAAAGAAGCTGCTTTGGCATACGGCAGGGCAGAAGAGAGCAAGGCAGGAATTGTAATATGAAAGGCCGGGCTTGTTGGGGTTTCTGTCCAGCCTGGTCCCCCCCCCCAGCCATTTAGTTCCAGAGAAAATCACACAGAGAGGTCTATATTAGGTTATAAACTGCTTGGCCCATTAACTCAGGCTAAGTGTTAGTTTTTATAAGTTATATTAACCCATTATTCTTATCTATGTTAGCCACAAGGAATTCCACGCAGAAATAGGGGAGAAAAGATGGGGAAGTCAAGGAGATGCCATGTAGCTGTTGAAGGAGACAGATGCTGGAATCTTACTGGTAAACCATGGTAAAATATAAAATAATAGGAATGGGTTAATTTAAGATATAAGAGTTAGTTAATATGAAGCCTGAGCTAATAGGCTGAGCAGTGTTTTAATTAATATAGTTTCTCTGTGATTTTTTTCAGTTCTAGGTGCCTGGTAAACGAACAAGCGGTCTCCATCTACAGATAAGTAAATAAGATTCCAAGCCAGAAACTGGCCTTGATGATAATATTAATATAATATGAAAATATAATTTATTATTAATATAAATAATAATATCATGAGGATAAAGGGTACATTGGGGAGGCCAAAGCAGGAGGGTTCCTGTCTTGCTAACCAGACAGCTGAACGAATGAACCCCAGGCCAATGAGAAACTGTCTCAAAAAAACAAGGTGGATGGATCCTGAGGAACAAACAACACTTAAGTCTGGACTACACTCCCACCTATATACACACACAAACTCACACACATACACCATACATTCACACACACACACAAACACACAAACACCCCCCCGCCACACACATACACAAGCAAAACCATATGTAATAATCTTCAGATGTCTTCGATAAAGAACATCTTCATAAAGCAGTGGCTATTACATATTCCCAGGGAAAAATAGCTAATAACCTAATAACCGTTGCTGGGCTCCTGTGGTTCCCTCCCACCTAGAAGCATTTCCTCCCCTGCTCTGTTGTTCCCCAACAGCCTTGATGGCTGAGTGGTGGTAACACTAGGTGGCTAACATATCCTATTTGAATAGCCTACCACAGAACCTCAAAGTAAGTATTTATTTTCCTCTCCCCCATGCCTCCCTAAGACTCATTCAAAATAAATATATATTTCTGGGAGTTTCTGACTGACTCTTGATACACTAGCAGCCGTGGAATTAGGAATTTAAATGACTTTCTTACTGCTGGCATTCAAACCTTGACGAGCTTAGTTACAAATCAAACAAGTTCCAACACCAGCAGGAAAGTAGCTGGCCTTGAATATGAGGGTAGGAGACTGTCCATCGGAGCCCTCAGGATGCTGCTCAAGCCCAGAGGAAGGAGGGTATAATGACTAGATGGATTACATCACACAGTCATTTGTGGATGACACCATTTGAAACATGCTTTGAATTTCAGATGTTTTTGAGTGTGTGTTTCTTTAGGAAACAAAGGGATGTTTATGAACAACATTAAGGAGAAAAATTAAGGGGCTGGAGAAGGACCTCCATGAGTAAGACACTTGCTTTTCAGTCATGGGGACCTGAGTTCATATCCAGAATGGGTATTTAAAGAGTTAGATGGGTGGGTGGCCCACACCATAATCCAAGTGCTGAGGAAGAGGAAACAGACAGCTCTCTGTGGCTGGATGGTCAGCCAGTATAGTCTGCTTGGTTAGTGTCAGACCTGCAAGAGACCCTGCCTCAAATGAAGCAAGGGGGAGAGTGCTGGAGAAGCAATAACCATAGTTGTCCTCTGACCTCTGCTCATGTGCACACACATACACACGCACACACACACCAGTCACGCACATACTCACTCAAAAAGAGAGAGAAGAACAGAGAGAAACAAAAGAGAAAGAGCATCACTCTTTACCGTGTGTGGGGTGAACGCTAGTTTCAGGGCAGAAGCGGGAGAGCCTGGGGGATGCTGGCCTAGAGAAAGACACAAGAGAGTTGACTTTTGAAAAAATCAACTACGTGAATTTTTTTTTTCCTGTAAAGTGCAAAGTGAGCTCACTCCATCAGTAAAGCAGGCGACTGGAGTAATAAAATATCCCGAGTGGAAAAGGTTTTAAACAGATGAAAAATGGGTCAGGGCCTAATTGAGAAGCGTCATGAAGAGCTGCAGAAACCCGGTAAATAACTGAGAGTCCCTCGCCTCACTGGAGACCTGCCATATCAGCTGTTGACTCTGTAATTAAAACCTCTTTCGTAATACTAATGAGGACTGTTTCAGTACCGGCGAAAGGCAAGTTCTAATCAAATAAGGAGTAATGGAGTGGAGGAAGTCAAGGTACAGAGAGGTGTTCGGGAACATGCCCCCGATTCCTTCATCTACTCCCACTCCTACTCCCTGGAGGCTCTCCTGAAATCTCTCAGGACTTGCCCCTCACTTAATCCCCTTTCAAGTTCTGAGCCTACAGTCGGACACACCTGTAGCTTCAACCACCCACGGATGGAAAACATCTGGAAATAAATGCATCTGTGCCCAACACTGGGAGTTTCTCCTTGTTGAAAATCGATGTGCAGACAGTAGAATCTACACTCCGTACTGTGTCGATGGGAAGGTGCTAATAGTGCAAACTTACTGACAGGATAGGTGTGAACGCTGTGAGACTTGCGCAACTTTTCCCTGGAGGCACCCAGGTCCTGTGCAGGTGAGGCATGCGCTCTACCCTTAGCTAGAGTCCCAGGCCCATCCCTAAACTTTGGGAGCTGCGAACAGCCCAGGAGCCGATCCCCACAGAATATCTAAGGATGATTGGGCTTACCACAGTAGTGGCAAAGGAAATGGAAAACCGACTGTAGAGTTACACCAAGCGTGGCATGATTGCCAGCATGCAGCCACTTAGTACCATCTCCACGGGAGAGCCTGTTGGCTGTGGTAGAAGAGGGGTCCCTAGCTGTACCCTGGATATTTATTTTAGGACATATACGCCGCTGCACACTGCATCAGTTGCTTCACTGTGCTATTTGCTTCTCTTGTCAGCAGAAACCTGGTGAATAACAAAATCCTTCACAGAAGCAACTTGAGGATGGAAGGGTTGTTTTATCTCATGGCTCCAGACATACAGCCTGTCACCATGGGCAAGGCCTGGCTGTTGGACTAGTTCTCGGTGATGATGGCGGAGGGCTTCTTGCTCACATCTGAGGAACCAGGAAACAGAGACGGGATTTCTTCCCATCCCTTGCACTCTGTCAGGTACCCGAGTCCATGGCATGGGACTGCTCACATTCACGGGTGGGATTTTTCCTCGGTGAAGGAGCCTTCCACAGGGTTGCAGGCATACTCAACGTGTGCCTCACTCGTTCTCTGCCTAGAGGTATTTTCAACTGAGTGTCCCTTAGGCCGCATTGCAGCCCAGGAAAGCCATGACTTTAGCACGACACAAAAGAACTTATTTTAAAACATTACAGTTTTTTTCTTTTTATACTGTTTTTATAAATCGATTGCAAAGTTCTTGAGTCTGAGATTTGGAACTGACAAAGTAATGCCAAAATTTTAAAATGATGGGCTGCCCTACCCTATAAGGTCTTTCTTTTTTCTTTTTCTTCCTTCCTTCCTTCCTTCCTTCTTCCCCCTCTACCTCCCTCTCTCTCTTGTTCTCTCTCCCTCTCTTTCTCTCTTTCTTTTTTTGAGAGAGTCTTACTGCATAGACCACATTGGCCTCAAACTCACAGGTATATACATGCAAGGTCTTTCTTCATCTCTCCAAGAGAGGAAACGGGTATGATCCAGGAGAGACAGAGCCTGAGAGAGAGAAAAATCTAGAGAAAAAAATAAATCAAGAGGGTGATCCTGAGAGAGGAGATTGTGTGTGTGTGTGTGTGTGAGAGAGAGAGAGAGAGAGAGAGAGAGAGAGAGAGAGAGAGAGAGACAGACAGACAGAGACCTGCATCTCCAAAACTAACTCTTAACCATCTTGCAGATGGAAAGAACCCAGGAATAGGATGTTATCTAGGTAGGCAACCAAGCCCAGATGCCATTGTACCTATTGTTCTGAGGATCACAACTTCAAGGAGAGGAGCATTCATCGGTTTTGAATTCCAAACAAACTTTGCACAATGTCTGGCACAATGTATATTCACTGTGTATTAATTAGAGAACTCCAGAGAGTCAGTAAGACAGTAGGAGAAAGCCAACAGACTAACAGCCAATAAGGACATGGCAGTGTCTAGGTCATATTTCCTGATAGACCATGCCAGGATCTGCTCCAATTAGTCAGTTTCTGCATGTTAGACTTCATTTAATAGTTTTAGTTTTTTCCCCTGGAGCATGAAGTATCTCCCACAGCTGCTCAAGTTGAACATGTGCTCTGGCATGTCCTAAGAGGTCATGGAAACTTCAGGAGCTCAAGCCTAGTAGAGGAGGCCAGACCCAGGGACTGCTGCTTCAATGGTCAACAGTCTGCAGGTCCTCTCTGCAGAGCATGAACTCAGCTTTGTTTCTTCTTCCCCACGATGGACCAACACCCTAGAAGCCACTGAAGTGCCCCCCAGGAGCTAATTACATTAATTACACTCATAAATTTTACATCTGCAAAGCAGGGCATAAACTGAGCATAACCTTAGTCCTAGTGGAGAAACAAAGATAAAAACTTGAAGATAATAAGACTTACGGAGCCTCTTAATTCTCTGAAATTTCCTGAGTGCTTTTTTGTCCATAGTGGGAGAGTCACAGACAGAAAATTGTCCAACTTAATTTATGCTGGACCATAAAATATATAAAGTATGGCATTTCTTAATATATTTTCATACATGCAAAAGTGTGCATATTGAGAGAGAGGAGAGCCAAAAAGAGAGAACTTTGTTTCCCTTTAGAGCAGAGATTTCAAGGACGGTGGAATAATAATCATCACTCAGTTCTTCCATCACTGACAAAGGCCATCAATATGTTTTATGCTGCCACATTTCAAGAGCACAAAACGTTCCATGCATTTTTAAGTTTTGCGAAGTAGTTGTTTTAATCACAATGCAGTATTCTACATATCGTGCTGGGTTCTCATCTCACCCTTTAACTCTAGCAGAAGGGCCCTGGCCGAGGCTGCTAGCTTCTGAGCCGTAATTTTAATTCATGGCTCCCCTTCTGCCGTGAATGGAGCCAATGGTTATTACCCCTTTTCCCTTTAAAGGTGATTTGATAATCACTGGAAATTGAATAAAGTGTGACTTAGTACTTGGCAGCAGCAGGGCTTGTCTTTCCTGTAATTCATATTCATTCATTCATCAAATTATTGAATGGCCCTGTGGAATAACTAGATCCCAACAGAGGAAATGTTGAAGAAAATCCAGTATGTATGACTTCCAAAATGTGGGGTCTGAAGGGCTAAGTGGATCCGTGTATGTATAATAAATACATACAGGTAAAGAAGGCAAGATAAAGTGGTTACTGGATGGGGCTTCATCACCATCACGGGGATAGGGGGAGTTGCTCAAAGAGCCTTGCACCCACGAAGGGCAGCTAATGATAAGACCTCATGAAAAGCAGTGGGTGTCAGTTAGGAGACGAAACGCTTTTCAGTAGCATAAGGCAACGGTGAGGACGGGAAGTGGATGATCTGAACTGGTGAAAACAAGGGGCAATGAGGAGAAGGTGAATAAGCATGGTCATAATGGTGCCTAGGCCTCATGAGGAAAAAGCAGGACGACTGAGAGTTCAAGGCCAGTCTGAGCTCTGCAGTGAGAACCTGTCTCCAAAAGCAAAGGGTGAGGTGGGATGAATATTACCAAAATACATTGTATGAATCAAAAAGAGTCTCCTAAAAAAACAAATCAAATAAAAGGTATTTAGGTGACTAGAAAGATTGCATATGAATAACAAAGAGAAAGGAGCTGTATGGGGCAATGCCTAGTCTTGTGATTTGAGCAGCCAAAGGAAGAATGTACCCAAACAGTGATTGCAATCCAAGAGGAAGAACAGATTTGTGTGGGATGAGAAGATATGTTCACTGAGATTAAAATGAAAACACCGTGCCGTGGCGATGTTACATGAGAGTGTTTTTATAAAAGCAACTCTGTGGCTCTCTGGGCTAGGCAGAGCACATTTATTTATGCAATACGAGTTCCTGAGGAATAATAATGCTTGCTAGAAGAGCAGGGGTGGGAGGGAGCATGACAAACACATATGGCCTCTGCCCTGGAAGAGCTCACAGGGCATGAAGTAGAAAGTCATCCAAATAATTCGTGTTAAATATTACAGAAGATGAGAGACCAGGTAGGGAAAAGGTCACATTGCATCTGCTAGCCCCAGTTCTCAGGGGTGAAAGCATTTACATAAGTTCGGGAGCCTACATGGGACTATGGGGAGGGGGAGAGACCTGTCATTCATCTCAATGGCAGGATTAGAATCACGCAGACTTTTTGTGTCTTCATAAGAATGGCTGACTTTATTCTCCTGGTGACGGGGGTTTGATAAAACAACAGAACTTCTGAAAGTTCCGAGTGACGTGATTTTTAATGAAAGCCCCTGTAGCAACATGGAGGAGACATTGAAGAACGCTGGACAAGGAAGAAACATTGGACAGTTGTGATTCCTTGATAAAAACGGAAATATCAAAACAGGGCAATAGTGCTGAAAAGGAATCAAATTTGGAAACGCTCAATGAAAGCAGGGTCAAAACATGGCTGGGCTGAGCGCTCAGGGTGTGCTCAAGAGACCAGTGAGGCTCAGAAGCTAGGAATGAGGAGAGGTGATGTTATTTGGGCCAAGTCTAAGGGCCTCTGAACCACACAAGCTACAGGAAGTAGTGATGGAACTCTAAGTCCAAAGACAAATAGTAGAGAATGAGGGCAGGGCTGATAAACCTCACAGACTCAAGGAAAGAAATTCTGAAAAAAAAATATGTTTTTCATGTCTGGAAAAAGAGGGGTATCTCAGGAGGTGGGGTGGCAGGGAAAGAGACAGACAACTTAGCCTTTCTGCCCTCTTGTTCTGTCTGACTCCAGTTCTTTAGATAGTGCCACCCACAGTGAGGTTGCTACCCCCTGCACAGCCCGCCACCTCATGCACCGGTCTCCTCTGGACGCCCCTTCACAGACACTCAGGACGAACGCTTAACCAAATGTTTAGGAGCCTCAAATTGCCATGCACGTTAACAGATAAAATCTGCCTCTTGACTCAGCGTGGCGGTCCACGCCTTACACCCCAGCACTGGAAAGGCAGAGGCAGGTGGGTCTCTGTGAGTTTGAGGCCAGCCAGGACTACACAGGGAGACTCTGTCTTTAAAAAAATCCAGTCAACTCCCTTGAGCAACTAATTGGAATTTCTGTTCTTCTGCCATGGCCTTAATTACTAAATGGTGACATTAATGAAGATGGTGACCACAGTTGTGGAGGGGGCACACATACGTATCTCTCCAAAGATCCAAAGATCAAAGGTCTCTAAGACACTAGTAATGGATCCATAAGACTGAAGGGATCTCCATCAAAATATTAAACAGAAATTTGTTTTTTCTCTGCGCCAATATTTAACTCATGGTTCTAAGGCATCGATGCTTCCAGATCCTACTGGTAGGAGCACTCACTGGGGTCATAAGTCGCTGCGGTGAACCACTGCACAACTAGAGTGTAGAAACAAAGGCAGCTTGGCTTAACAACACTGCCAAGGAGAGTACAGAAGTTATTTCTACTAAAATCTCGCAGTTGGGTGCATTTCCTCCTCCATACCTGTGTGAGCGCCTTGTCTTGGTAAATGTTCAGTGTGCTCTGCGCAGTTGAGCTATGCAGCTTTCATGAGCACTGTCTTTAACGGACAGGACAGCGAACAGTCACACTTCAGTCTGGGGTGTGTCGTGGAGGTTTTCTCAACAATGAAAGGCACACCTGTCACCTTCAGGGAAACAAGTGGCAGTATTGATTGCCAATGACAAAATGTTGGCTTTCAAAGTGCAATAAAAATAAATTGAACTAGGGCTGGAGAGATGGCTCAGTGGGAAAGAGCGCTTGTTGCTCTTCCTGAGAACCTTGGTTTGATTTCCAGCACACAATGGTCTGTAATTACAGCCCTAGGAGAACCAGCACCCTCTTCAGTCCCCAGGCATGCACTTGGTGTGTAAACATGCATGCAGATAAGATACCCATACACGTTATAGTTATCTCAGAATGCTAGTGGTCATCTTTGTCAACTTGGCCAATATTTTTAAATTATTTTTTTAATTAATTTTCTAAATAAAAGGCTACCTACAAAGCAGGGAACTAAGTAAAGGGTTCCTTCCTGGTGATTTATGTATGTATGCCTACATGCCTTGTTCTTCCTTTTTTCCCTTCTTGCTCCCTTTGCTACTTCCTTCCCTAATCACACAACCTCCCCCCTCCTTCTCTCTCTTTAGATTGAGTTTTGTGGGGAATCCCAAGAACTGGGTTTTGTTTCTTGTTAGTCTGGCTGTTCTGTAAGGGAAGGTGTCTACCAGCCTCAGAGAATATTTGCCAAATGATAAAAATTCAGTGCCATGCAATCATGTCTGAAAAAAATGTCCATTTAAAGTTTAAGATAGACCAGGTGGATTAAGTGTAATATGTGCCAATAAAACATATTGTTATGGTGTAAGACAGACCAACCAAATTTTACTGAATCGGTCAATGAATTGACATGAACTAGGATCCTATTTTGAAACAATGTTTAAGATGCTGCTGTTTGCCAAATTTTGGTGCAATATGAAGCTAAACATTAATTATTGTATGAAAAAAACTGTTATACTTCTGTGCCTTTTCTAACTACATGTTGTGCTTGGCTTGGCTGTTGTGTGTATATGAGCCAGAACAGGTCAACACAAGAGTGTGTTTCCCAGCAGGAGAGATCCCAGCTGTCTCTTATTACACTTCACATTACAGAGCTTGGTCAAAGGGGAGAGCTAAAGTCTTCCCACAGTCTTTTGCTATCACTGCTTTGAGAAACAAAACTTTTATAAAATTATATTATTTGTATCAGCATGTCATTGGCTTATGATCATTTAAGCAGAATATATTTACAGTCTTTGTTTTAATAGGGCAAGTACATTCCCATAGGAGCACAGTCTGTAAGCTGCATAATCATGATTATCCAATAACTATTAAAGTATAAATGTGTGCTGAGGCAAAAAAGAATAAAAACTTGACGGCCTGACATAAAGAAAGAGAAGAGAAAACCAAGTGACTGGTCTTAACAGCTTGAATACTAGAGTTCCCTTCAAAATGTCTACAGGTGTTCCTTTGACCTGTCTCCCTGCCAGAGGATGCATGTCTTAAGTCCTGCCCCAGTGGCGTCCAGCCAAGAGCATAACAAACCTAGGGGCTTCTTGAGCTGGCAGCTATCCAATCCTCCTCTTTCTTCCTTGAAGATCCAGCATGCACTGTTTTGTTTAACTCTTCTTTATCTCGAGCAAGGTTGTACTGCAAAGTTCTTTACCCCAGTTCTAAGACCTTCATTATCTCCATTCTCTATTTCCTCCTTTTCAGAGTTTTCGTTGGCAGTCAATACCTAAACACATAAAATTCGAAACCTCTGCAAAACCTAAAAAGCAAGATAGTGTCGGGGAGTGTGGTGCAGAAAAAAGGTGAACTAGGCAGGCCTGTTCAAGGGAGCCTTTGATACAGACAAGACCAGAGGCTAAATGTTTGACTGTGACTGTGTCCAGAGAAGAGAGGATGGGATGTAGAGCCCGGGAAAACATCACACTGAAGGAACCATGGATGAAGTGGGACCAAAAGAAGATTACGGGAGAAATCAGCTCTACCAACAGGGCTCTCACTCAGGAAAAACGTGATGCTAGCCTTGGATGTCCACCTGACAAGACCTAGACTAACCTAGGAGAAAAACACGAGGGAGAATTTTGATTGGGTCATTTAAGATGGGAAGACCCACTTTAATTGTCGGTGGCACCATTCCTTGGTCGAGGGCCCTGAACTAAATAAGGAGGATGCAGGCTGAACATCCGCGTTCACTGTCTTATGCTTCTTGACTCATGCCTCTGTTGCTACGCTTCCCCCACCACGATGGACTCTAATGGTGAGCCAAAACAAACCCTCGCTTCCTTAAGTTGCTTTGGTCGGGTATAGTGTTATAACCAGGAAAGTAGCTAATATAAAGGCATTGTTTGAGACATCAAGACAAGCTGGGGGAGGTCTGAAAATTGGCACAGGTCTTTAAAGACCGCTGACAGCAGATTTTATCAGGAGCATGGGGGAAAGTTACATGGAAACATTGAACTTGGCCTTTCCCAAGTTTTTAAGTTAAGGAGAAAAGTCTGCAATCTCACCTTCACACATCCAACTGTGCTTGTGAGTGTCTGCTGATTTTGTTTGGATTTTATTCTCTTATTGGGCGACAGCATATGAACTGTGCAGGAAGCTGTGCAGTCCCTGGATTCCACTGCTAGAGCTGCCACCAGAGCAAGCAGCAAATGATGATGCGACCTACAGAAATGCATCTTCTTGTGGCTCTGAAAATCAGAAGTCTAAGGCTTAGGCACCGGCAATCTTGGAATCTGGCCAGGTCTCTGATTTTGGTTTGCCAATGGCCATGTTGACCTGCACCCTCGCTTAACATTTCTTCCATGCAAGCATCCTTGCCTCTTCTTTTGAGGCTCCAGCCCTACTGTATCAGAGCTTATAAACACATTTGGCTTGAATCACCACCTACAGCCTTATCTCCAACTACACCTGGACATCAGGAATCCAGATGAATGCGCTTGAGAGTGTGGGGAAGGGTGCCATCCATAAGGACACCAGGTATTAACTGGAGTGTCAGAAGTGTACCCTTCTGCTCTCTAACCACAGAAAAAGCAGATAAGAAAACCCTCAGAGGAAGTCAGAGCTTAAGTCAGAGGAAAGATGAACAGCATGAGAAGGCACCGGTGTTCCTGAGGGTCAGAGATCATGTGAGTGTGTGTGTGTGTGTGTGTGTGTGTGTGTGTGTGTGTGAAGCATGCTCAGGCTGAAAATGCATACGATACAATGAAGCTCAGAAGTCACAAGGCTCTATTGCTGGTGCAAACTCCTATCGTAGAGGGACTGCAGCCGGAAGCATTGGGGACAGTTACACAGAGAGTTAGGAAGCCATCCCTTTATGCATATGCATACATGTATAAATTAATAATATGCCCCTTTATGCATATATTCATATTTTAGTTGTGGGGTTCAAAAGTTGCACTTTCTGCATTTTTATGTATTTCACATTTTCATGACATACCCAGTCGTGGTACAGTAAAAGAAGGCCAGTCCATGGGACAAGGCACACAAAATCAAGGTGGTGCCTGCAACAGAGACCTGCCTTATGTTCTCGATTTCATGAGAGAAGATGAATGCCTCTTTTTTTTCTTTTGATTTAATTTTTTCATGTTTGTGTGTGAATATGCCTTGGTGAGTGTATGCTCTGTGTATGCAGATGTCCTTGGAGGCCACACAAAGGCAGTGGATCCCCCCAGAGCTACAGGACACTCTTTTCAACTGTTTTGAAACACTATAGGTGTGGCAGGTTGTTATAGGGCAGTTAAAAACTGATTCAAGCTGGGCATGGTGGCTCCCACCTATAATCCCAAAGACTGAGGCTGGAGGAACTTGGTGAGTTAGAGGCCAACCTGGGCTACATAGTGAGAGCTTATCTCAGAAAAAAAAAAAGAAGAAAGAAAGAAAGAGGCAGACAGAGAGAGAAAGAGAGAGAGAATGAAAGAAAAAGAGAGTTGGGGAGGGAGGGAAGGAGAAACGGGGGAGATGAAAAGGAGAAGGAGGAGAGGAAGTAGGGGAAAATAGAGTTATAAACATTCTCATCCATCCAAAAATGGGAAACTTCAAATGGTTTTCAACCCATCTGGGAAAAGTCTGGGAACATCCTTTGTGGTTTTGGTCCTGGTCCTCTGGAATCTTTACTCTCACCCTCTTCCTCTTCTATGAAAGGTGATTTGTGTCCATAGCTAAGTGATGCTGGTGGCCCCAGCTTCCTGAATCTGTGCTGTTTCATAAAACCTCTGTTCCTTTCAGGCCCAGGTGGACAGTTTCCTGGAGGTTACATGTTCTCAAGGACCCTTTGGGCTTCCCGTGGATGCCCCCATGAGACACAAAACATACAGACATCTCCTTTATGGCCTCTGCCACTAGGGATGCTCAGGTTGGTAAGGAAGCTACCTTCAGTCTTCAGTATTGAAACCTCCGAGGTTTTGCTCTTTCTGGGGTTTCTGCAAAGGGTCCATCAGCCGCATGCTCAGTCTTTGTCTGAGTCCCAGTTCTGAAGCTGGGGAATTCCCAAGCTGTGACTTCTCTGTTATCATTTCACAGTCCTTTCTTGAGCTGCTCTCTCTACTGAAACAAAGGGCAAAGCTTCACCTTTGGCCCTTAGCAATCTCCTCTGCTCCGTGTCTAAGCTCACCACGTCAAGACTGCATATTCTAAATCGCCATGGGAATTCACCTTCCTGGCCCCACCACGAAGCAAAAATGTCCCTTCTTCCCGTTCTGATAACACGTTCCTTCTCAGGCCTCCGGGCCTCCAGAGCCCTCTCTTGCAATGTTGTTGTTTGCTTGTTTTGTTTTTAATCCATGTTTCTAGTAACCATGCCAAGGTTCTAAGCCTTGTCTATTATTCTTAAAACTCTAATGGCTTTGGCTCATCCCCAGACAAGGCCTCTCACATATCTGAGAATTTCTGGAATGGCCTTGTGGTTCTGAGATCTATCAGTTTTCTGCAGCCAGCAAACAAGTTAGTTATCACAGACTCAGGATCTCAACTTCCGCTTATCACCCCCTCGGTTTCAGTGCAGCAGAAACGCAGCCAGACTCGGGTGACTCTATCAGGTGACCCTAGGTTTAAGGTGTCACTAAGTCCCAATCCAGGTGCTCGCTGGGGGACTTCAGTTTCTGTTCCAGACTTCCGGCTAGTGACTGGGAGAGTTTAGTGTCCTACAGCTGTAGCCATTTTCTGTTGGCAGCCAGCCAGGCTTCATTTCACACCTAGCTCCCTAGGTCACTGTCCCATCCTTACCTGTGGCCATTGCTGTTTCCTGCAGAGGTGCACGAAAACTTCCTTGTTACCCAGAACAGTACTGAAGCAGAGAGCCGGCCTGAAAACCATCAGGCTTCTGTGACTGAAATCCCCTTTATGGGCCCTCATTCTGGTAACTTCTGTGATGGCTGATCTTTGTCATCCTCTTGACACACCTGGGAAGAGGGACCCTCAAGTGAAGAACTGCCTCGATCAGACTGGCCTGTGGCCATCACTGTTGAGCGTTTCTCGATTGCTAATTGAGAAAAGTGGGCCCAGGCCTCTATGAGCAATGCCATTCCAAGGCAGGCAGACCCGGTATATAAGAAAGTTAAGTGAGGGTTGGAGAGGTGGCTAAGAGGTTAAGAGCATTGGCTTCTCTTCTAGAGGACCCAAGTACAATCAATCGGCAGCACCCACAGTCCCAGGGGTTCCAATGCCCTCTTCTGCCTTCCTACCAGAGTCCTGTATGAGTGTGGTACACAGACATACACACAGGCAAACAGTCATACACAGTTTGGTTTGTTGGTTTTTGGTTTTTTGAGGCAGGGTTTCTCCGTAGTTTTGGAGCCTGTCCTGGAACTCGCTCTGTAGACCAGGCTGGCCTCGAACTCACAGAGATCCGCCTGCCTCTACCTCCTGAGTGCTGGGACTAAAGGTGTGCGCTGCCACCACCTGGCTCATACACATTTTTAAAAAGATTTGTTTGAGATATGAGAGAGAGAGACTGAATAAAACTGGGGATCAAGTCGGTAAACTGCACTCCTCCATGTTCCGCTTCAACTTCTGCCTCTAGGTCTCCCTGGCTTCCCTTTGGGGTGGACTATAAACTGTAAGCCTAATAAAGCCTCCCCCTCAGAGCTGCTTTTGGTCAGTGTTTACCACAGCATCAGGAAGCAAATTAGGACAGTTCCCTGCAGTGAACTTTTGGTTTCTGCTTTGTCCTCAGGGTACACTTTGATTGCTGTGTTTTCCCTTGCAGCTCAGGTTTGCCTTATCTAGGTGGTAACACCTTTTTCTTCTGGCCATTCAGGAACTCGAGTTTCTAGTCAGTGCCCCATGGACGCAAGCAAAGCACAGCTGGTATCTAATCAATCACAGAAAGTGCCAGTCGCTTGTGCGAGTGACTTTTCTAAGATCTCCCGGAAGCAAATAATGAAGGCATATAAAGAATAAAATACTCTTCATTCATTTCACTTGAAACTCAGCCAAATCAAACTACCACACGTTATAATACATGCTCACAGGACCGAGATCATATCAAACAGCAAACGTCTCTGAGGAAGATACACCAGTGCCAACTATTATGTCATATAGCAAATTACCTTTGAAAAAACATCATCTTAAGATAGGTTGCGGCACACATAGTTTAATTTTTAACAACATAAATTAAGAATTTGACTTTCTTGTTTGATAGAAATCACTCCAACCAACACCCAAAGTTTAAAAATTAGGTGATCTTAACCTCTTCATTTAAAATAATTTAATCTTAGGAAATGCCAAGTTGTCGATCGACTCTCTAGAATTAGCTGAGGAAATAGGATTATTTTGCTATTACATTCATTTGCATAACACATAATATGGGCTCAGCTCGTGTTCACCATTTATACATTTCAGGATTCCAATCAGGCAGTGCATGCCACCCGCAGTGGGCACATCTCCCACGCCAATTAACATACTCAAAATACCGCCCCCCAGTCACAATTGGGGGTTCACCTCCCAGGCGCTTCTGCACGTTGACAGGAAACTTACCATCACACTTGCTAAAGCTGCTTTGGACAGATAATTCGTGTGGCAACAAGAAAAGTAACCAACAACATAAACACAAAATTCAGCTGTTTCGCACACATTGTCCCACTAGATGCATGTGATGTCATTCCCTGTTCCCCATGATGTTGAACTGTGGCCATAGCCTGCCCTGGGAAGTCACGAGTGGGGTTTCTCATTTGTGCAGTCCTCAGAGCACTTTCCAAGTTTGGAGCATTTTCCATTCCAGAGCCTGGATTATTATGTTCAGCCTGCGTTTGGGGATCACTCTGTGGCCTCTCTCATCACCCAGGCAGGGTACAGACTTGATGCTGAAGCCATTTTGTTAACCCTGGAGTTCCTGAGGCTTCACAGGCTCGGTTGGACAATCTTGTCACTGTTCTTGGTATAGTTCATGGAGGCGGTGACATTGGGACCGCCTGGGCCTCTCTTTTCTTAGTGATGGTTCTTAAATGTGAGCCTTCTTTCTCACTGTGGAAAATCCTGGAGCTGATGTACTCTCAAGCTGTTTTTGTCACATTCTAATGTGGCCAACAGGGTATGTCGAGGGCATTGTCTAAAGACACCCACTGCAGGAAGTAGGACACATCTTGGCATCTACCTAAGAAACCCTGTAACTAGGTGTGTGTGCATGGGGGAGGGTGCATGGCCATTTTTGCCTCCCTGTTGAAGAATGAGAACCTTTTCATTCACTTCGTAGGATATTTTCCATGATTCCAGCATTGCAGCCACCACTGACTAGACAGTGCCTAACCAACTCAGTGTTGACTTGGAATTTCACTTATATTTTTCCGCCAGAAGCATTCTTCAGACCAGAACAAGCTGAGGCAACATTCAATGAAAATTTAAAAAAAAAATAACACCCTTAAAAGAAGGATGATAGAATATATTGGGCTAACCAAAAATACAGGCACCTACCCCCAGTTGACTTGCTATGAAAATTATGAATTACAGCTTTATGGCAAACCTTGTGGCCTAACTTCAAAGAGGAACACCGTTCTCTGACAGACACCAGCCCAGGCCTCCTGTGGTGTCGGAAGCTATCTCTGTCTCTGTCGTCTGCATCTCATCATAGTTTATTTCCATGAGCTCTCAGTGCTGTGGAGAACAGAGGCTGTAGGACCCACAGGAGCCTCTGAAGCCTTAGGAAATTATCTGCTTTCTTTACTTTTATTTTTTAATTGTGTAGTGTGTGTGTGTGTGTGTGTGTGTGTGTGTGTGTGTGTGCATGCGCACACAAGTAGGTATATGCTTGTGACTGAGGGTGTCCCCAGAGACCAGAGGGGGTAGGAACAACTGGGAACTGGAGGTTATGGGCCAACCAAGGTAGGTGCTAGAAACCGAACTCTAGTTCTCCGCAAGCACTCTTAACGCTTAACCTCCGCACCATCTCTCCAGCCTTTGGGAATGTCTAATTAGATCTGTGACTTCTGTAGTTTACCTTTGCGCTTCCTAGCACATGACATTAGTCTTCTGAGGGAGGGCAAGCTATCAATGTATCAATGTGAAGTTATCACATTGGCTGAAGTTATCAATGTGGCTCAGCAGACACGAGCAGTCTGGGGAAAGAAAAGTCAGGTGTGCTGCTGGGAGCACAGCCAGCCTGAGGACAAGTGATTAAACAGCGGCTCTCATTTCCCTGGGAATGTTCAAGTTAACAAATTTTATGCAAGCTAATGAAGTGATTAATTTAGCCAATGTTGCCATCTCACTGGAGGATGTATAGCAGACATAATAAAGTTACAAAAGTTCACCTTGGTGGATGGCACTCAACATTAGCTTCAAATTGGTGTAACTCCGTGTGATTATCGCTATGATTGTATATGAACATATGGCACAGGCCATATATAAGGACTCCTGAAGGTCATTTGTTGCTAAGTCGGTTTCCAAGGTTCTCAGATATTTATGGTGTGGTTCAGTGAATGCTTATGAGCACAGGAGACACTTTGAAAGGTAGAGGAAGACTTCAAGGCTGAAATTGGAAGATCATTAAAATTGCATGCATGTTCAATGCCTGACATATTGTTAGAGGACCCTAACTTGCTCTTTAAAAGTTCCTTTCTGCCTCTGAAAGTTGGATAAGGGTAGAAGTTTTAAATTCATGAGACTAAGTCTGTTGTAGGTGTAAAGCTGGGTTCTACTGACAATTTATGCTCTGTCTCGAAACCCAGAGAATAAAGGCAAAACTTTGCAATCAGAGGCTGAACCATAGCTGGAAGGGCTTCATTCCCTTGGGCCAGCATTCTGCAAAACACAAGTTATCTGGGGTTTCTCCTAGCCTTTGAGGGAAAACACCTGTGCCTTTTATATTTTCTAAGCAAAGGCTATTTCAGGTATATTTTCTAGAACAGTGCAGGCAATAAGTGCCTTTCGTATGTAAAGCTCAAACAGGCATTCCTTCAAAAGGCACTCAGAAGGACAGTCACAAGATGTTCCATTACTAAGCTCCAGTCTCTTTTTCTTGGTCCTTTGAGGTCCAGACTGACCCCAGACTCTCAGTTAATTCTCCTGTCTTGTGCTTTGGAGTGCTGGAATTCTAGGTGTGAGCTAGCATATTCTCAAATGGCAGAAATCTCTTTTATGCTCTCCATTTCTGTTAAGCTCAGTCAGCATAACCAACATGTCCCCTGTTTGTGTAAACAGTACCTGTACTAACAGCAACACTGAAACTCATGTGGGATGGGTGTGGCACCTTCATTGCGTTCAGCTTCTGCCCTATTGAGTGGTACATGGCATAATCTGTTTAGAGTTCTTTAAATTTGTGGGGAAATGGGAAAGGCCACCAGGGACAACTTCTTCCCTAGCTCTACCAGATGAAAAGCACTTTTCTTTCTAGGATGGTGAGCTATCTCAAAACTCAAAATATAGCTTTAAAGGAGTGGCTAGTTCTCATTCTCTCTCTCTCTCTCTCTCTCTCTCTCTCTCTCTCTCTCTCTCTCTCTCTCACACACACACACACACACACACACATACACACACACACACAAGCAGTGTGGCTAGATACTTGTGGATTTGTTCTGTGCTGTGGTCAGCTACTGCCTCCTACACTTGGGATCCCTGCAATGTATGCCTTCCTGAGACTCAATGGGAGTCAAACGTAAGCTGTCTAGGACATGTGCAGTAAAGACCGTGCCATCTGGTAAGGAAGCCACAGCAAGCACAATCTTCAAAGTTGTGCATAATCTGAAGATGCCCAAGTCCTTAACTTGACTTTGTAGCAAACCCAAGGATCTATCTCCAAATACTGGCAGGAGTCCTCTACATTTTCAAAGCATCTTACTTAAGCACTCTAAAATCTCAGTTATTGATGTTTATGGCCTCTGTCTGCTGAAATGACTGAAATTGGGATTTAGGTAGAAATGGATATTTTTCTCTGCCAAAGAGGTAGAAATAGATATTTTCCTTGGCCAAAGAAGAAAATGAACCATTTTTAACACTCTAGTCTGAATTTTTTTTTGTGCTTTTTAGTACCTTTGTTTGTGGGGTTAATCTTTTGGTTGGAGGTGCGTTCCTAACCAGATGAAAACTTATTTTATACATAAATGACTAAAATAAAAAGAAATATAACTTTGCAGTGCATAAATCTTAAAACAAAATAAATATAAATTTTAAAAGTATGTATGATGAACATGTTTTCAACCATATTTGCTGAGGTGTACAACCCTGAATATGGAACAAAAACAATCTAAGAAATTATTTGGAATGAAAAATGTGCTTTCAAATAAAGAAATTAGAAAGTGAGACTATATTTAGCCAGTTTTCTTTGAGTTTAATAGGTACCTCACCTCTAATAAAGGGAAAATAAAAGATAAAATAAAAATTAATATGCAAGGAAATATATTTGAAAGTGTGAATAATTTCAAATTCATGCAACTGTGAAGAAGAGTTAAGGAAATTTTAAAAAGATAAGGAAAACAATTCTTTAAATTTCTTTTCCCAGAAAGGTTTTGTTAGAGAGAATATGGCTAATTAAACAATGTATGAGAACCAGCTGACTTGGTGGCACACACCTTTAGTCTCAGCACCCAGTGGGAGAGACAGGCAGATCTCTACAAGAGTGAGGCCACCTTGGTCTGCATAGTGAGTTCCAGGCCCTCCAGGACTGCACAGTGAGACTCTGTCTCAAACAAAGTCAAACTAATGTATCTAGCAAGAGCAAATATCTGCTAATATTATTTCTAGTATTTAGGTAATTGATAAAAATAAATTTGATAAAATTGTATGTAACTTATTGCAAGTTTTTTCTGTTAGGAGGAACAAAATTATAAAAGTGAACAGTGAGATACATATAAGTGAAAACTTAAAACCCAAATGGGCCTGAAGATTGAAGACTGTTATAGCTGAAGATATTCTTTTAGCAGACATAATCCATTCCTGTGATCCTGGCACTAGTGAGGTAGAGGCAGGATAGCCACATTTAAGGCCAGCCTGTGCTACATATGAAGACTGCCTTTATAAACAGTATTCCATGTCAGTGGGGATGGCCGACTAAACCAGGTTCCTCCACCTTCTGCTCCAGGCCTAAACTATTCCTTTAATAAACTCAGCAACTAGTTTACTAGAAATTATACTTATAGGGTAAACTGAAACAAACGAGTCTACATATGTATTAAAAATCTCTCTATTTACCGTCTTGCCCTATGCTGTAGGAGACACAGGCTAAGGAATGACTAAAGCTGTTTACCCAAACTGTAGCTTTATAAAGATCCGCTTTCAGGCAACTCTGGGGTATGTAGTCATTTCTGCAGGTTCGCTGCCGACCTGGACAAGGTGTGCAGCACTACAGGTGCAGGAGTTAAGCGTGCACGAGATACCGCCCCGCCCCTCAGCCTGGGCGTGTCTAACCGAGCCTCCTATTTAGCAAGGCACGGAGGCCGACGACAGGCCGGTTTTCAACGAAGAGCCCCGGGACCCATCGCACAAAGGCGGCTACTGAGCCGAGCTTGGGGACCAGGACGCCGAACCACCCCGAGTCACCGCCGTGCCACCCCCTGCTCTAGCTTCGTGCGGGTGTAGCGGACGGTGGGCGGGGTGGGGCGGGGCCGCGGCTCGTGGGGCCTGAGGGGAATGGCTGGGCATAGGAGGCGGGGCTATGAGCTGGGAGGGGCCTGTGGGGAAAGAAAGCCTGGGCCGGGCCTGGGAGAGGCGGGCCAATGGAGGGGGACTTGAGTGTGAGGGGCGGGGTCTATGCGAGCCGTGACCTATGGGGAGGGGCGTGGCCCGTGGAGGGCGTGGTCTGCGCGCAGCGGGGCGGGGTTGGGCGGTGTCTTTGCGGGGCGGGCCCTGTGTGGGGCGGGCCCTGCGCGGCGGGCGGGGCGGTGGCGCTGGCGGAGACAGTCTTTGCGCCGGCGGCGGTGGCGGCTGTGGGGGCTGGGCGGAGCGCCGCGGTGCGGGGCGGCCGGGCTGGCGGCGGCCGGGAGCCGCAGGCGGGAGCGAAGAGGAGTGCACCGGGGGGCTGAGGCGGTGGAACGGCTTCGGGGAACCCGGGAGCGTGGAGCCGAAAGGACTGAGGTAACCGAGGGCGGCGGGCCGGGTGGAGCGGCCTCTGCCAGCCGAGCTCGGGCCGGGGCGGGTCAGACCCCTCTCTGGATTCCCGGGGCTGGAGGCGGCGCCCGCGGCGGGACCTGGGCCGCGCCCTGCCCGCGCCGCACCGGGCTGCACCTCGTTCCTAGCCTTTGTCTGTCAGCCGAGCCGGGGCCGGAGCGGCGGCCGGGAGCACGGAGGGAAGCGGGCGTCCTCCTGGGTCCGAGTGGGGACTGTCTGTCCGGACTCAGCCGGCCTTCTGTGGGAGCAGGTCCGGTGCAGCAGCAGCCCGGTCCTTCCCCTAGGGTCTGCAAACTATCAACAAAGAAGCCCCGCCGGACGGGGCAAGCCCGAGCTGCCTCAGTGGCGCTCAGACCCAGCTACACTGCGAGGGCTTTCGGGCTGAAATCCAGGGTGGTGCTGTAGGTGGCATAAAGTACCATTTTGTTTCCGTTTGGACGGCGAGGCTTTCAAAATCTGGGTTAATTCTGGTGAAGTCTGTCTTGGAAGCATACCCACACGGGAAGAAAAAAGTGTACAAAGGAAAATGGGCTTATTTTAAGGGTAATCATGTAACTTTTTGAAAGTGATTTATGGGGTGAGTGGTAACAAATGGGTTTGAACGCGGTGTTTTGCACTAAAGATATTTTTGTTTGCTTCGTTTTAGTTTTGGGAATTTGTTGACTACCTGAACATGGGAACGCCGAGAAACCTACAAACAGGTCTATTACGGATTTGTCATCTCGAAAAGAAGTATTTTATGACTGTTTTCCATTAAGAAGGTGTCAACAGAGCTTTGTGATTTTTGCCACATAAGAGACTAATTTGAAACAGTTTCCTGGCTGTGGTCAGATGTCTGAGACTGGCGAGAACCAGGCTCGGAATGCTCATCCTTCAGCGAGAGGCGCAGCGCTACCTACACACGGTCTAAATGCAATCTCTCTGGTGCCACTTAACATAATGGATGGCTTTTCTGCATCTCGCATTCAGATAGAGCACTGAGCCTTGCCGTGCTGTGGGGGCGTCTTCTACGGATCCAAGCACTGGCCGTTCGCTTCTGTTTCCAGATGTGTTTTCTCAATTGTGTACTTGAAACATCTACCGTCACATGAACTCCAGATTGAGCCACAGAGTTCTGTGACCCCCGAAAGATCCAGGAATGGTGTTGCCCAGCTTCGGGCAAGCCAGTTTTACATCTGCTTGACAATTAAATAAATATATCCTTTGCTAATTAAGGCTATGGAACCAAATAAAGACATGCACATTCCTTTGCCAAATGAAGTCTGGGGCTGTTGAATTTTCCTGTAACTGGTTATTTCCAGTTAACTAACATAAGTTATGCGCAAATGGACGTGAAGCCTGTGGCAATGTATCCGGATTCTAGCCCACACTGAAGATTTTTTTTAAAAAAAAAAAAACAACAAAACAAAACAAAGCCTAGTATGACTAATCCCTGGGAAGAGAAAGTCTGCAGAATGGCCCAAACTAGTCTTCTGCAAGGGAAGCAGTTTTACTGTCGGGAGTGGGTTTTCCACAAACTTCAGCACTGCCTCCAGGAGAAATCAAGCTGCTGCACCAGTGCAGCCAACACACAGTCCCTCGTGGGGAATGCTGGGAATAACGCTAGTGCCATCTCTGGGAAGGGAGCCTCCTGGGGTGTGTTGCTGGTGGGAGGGCCCGGCAGCGGGAAGACAGCCCTGTGCACTGAGCTCCTGTGGCCCAGCTCCGCAGCCAGCCTGCAGAGAGGCCTGCATCGCCAGGCTCTGGCTTTCCACTTCTGCAAAGCCCAGGACTCGGACACTCTGTGTGTCGGAAGGTTTGTCAGAGGGCTGGTAGCCCAGATCTGCCAAAGTGGACTCCTCCAAGGTTATGAGGACAAGCTAAGAGATCCAGCCGTCCAGAGTCTCCTAGAGCCTGGAGAGTGTGAGAGGAACCCAGCGGAAGCATTTAAAAGGTAACCGTGTGAAGGTAGCCATGCTGGCATATCTGTGCATCCGAGTCTGAGATACCCTGACTACACTGCCTGCTGTTGGATGTCAAGCACTGTTCCTCACTACACCTCCTTAGTTTTAATAGAAAAGAGAGCTAAACTGAAACTTTGTCATTGCATAGCGTGCGGCGTAGAAGTGAAGCTTAATTTTGTTCATTTAATAACAGAATGCTCCTTTTTTGAGCCGTGCCTGTAGATGGGGAGGGGAATTTGGTCTAAGACACAACCAGTAGGTGCTGGGACACTGGGGTGCGATTTCACTGAAGCCAGCTAGACTATAGACAAAATAGTCGTATTTATAGTTTCTTTAAACACGAAAGGTACTTTCTCTAAAACAGACAGAGTCTTGGGAAATTCGCTCAGGTTTAGGAGTTTATTCTCCTAAGGGAAAAGTTGAGTGATCTATGGTGATATTTATATAATAGTGAACATTTGAAGCATCTTAGTGCTTTGAGTGAAGAGGACACCATTGTTTTACTCATGGAGAATCTCTGATAGAAGGGTTGGTGTAAGGGAACATGTTGCTTTTGAAAATGGTTTCAGATGCAAAACTGAAAAGGAAAGGCCCTTCCTTGGAGATAAGTTTTGCTTGTGGGTCCCTGCTCTTGTAGAAGCGGTCACAGGGTCCTCGATGCCTCACTTCTGCTTGTGTACCTGTTTCTTCTGTGCTCCCTGTGCACCTGTTTCTGCTCCGCACTGGCCAGTTCCTCCAGGACCAAGTCTGTGTAAAGTATTCTGTGGTCCTTCTCAAGCCCGAGAGCTTTGTGTGTCTGCAGGAGGGACTTGCAGAGGATGACAGAAAGCTGTGTTTTATGTCCTGAAATTGAATGCTTTTGCAGGTGATACTGAAAGTAGTCAATAATGATAACAAACTGTGGGAATTACTATGTTAAGTGTATTACAGATATTAAGCCATGGAATTTTCTTAGGAATTCTGTGACATGAGAACCTTTATTCCATTTTCCTGATGAGGAAACTGAGGGAGAGAAAGCAGAAGGAAATTACCTAAGGTTGAGCAGGTTGGGAGGTTGCATACTGAAACGTTAATCTAAGTAGTCTTTATCAATAAAAATTCAGGAGTCAGATATCGGGGTAAGGACCTGAAGGATGAGAGAAGCAGAGAAGCCGCCAGTCCTCTCCTGCCTGCTCCATTCCTTCCTCCAAAGGGGCTGAGATTCCTCTCCACCCCGCCTTACTACTTCCTGTCCCATCTGTCCTTTGTCCTCCCAAACCTCTGTGGTTAATTTCGGTCAGCTAGTGGCTAGCTCCGCCCTCTCACTCCAAACAAGCTTTATTGTCAGAACACGATCAAAATATCACACAACAGCATACCTGACACTTGAAATATATTTCTATAGAGTTGTAACTGAGGAGTTGCTTGATGAACTTCTGAGCAGTAGAAGCTGTGGGTGGTGAAGGTGGAGAGCTGGGAGGTGTTGGCGTGTGATTAGTGCCATTTTCAGATGGCCCGGAGAGTGACGGTGAGAGCAGGTTTCGAATGAGAGATGCCGCAATAGACTGTTTGGAAGCTTGGACCACAGTTAGGTGCAGCCCTAGAGGTGGGGCCCAATTAAAGGAAGTGGGTCCCTGGGGATGGACCTTGAAGTTCGTGGCCCCTCCCCCCTTTTTCTCTGCTCTTTGCTTCCTAATGTGATCGTCTGCCAAGCTACTGCCACCATGCCTTTCCCAGTACAGTGGACTGTGTGCCCTCAACCTGTGCCCAAAGCCCTCTTCCCTTAAGTCGCTTCTTGCTAGGCATTTAATCACAGTAATGGAAAGCAATCATGTAGGTAGAGTCACCATAAGGGTTGAAGGTGAATAGTGTAAATGTGTGGTCAGTTTGGGGTAGGGTTTGAGAGACATGACATTCTTCTGGACTTGTTAACGTGTAAATAGAGTCCAGTAAACGGGACAAATCTTATGTTTTGTTAGTGATCCCATTCAGGACTACTGAGCGTAAGCTGATGAGAAAATCAGTACAGGCCTGTGGCACAGAATCAGGCAGGTGGGAGGTGTGGTGGAGGGCACCCTGTGTGGAAGCCCTCCATGCCCTCCACACAGTACATAAACACCCTTCTTCCCCCTTACTGTCTTCTCTGAAGGTGACTTAGTAATTAAGGAGCCAGGTTTTAAATAATTCTGTAATTACTCCTAGAGTGTGTCTTCCGATATCTGAGTTCAAACTCTGGTTTGGTGACGGTCCTTTTTTGGTGTGTACATCCTGAGCAACTTCTTCACAGTATTGTTGATTTTCTTTTAAAAAAAAAAAAATTCAGGAAATTCTCTCCTTTTCAGACTTTAATCTGTAACTATTTTCCTACCTAATTTGAAGTTGTTAACTAATCGAAAGGAAAGAAGCCAAGTTAGGACTGTGGGTGAAAACCACACCCACAACTGCCCTTCTGATTGACAGAAGTACCAGTCCCTTGGTGGTCTCACCTCTACTTCCTGTGTGTCTGCTTGCTTGGCTTTCTGTTCAGTCATTTAGCAAGAAGTCCCTTAAGAGTCTCCTTCCTCCATTTTGACTGTAAGAAGCCTAGTAAGCCCATTGTTACCCTTCCCGTTCATATTTTGTTATAACAGTACAAAGTGGACATACACAACTCACTTTGAGTGAGCTCTTCAGAAGGGTTTATTAGGAATGTGTTTGATTTGGATATTAAACAGGTCACCCAGGAAGGGGCTGTTGGTTCCAAGAAGCTACTTTATTTAGGGAGACATTGTAGTAGATAGTTAAGGGGGTGTGTCCTAGTTAAGGTTACTAGTTAGGGCTTCTGTGATGAAACACCATGACCAACAGCAACCTGGGGAAGAAAGAATTTATTTGGATATGCTTCTACATCACTTCATCATCAATGGAAATCAGGACAGGAACTCAAGCAGGGCAGGAACCTAGAGGCAGGAACTGATACAGAGGCCATGGAGGAGTGCTGCTTACTGGCTTGTTCAGCCTGCTTTCTTATAGAACCCAGAGCCACCAACTCAGGGATGGCGCCACCCACAATGAGCTGGCCACTGCCCCATCAATCATCAATAATGAGAATGTGCTGCAGGCTTTCATACAGCCCAGTCTTAGGGAGACACTTTCTTAATTGAAGCTCCTTCTCCTCAGATAACTGTAGTTTGTGTCAAGTTGACAGAAAACTAGCCAGCACAGTGTGAAATTAGATAATAGGACTAAATAAAATATAAATGTAAGCCTAGAAAAATAGAAGCATCCATTTTCCTTTTGATAAAAATTTCAAAGCCAGCTTTTGTAGCATACTTTGACATATAAATCTTGATAATTAATGGCCCTATGAATACACAGGAAACATTAGGGCAGCAATCTACCCTCGACAAAGAAAAATCTTAGCTGGGGAACTGGCTGAGGGAGATTCAGTCATACCTTTTTCATCCATTTGACTTTTTCCCTTAGTTTTGCTTTTCAACTTTTTCCTTGTATTTTGCTCTTAGTCCGTGGTAGACTGTGTAGTACCACTAGTTACATTCTTCCATGACATGATGTATGGCTGAGTTTACTGGAGTGACTTTTAATCTAGGCACACATGGCAGCTCCTTACCCCTCAGTCATGCCATGCTGCTTCTCAGTAGAGTTGTCCAAAGTTCCCCTCTCATTCATTTGTTCCTTCATTCATTCCTGAGCAGACAGTGAGAGTTGTGCTGAGTTCTGGAAGAATCGAGATGAGCTGGAGATAAAGCAGTGTGGGGCAGCTGCAACCCTGCTGTCAGAGAGACCCGGCCTGCTTCTGTGAAAGAGGTCAAGGCTGACCACCTGTGTGTCATGTGTCTGTGCCTTGCACAGTGCTATTTCACTTACTGAAGAGACACAGAAACACACGATGGCTTGTTTCTTTTCATTTTCTTTTAGTTTTCAATTAATTGTATATATTTACAGGGTTTTTTTTTAATTCATTTCTGTTACTCAAAGGACCTAGGTTTATAATGCTTTCACTTTTATTTGTGCTGAGAACTGATGGCTAATATCTTTCTTTGGCCCCTCCCTTCCCCGTGACCCCCAGGTTTTCATTACAAAGAGCTGCGTGTTTTGCTTTCAACATGGCTTCTTCTCTAGTATTAGAACAATTGAGGCAGGGCTTCCTGTCTGCGCTGTAACCGTTAGCAAATCCCAGCTATGTCTGAGCAAATGGTAACTATCTCTGTGGTGAGGTGTTGGGGACTTAAGGTCTCTTGTGTGCCTTAGAAGCAGGACAGATGTCATTTCACTAGGCTATAAACTCCCAGTGAGGCCTTCCAAGTCCTTTAGATTCAGGTGGACACAGTGCCCAGAAGCCCTCATCTCTATCCCTGCCTTTATTTCTGGATGGTACTTGCAGGTGTTCCTTTCCCTCTGGTAGTAAGTGTTAGTGGAATAGAATTGTGAGGAAATATTAAAAATTGGTGAATGGCTCTAGGTACTGAGAGTTTACCAGGGAAATGTGTTAGTCAGTGGTCAAGGGCAGTGGACTTGGAAAGAAGATCTCAAACTGAGCGACCAGTCCCTACCCTGACCCAACAGAACAGGAATCCTGCAAGATCTGAATCTATCTGGTGATAGATTTTGCCTGCCATCCCCGGGTTTTTACCTGGGGTCTCTTACTCATGCTGGCATCCTTTGTTCCCACCTCTTCACATCTTCATGATGTCATTCCTGCCTGAGGACCTTTTCCTGCCTACTCAAGTGCTTAGTTAGCACTCTGCATGATGTCAACAGCTGCTAAGTAATTATTATTTAATGAATGCATAATGCTGTTTGCCTATCTAAAATATCCCCTAATGTAACTGAAAGGCTGAAGCCTTTGAATGAGTTAAAAAACAAAACCAAAAATGTTGTATTGTTAAAGCTAGTTTTAAATGCAAAGCAGGCTAATATAGTGATTTTTATTAGTCTTCTGTGTGAATTGACGTTAGATAATTTCATAGCCAGATACCCATCTTTCATCTCACCTCTCTTCAACAGTGAACTCAGGGCAGAAGGCCTGCTTTCTTGTTCTCTTGTGTGTGCTCATGGCAAAATACTGTTTCCATCACTTGTTTTTTTATAACTAATACTATGTAGGATAACTGTCATTTTCCATTCTTTTTAAAAAGTATTTTTGAAAATTAAAAAATAATGTACATGTATATGTGCATTGGAATAAGTCAGATCTCCCAGAGCTAAAGTTATAGGTGGTTAAAATGTTTATTTTTAAAAACATTTGGAGTCGCATGTGTTTATGTGTGGGTTTGTTCACATGAGTTCAGGTGTCTGCGGAGGCCAGAAAGGGGCGTTGGATCCCGTGGAGCTGGAGTCACAGGTGGTTGTGAACTGCCATGTGGGTGCTGGGAACTGAACTCAGGTCCTCTGGAAGATAGTAAGCACCCTTAATCCCAGAGCCATTTCTTCCACTCCACTCTGTGATTTTCCTCTAGGATGGGTTTCCATTCTTTCAAGCCTCTCCCTTTCTCTCCCTCAGATCTGTTCTCTTGCTCCTAGGTGGACTCTTAGAGCTGAGCACCTCAAGTGCTCTCTGTAACTCCTCCCATCCTTGGCATCCCAGCACTCAGCTAACACTGGCACAGCATGTTGCTCCTGTGCCCATATTTTTAGTTCACTTTGTATAACTTTGATTTTCCTTTCAGACCAGAGAGAAGAAAGTTGTGACCTACAAGCTGGGATATTTTTACCCAATTCCAGAATTTAACATTTACATTTAGATTTTTGTTCATTCCTAGGGAAGGTTCTCTAACAGTATGTGGAGTCTGAGCCAGCTGCTGTCTGCACGGGGAGCTGACGTGCTCTGATTGACTGTCTGCACTGTCTTACAGGCAGACAGTTTCATTTGTTTGCATATGTCAGTAACACCCAGAGTGTCCGCTACCGGCTTGCACTCAGGTTGTCTGGAACTTGCGCCTGTAAATGCCTCTTCTTCCTCCTCTCTGTCACAGTTCTTACTGGAATGTGACTTCTGTCAGGGATACTCACAGGGAGATCTGGGTGTATGATTGGTGGCCTCTGAGCTCGCAGCTCAGCCTGCTTTTTGCGTAGCTGATATCATTGAACAGTTTTCATTGTTCTTTCTCGTGGAGTCCCCTTTGACTCTTCTTTGGTGGCTCTTCCTCTGGTTTCTCTCAGGTTTGCCTTACAAAGCACCCTGACATGTTCTTGATGTACATGGTTCTATCTTATCTAGTGACGTGATCAACATTGCAGCTGTCTTATGTGTCGCTAGATCTAGCTGTCCTGACCTATACCTGTCATTCGTTTGGCCATCCCTCGCTGACCTTTGTTCAAAATCACTTCTCTTCCAAGGCGTCTTTCTTTTTCTTTTCTCTAACACTGTGTCTCTGTATGTGTGTCTGTCTGTCTGTGTATGTGTCTGTGTGTCTGTCTGTGTGTGTGCACATGTATCACATACTTGTCACACATTTATTAAATGAACACAAAAAAACAACAACACTTTGCAAATACAATCCAGAGATATCCTGATTTGCTGCTTACATGCCAAGGAATGAAGTAGAAAAGCATGGAAAGACTGTGTTTTCTGCAATTAGCCACCATGTTTCTGTAAGAGCAGAAGGCTTTGTCTGTACAATAAGCAAGGTGATTCATAGTGCAGGTCCCGAATCCAAGCCGAAGTGTTTCAGGCCTCCAGTCTAACAGTGTGTGCAGTGTGGAGTTTCTGTGTCCCATGTTCAGAGCCAAGGCTGCAGTGAAGTCCTGTGACACAGCATAGGCAAGCTGCCAGACACACCCTGGATTCATTCCACATTTTATGTCAATCTAATTTTGGATCATGGTGTACTCGGAAATCTTTACTGTTACACAGTATTTTTTGAGAATTATGGGACCCCTTATGGAGTTGCAGCCTACAGTTGAAGCAACTGAGGTCTAGAGCCAAGTCTGCCTCTGATTTTCTCGGGATTGAGGCTTGGGCCATGATGGTAGTTGTGGCCTTAACAGAAGCTTCAGTGCGGCTTTTCCTCTGGTACTTCTTGCCATCACCATAGCAACGGAACTGTGGTGACAATGTGCTGTAGTTGGCCTGCTGATCCAGAGATGATAACAGTTATGGAGAGACAGGCCATCTGCAACCTGACCCCAAGCCTGGAGTAGATAAAACACAGACATAGACACAAAGGAGAGTATACGTAATTGTTATTGGGGGCAGGGTGTGTGATACAGACAAAGACTGTGAGAATAACTGCAAAACTAAGAAGAAAGGAATATTTCAAATGGAAAGTCATTTCATTAGAAATCTGGGAGTCATGGGTTAATCATTTTCACTCATCCATATACTCAATCTGTCAGCAACTTGTTTTACCTCCAAGATTAAGCCAGTACCTCCTGTTTCCACTTCCCACCATGGCTAAATCCTTCTGTGTTGCCAGAACCATGGCAGCCTTACCTGCACCATGAGAGAAAGTGTCAGGTCAGGTCATGTTACCTCCCCACTTACACCTTGAGAGGAGAATCTGAGCTCTCAGTGTTCTCCTGCTGACCTTGTCCTTTGACCTTGCCCTGAAATGCTTTGACCCTCTTCCTTGCTTTTGAGTTACACTGCCTTCATCCCATCACTGAGATAGGTTATGTTACAGCCGAGACATTTTTGCCATGGCCATTCCTCCTAGAGTCGCTTTAGTGTCTGTGTCTTTACCGCCTTTGGAAGCCTTCCTGCTCAGTTCTCCTCTTATTTCCTTGTTTCCTGTGGTGCCGGGGCCCATACTTCGGGCATCACACAAGTTAGTAAACCCTCCCACCAAGCCACACTCCCACTCTCAGCTGTCCTGTGCACCTTACCATCCCACTCTTCTCTCTCTCGCCTAATGATCACCATCTGGAGTCATTCTATATATTTTTAACTGACTTTTTGCCTACCTTTTTGAGCAAGTGCAGTATGTGGTTTTTCGGGATAGATATAATAAGAGCAATCACTATTAAACTAATAGCCAACTACTTGTTTTAATATAAAGCTTTCTAATATTGACCACAACGATATAATTTTTATTGTCTCAACCACATTTGATTCTTAAATACTCCATTTTCTTGGGTGAAACCGTTTACACATATAGTTATATGAATTACAGAGTTGTAGATGAACAAATTACATCATCTTCCTGCTGTAGCCAGAATGCTTCCAAATTCAGAGGGAGTAAAAGTGAGAACAGCTAAGGAGGTCCTTCTTCACCTCACTGGTCCTCTCTGGGAGGTCCGAGACCTGGGATACCGAGACGCACTGTGCAGATGGTGTTGTGCAGCCAGCATCGGTAGGCAACATTTTCCTGTGTGACTGTTTCTTTTAAGGATTTACTTTATTTTTTTTTTAAATATTTATTTATTTATTATGTATACAGTATTCTGCCCACATATATCCCTATAGGTCAGAAGAGGCACCATATCTCATTGCAGATGGTTGTGAGCCACCATGTGGTTGCTGGGAATTGAACTCAGGACCTCTGGAAGAACAGCCAGTGAGTGCTCTTAACCTCTGAGCCATCTCTCCAGCCCTACTTTATTTTTTTATGCATATGTTTTTGTGTGTGTATATGCCACACGAGTGTGGATATCCTAAGAGGCCGAAGAACAAGTCGGGTCCCTTGGAGCTGGAGGCACAGTGGTGAGCTGATTGGGATGTTGGGAACTAAACTCTGGTCTTGAGAGCAGCCTGAGGTGTGCAGTGTGGCTGAGGCCGCTGTTGTACTTTGCTTCATTTGTTTTTTCAAATGCGTAGTGCGTAGTGGGGGTGAGGAACGCATCGAGTCTTGTCCTAGGATATGCAGTAAGCAGGTGCGGCAAACGTCCTGCGTGATTATTAGCTCTGTTACAATGACAGGCAACAAACTAGGGCAGGAGCCAGGGCTGGGAAAGTAGAGGGGGCTGCTCTTTCTTAAAGGGCTACTTAAGATGTTTAGAAGGAAGTTTGACAGGAACCCTTTAGACCCAGGAGATACCAAGTACAAGGTCATGGCCTGGGTAGGAGAGTTGGTTTAATGTCTAGGAACAGAGGTTGTGTGGCTGTGTGGTTGTGTGGCTGGGGAGAGCTCACAGTGGGAAGCAGAACTAGCCAGGAGCCTGAAAAATTCTTAGATGGTTGCGAGGACATTTATTTTTCCTTTGAGCAGATTGGAAGCCCTGGAAGCTCTTTCGGCAAAAATACTCTGATGTCTGGCTTCATAAGGTCACAGTGACTGATGAGTTCAAACAAGGAAAGCAGTAAATGGCCGGTGCGGTCGTCGTGTGCAGGTGCCTGGATCTGGGAGATGTGAAGGGCCCAGTAGAAGTGTGTTCTGAGTTCGTTTTCAGGTCAACCTGAGAGCTTGTTGGGCGTGAGTTGTGTCAGAAATAAAGCACAGTCCTGCTCTTGGGATCTCGATTAGAAAACTGGAAGGTTGGAAGTTTGAGTTACTGAAAAATAGAAGCTGAAGGGAGGAGCCCAGCAAGGGCTGGACACTAAAAGGTGAGTTTTGAAAAGCTGAGCTCTAACGTCTAAGCACAGAAGGTGAGCAAGCAGTTCAGATCCAGCTGAGGCTTGTGTGGGACGTTGCAGGCATCTAAGGCCACAAACGAGCAGGCAGAGTAGAAGCATGAGGCTCAGAACCTGGTGGGCTTTCTGATTAAGTGGTTGTTAAGACATAAGAAGGAATCTCTACAGTAGGAGGAGAGGACCATGCACAAAGGTGTCAGTTGTAAAGCATTCCTGCAAGTTGAGGATCTTGCATGGCAGCGAGTCCCAAGCAAGTCTAGGAATAGCCACAGTGTGAGAAAGCTCAAACCGCTGGCATCGTGAATGAACCCTAGGGGCAAGTACTGGGGAGCCTGAAGCCTGTGCTGTGATGCAGGAGTAACTCTAGCAGAACCTGGAGGAGCCGTGGGCTTGTGTGTTGTTTGCAGAAGACAGAGAAGACTGGGTAGAAGGGGAGGAGCAATGAAGAAATGTGCTGTCTGTTTCAAGGGAGACGAAGGAGTCTTGGAAATTGTTGAGGTGGGTAGAATCTGATGAACAAACTGGCAGGATAAGAGAGCAAAGGGAGCATCTGCAGCTCGGGTGTGAATTTGTCCCCCAGGGTCACAGTTGGAGGAAAACTCTGGATCTGTGAGCCAGAGTGGGCTAGTTTGCAGCCTCTAATGGAGTTGTCCTCTGACATGTGCCGTGTTTATATGGTATGCTGTGAAGGATGGCATGGAAGGCGGCCAGGAACTTGAATGCTGAAAATACCTGGAGTATCTGGCTATCTGTTGTTTCTTTTGCCAGTAGGCTATCAACCCATATTCCTAATTTTTAAGCATGTATTCATGTGTGTGTGTGTGTGTGTGTGTGCATGTGTGTGCATGCCCATGTGTGGTCGGTTCCCTTCTTCTATCATGTGGCAACAGGGATTGGAGTCAGGCCTTCAGATTTGGCAGTAGATGCATTTACCCACCAAGCCATCTTGCCAGTTTCCACAATTATTTTAAATATTTTGTCAGGCTAAAGAGGTGACTCAGCGGTTGCTCTTCTAGAGGACCCTGGTTCCATTCCCAGCGTCCACATGGCAGCTCACAGCCATCTGTAACTCCAGTTCCAGAGAGCCGACACCCAACACATGGTGCATATACGTACATGCTGGCAAAACACACATAAAATAAAGTGGGAAAAAGAGGGTTTTTTTTTATTCTTTAATTATATGCCTGAAGTGGATTTGTGAGTGTGAGTGCACTGCCTGCAGAAATCAGAATATGGTGTTGAATCTCCTGGAACTGGAGTTACAGGGAGTTGTGAGCCACCCAACATGAGTGCTGGACCTGAACTCAGGTCCTTTGCAAGAGCAATAAGCATTCTTAACCACTGAGCCATCCCTCTTCCCCCACCCCCCAATCATTTTTAAGTTTGTGTCAGTGTGTTGGGTTATAGCAGTGTCCTAATGGTGTCTCTTATCAGTGAGGACCTTTCCCTCCTTGGGCCAGCAGTGCCAATGGAAGGCTATCATCAGGACTCTTTGTGGTCTTTGCCAAAGCCTTTGTCCACTTGTCTTCTTTGGTATAGTTTGCCACACTTTTGACCATGTCCTGGAGGCATGTCAGCTCCTTGGGGCTCTAAGGTTCGGGTCTTCCTCGGCGATGCTTAGATTAGCTCTGTAGCGTCCTGCCCTTTCCAACCTCAGATTTCTCCAGCTCTCTAGAGTTTTGTTTGTGTTTAAAGTAAGCAGAATTCTCTTTCCAGCAGGCAGGCTGAGAGCTGGCCTGTTGGCCTGCAGACACACTTGGCCTACTTTCCTCAGCCTTGTAAACACTGACCTGGACTTAGCAAACACGCTGTGGGGAAAACCAATCTGTGTGCAGACACTTCAGACTTGCTGCTCTCTGAAGTGGACCTGACTGACCTCCACCGGCCCCATGGGCTCAGTTCTTGGCAGAGGCCCTTGGAGGGCCCAGCTGCTTCCTGCTCTGCACCTGTGACCACTCACACTGCCCATCCTCAGATATCCCGAAACCAGCAGGCCAGTTCCCATGTTGGAAAATGCCCCTGTTGCCTGGAGTTGTGGTTCATCTAGGCTTCTTGTCGCCTCTCTCTATAGATGCAGGCATTGTAATCTGGCCTTTGCTTTTTGTGGTGGCCCAGGCAGCCCTGTGCTGTTGGCACTCTCTGTGTTCACTCTGCAGAGTCACCACGGAAGGAATGCCATGGAACTTTCCCATTGTATGGATTTGTGCCTTGTGTTGTTTCTTTAAAATTTCATCCCTGCTTTTTTTCTTGTGAATATTAATTTGGCTTTTCTAAGTCCTTGGGCTGTGTTGTAAATTACTTCTCTTTGGCCATCTGTGTTATGTCTGGTCTGCTCTGGGGTGACCACTCTGGCTGTCCTGTCTTTTACACCCCTCCTCTGTCTGGATCCCCAGACTCTCCATTCTGCTTGCTGTCACCCCCTCCCCATACTTCCAATGCTTTGCCCTCATTGTTACCTTTGAATAAGGGTAGCAATGTGAAACTAAAAGTCACTACCCTGAGTTGATTCCAGCATTAACATAGATGTTTTTCCATTTAGTTCCTGCCTTCACGGGACTGTATGTGTGTGCTCGCCACAGGTCTAGCAGGTCTCTAACCATCATTGCACACATTTGGGCAGAGTGGGTTCAGTTCACTCAGAGCTAAGCTTCTGGAGTTGCTTTTGACTGCTGCATGTTTTTCTTTATGCTATCATATTTCATGTTTGCTTTGGTCAAGATTTCAGAAACAGGTTAATCACTTTAGGTTAATCACTGACCTTGTTTTAATCGACAGGTGGTTGTTGTTACTGTTGGTTATAGCACAGTTAATAGACAAATATAGGGGTTCAAATTGAAGGTCAGTAAAGCAAAACAGCCAGTCACTGGCTCTTACCACTACCTCAGTCTGAAATGGCAATCCTGCCTCCAGGAATCTCAGAATGAGACTGTGTGTGAGAGCTGTTTCCTCCCTCTCTAGTGCTGGGATTAAAGATGTGCACCACTACCGCCCAGTTTCTGTAGCAACTAGCATGGCTACTGGGATTAAAGGTGTGTGTCACCACTGCCTGCTCTATAAGGCTGATCAGTGCAGCTGTTTTACTCTCTGAACTTCAGGCAAGCTTTATTTATGAAAATACAGATGAACTATCACTACAGTTGGTTAGGAGAATGAATATATAGTGTTTTATCCCCGAATGATTGAAAATACCAGCTACCATCATCTCCCCCAACACACACATACACCTTACAAATGTTTTCATTTATTGGGTGGATGATTCACTTCTTAAGAATAGAAAACACAATCTAAGTTTGTTTTCCCAAGAGAAGACAAGATAAAAGTTATTAGTATTTTTAATCTTCTGTAAAAAGCAAAGAAACTCCCTCAGGGGGAAAAAAAAAACAAACATGTTTATTAAAGGCTGGGTTTTTTGTTTTGTTGTTGTTGTTGTTGTTGTTGTTGTTGTTTGTTTGCTTTGCTTTCAGAATTGAGTGATTTAGTAATAAAATGTTTGGTAGAAATGTCAATATGTCCTCTAAGATAATTTAGAACATGCTAGATTTAGCATTAAACTTCTAGGTAAATGACCCTCACACATGCTACATGGGGGTGCCCCACCACAGAGCTAGATCGTCAGCTCTTACGTTGTTAATACTCAGATACTGAATTTTACAAGGAGGAGGAAGACTTGAGACTCTAGGATTCGAAGTGTGTAATCTGGTAATGCCACACTCTGGCACTCTGTGGGGAGCAGCTCAAAGACAAAGGCCTTTGAACTTAGGCTCAGGTTTTCCAGGCTCTGGTCTCTGGTCAGGTGAGCCCATTATCCCTAGGCCTCTGTTGGGGTGCTAGCCGGCAGTGGGAGAGCATGCTCAAGAGCCCAATATCCCTAGGCCTCTGTTGGGGTGCTAGCCGGCAGTGGGAGAGCATGTTCAAAGCACAGCTGCTGTTCTTATGGCTGGGTATTGAAAGAGAAAAGGAGGCCTGAATCCCAGTGACCTCTTCAAGGACATGCCCTTGTGACCTGAAGACCTTTCAGCCCCAAATTCAGTGTCTTATGTGGAATTCTGAGTGTTAAACACTTGAGGATCTTGGTTCTTCACACTCCCCTGGAATCAGAACAACCTAGCTTAGTGCCCACTTATGGACACTATGGTGTGCGTGTGGAGGGGGCAGTGGGCACCCTTGGTGTCTGTTTCCTTTTTCTCTTGTTTGCCTCTGTGTACTCCAGACTAGCTGGCCTTTGAACTTACTCTTCTATCTTCATGGGCCATTTCTCATTAGGAGTTTTGAGTTTCAAGATACACACTTTACCTGGTTTCTGAGGTTTCTAACTGAGGTCCTCAACCTGGGTAGCAAGGACTTTACCCATTGAGCCATCCCCTCAAGCCCCTCAAGTCAGAATTTGTGATCGTACCATTTAAAACAGAAGTGGACAGTCTTCCTGCAAAACCTCAGTCATGCACCACTCCACTGACGGAGTACTGTGTGAAGCCCAGAGAAAGGATGGCTCAGATATGAGAGACAGATGTGCACATTCTCACTGGGAAACAGCAAGTAACAAAGCAGAGCCACGATGTTCGTAGTCCACAGGACCTCACTGGCTCTTCCCATCCTTGTCCCTTTTTCTTTTCATGTTCTCTCACAGACCTGAGCCTCTGGCAGAAGTGCATATTTATGTAGTAGAATCCAGTAATACTGTTACATAGGAAGCAGAATAAATACTGACACACAGTTTGCTTTTAGATGCATGGGCTCTAAACTTTTTTGCTTGCTCCGCTTTCCACTCTCTCTCATAGACAGATCAGTGGCCTTGATGTCTGTCCACGCCAATTTAATAGAGGATTCTGGTACTCTATAGTGAATAAAGACACCACAAATTGTTTGGCAGCACTAGGGCTGCAGGGATAGGGAGTGCCCTAGTTAGGGTTACTGTTGGCCAAATATAATAATACCATGGCCAAAGCCACTTGGGGAGGAAAGGGTTTATTTCAGCTTACACTTCCAGAAAACAGTCCATCACTGAGGAAAGTCAGGGCGGGAGCCTGGAGGCAGGAGCTGATGCAGATGCCATGAAGAGTACTGCTCATTGGCCTGTTCATCCTGGCTTGCTCAGCCTGCTTTCTTACACAACTCAGAACCGCCAGCCCAGGAATTGCACCACCCACAATGGGCTTGGCCCTCCCTCAATTACTAAGAAAATACCCTCAGGCTTGCCTACAGCCCAGTCTATGGAGGCGTTTTTTCTTAATTGAGATTCCTTCCTTTCAGATGACTTTAGCTTGTGTCAAGTTGACATAAACTGTCCTGTAGTAGGTCACTATAGGACCTGACCTTTTAAAATGTATTTACAAAGTTAATGCAACCTACTTGAAATAATTATATCATTTGATTTAGGTTTGGTTTTTGGTTTTTTGTCTTGTCCCAGTTTTAGCTGCTAGGATCTGCTGTTCTTTTCACTTACTAGTTCTGATTATGTGTCTTTGTAAATGTCCTTTAAACTAAGCCCTTAAACGTGCACACACACCCTCTTTTCCAGAATTTGTATTTCCGTCCTCAGCATTGGGGCAGCAGGACCATTCAAAATCATGCCGGTTGAGGTTTGCACCAGCAGCCGTGTCCTAAAGTGTCCTAACAATGAGAATAAATGTTTATTTGTCAGAAATGGAGGGATCAGGTCACTCTGCTTCTGCTTTATTGAAACTGAACTCCCAGAGTTGGCCTTAGGTATTTCTTAGGACATTTCTAATGTCTGAGGTCAAGTCCCCACTGTCACATGGACTGTAACAACCCTGCTGAATTTGTGGATCACAGGTGCCCTGCAGCTGAGTTACCTTCTTAAAATATATGACATTGCTTATCTTTGTAGGTCCAGTGTGTTCTCTGAGAACAGTTTCATTTATTTATTCCAAGAACTAAACCTAAAAGAAATCACAAAATGAGCCTTTCTCCGGTACTGTGGAGTATTGTAACCTCACAGCTCCCTGTAGAAAGGGGAGGGTGGTAGAAACATGCTGTATAGGTCCAAATTAAGGATTCCACATAGAAATCCTCAGAGTACATAGAAAGTAACAGGTAAATAAATGGCTTTAGAGTAAAATGCTCCACAGAAGTTGTAATGCATGGATTAATTATAAGGAATTTGCCTCCATGGTGATGTATGCTGGGAACTGCAAGGTGTGCAGCTAGCGGGTTGGAGACCTAGAAAGCTGGCCTGAGTCAGGGCAGCGGTGGTACAAGTTCTCATTGCAAAGCTCATGTTCTCAAGACCCAAACAGCTCATTTTTCTTTTGAGCCTGAAGAAAAGAATAAACTGATGTCACAACTCAGGTAGTCATGCAGTTAGCTTTTGGCTACCTGGTTAGTCCCAGTTGTTGAGGGCACTTGAGCAGAGAGAGCAGTGTAATCCCAAGCCTTCTGTGAGTGTATCTGAGCTGAGCTCTGGTGAAGAGAGCGAGCATGGTAGTAGGCATGCAGGGAGGGCTCTGGCATGGGTGGGCCTGTGCTTAGGCCCACGGGCAGGCCCTTAGAGTTGGAGGGAATGGCTAAGCAGCAATTATTGGCCAGAGCCTGGAAACAGAAACCCGTAGTTGGACTCAGCATGCTGCCAGGGCAGGGTGGACCTTGGTAGCGTGAGGAGTAATGATGGGATTGAAGGCCCTGGTCAGGCTAGCCCTTGAACAAAGACTCTCTGTGTACTGACTTGCTCAGCATTAGTGTGTGAAGAGCAGAGTCAGCCGACTACTAAGAATTCAGACTCCCACACCAAGGGACACATTACCAGGAGAGGCTTATTATATTTTTCTCGCATATTTTATATCATGAAAATGTTTTTAGTTTTCATGTGGTAATAGTGACTCTTGTACAGTTCTGTGATTTTGACAAATGTAGAGTCAGTGATGGTATATAGTAGGATTTTCTTGTGTTGTTTGTTGTGTTTCTTGGGGACCACCAGCTCCCAAATAATGACAAATGACATGGAGACATTATTAATTATGAAAGTTTGTTCTTTAGCTTAGGCTTGTTCCCAGCTAGCTCTTACAACTTAATTAACCTGCTTTTATTAATTTGTGTTTGGCCCAGGTAGTATCACTGAGGGAAATCAGGGCTGGAACTGAAGGCAAGAACATGGAGGCAGGAATTGACTCAGAGACCATGGAGGACTACTGCCTATTGGCTTGCTCATCATGGCTTTCTCTGCCTACTTTCCTATACTTCCCAGGACCACCTGCCCAGGGTGGCGTCATTCACATTGGGATGGATCCTCCCACATCAGTGATTGTCAAGAAAGTGCAGTCCAGACTTGCCCACAGACCAGTCTAATGGAGTCTTTTTCTCAGCTGAGGCTCCTTCTTCCCAGGTGACCCTAGCTGTGTCAAGTTGACCAAAAATCAAACCAGGACAATAGGCTTCTTCCTGCCATGGTGTCCTCGGAGTTGTCTCTTTTCAGCACATGGACAATCTAAGCATTTTAAAACTGATTCAAAACACCAGGAAGGGTGTTGAAATCTAGTTTCATCCAGTTCCTACCACCCTTAATTACCCTGAGTCAGAGCATATGCACAGGCTAGTGCACAGCACACACTGTACTGAAAGCTGATCGTATTGGAAGTGAACTACTTAGAAGATGCATTTTTATCTGAAATCTCTATTCTTATAACAGTCTAACCAATAATGCCAAATTGCATACTATGAATGCCATTGACCTGCTCTCTGGCTGTCTTACAGGTGTGTGCTGCTCCCACTCCTGGGGATGAAGCCGCCCTCACAGAGCCTCTACCTGCTGGTTGACTCCGTGGATGAAGGCTGCAATGTGATGGAAGGGGAGCAGACATCACCCAGCCTCTCCGGGACTGTGGCAGAGCTCTTGGCTGGTCACCATGAGTTCTTTCCCCCATGGCTACTGCTCCTCTGCTCTGCCCGGAAACAAAGCAGAGCGGTCACTAAAATGTTCACTGGTGAGCAAGACTGCGTGACGCCCTGAGTTGTGTGCTCTAGAACCGAGCCCAGGCTGGGTTTCTTCTAGGGAGCAGAGTACTCAGATGGAGGCCTAACTGCTGCATGCACCCTCTCAGCCTCTTGCCACCATACCTTAAGATCATGTTAATAAGGCATGGAGTGTTTTAAAGCCACTTACATTAGCTTTTCTCAGAGTTCTTTCCCTGGGCTCAGGGGATAATTCAGTGAGTAAAGTACTTGTCATACATGCATGAAAACCCCCATACCCAAAAACAACAGCAAAACCTAGCCAGGCATGCTGGCACATGCTTCTGATCCAGTACTGGGGAGACAGACACTCAGACCTCTACAGCTCACTGTCCCACCAGCCTAGCCTAGACTCTGTCTCGGAAAAAAAGATGGCTAACTCCTGAGGATGAGTGACACCCAAAGTTATTCCTTGGCCTCCACATGTGTGTACACACACAAAAAATGTGTGCACATAACGAAAAAAACGTTCTTTCCCTACTTCCTATGTAAGACCTAACATAGCGATGAGCTGTGCTATTTGCAGTAGGTCTCTACACTTTCCAGCTCATTGGTCATTGATCAGTATCTCCCCTGTGGCCCCTGAAGTCCTGCCAGAGGTTCTCACACACATTCCTTTGTCATGACAGGGTTAAGTTGAGCGCTTCACTGCTGTGGCCTTGGATTCTATGAAGTGCTCTTCTTGACTCTGTCATGACGAAAGGAGCGCACATGATAAGGCCACAGCAGTGACCATAGCCAGTGCTATGAGGCAGCTCCTGTATATGGCTGAGGGTGTGTCCTCTTCGCTCCCTGTCCAAGTCACCCAGTACTATCAGCTCGTTTTGTGTTCTATATACCTTATGAACTTTAAATTTCATTTTTCAGTGTGTATGCGTGTGTGTGTATGTGCACTTGAGTTCCACATATCCTCTAAGTAGAGTTATAGACAGTTGTGAGTGGCACAGTGGAGATGCTGGGAACCAAACTCAGCTCCCCTGCAAAAGCCACACATGCCGTAACCCCTGAGCATCTCTCCAGCCCCAAGCTATAGTCTCTGTTTGCACAAATGACTCACTACAATGTGTACATGTTAGTGCTCACTGCTGCCTGTGTGACCTCAGGCCGCTTGCCTGCCCTCCAGTTTCCTGTCTTTCAAGTGGGGCCCTCTGAGGTTGATGTACCTGAGGCATGGTAAGGGCTTCCTACACGTTCTCTTACTCTATCCATCTCAGTCTCGTTCCTTAATAAAATTCAGTTTTGACCTGAAATCTTTGGGTCGTTGACCTCAGCTGCTGGGTGTTCTTGGCTGTGAACAAGTGTGCTGGCTAGAGACCTTCAGGGAGATGGAACCTCAGTTGAGATGAGCTTGGAAGGTATGCAAGCCAATTGTGGGCAGTTTCTTGATGGATGATTGATGTTAGAGGGCTCAGTCCTCTGTGGCTGGTGCCATCCCCAGGCAGATGATCCCTGGTTGTATAAAGGAAACAGGCTGAGCAAGCAAGGGGAACAAGGCAGTAAGCAGTGTTGTTTGGTGGTCTCTTGAGTCAGCTCCTGCCTCCAGGCTCCTACCCTGAGTTCCCTGGGTGATGGAGGACAAGCTATGAGATGAAATAAACCCTTTCCTTCCCGAGTTGTTTTTGGTCATAGTGTTTCATCACAGTAACAGAAATCCAGTAAGATGACAGGCCTCCTCTTCATCCCTTTTGTCCTCTGTTCCTTGGCATCTGATTGTCCTTGTGCTTTCACGGCAGGCTGATCCTCTTTCATCTGACCCCTAAAGTCCACAGTGCTCCAGAATCCAAAAACTGAGTGTGTCCAAGGAGAATTCCAGGTCAAGATTGTGTTTTGTGCGGTACTTAAAATATCACCTGCACTTCGGGATGTGCGGATAATGTTCACGTGACACATTGGGTTCTGTGCTGGGAGGTGGTTTGGGTTCTCCTTACGTATAAGCAGATATTCCAAATTTGAGAAGATGTGAACTACTTCCCATCCCTGCCGTTTTGGATGAGATACTCAACCTCAGTTGACAGAACGGCTTGGTCAACGACCGTCTGTCCTCCAGTCCATTTGGACTTGCTGAGTTAGGAAGTGTATCCATCATGGTCCTGGATTACTTCTGCTGTATTACAGTCTTTCATGCATGCAGCGGTTCCCATGGCCGCCTCAGCGTGAGGGCTCCCTCTGCATTGTCTTCAGCCAGTGTTTGCAAAGTCAGGTTGCCTCTTCTGCATTACGGTTTGCACATGATGTTCTGCTAAAATGCTCATCCCTTGAACTTCTTGCCATCTTCCCACTTAGGTGACCGCCCACATAGGACACAGACTGTGTTCTCCATTCTTGTTTATTTGTGGCTCCCTCTTGCACAGTCACACTCTCCCTCTGTCTGGTTTTATTTTTTTTTTTCATGGATATAGTATCACTGAAAGTTTGTCTGGATCTCATGTGTGTTTTTACTAGCCATCCTCTCAACTAGGATATAGTCTCTGTGAAAACAGGGTGCTGACTGTGTGAGCACAGACTGGGGTCCCAGAAAGGTTCCGACTATGGGAACTCCTGTTGTAAGCATGGGGACAGGCCCTATCAGAGTACCGACTGTGCACTGATTGTAGCAGAGACTCAAACCCGTTTGTTTAGCCAACGCTAAGGAGTGTCATACCCACTGAAATATTTTACCAAAAATAGAAAAGTGGTTTAGTGGGCCTGGGGAGATGGTTCATTGGTGGAGCACCTGCTCTAGGACCTACATAAAAAAGCTGGGTGTGATAAGCTCCCTACTGGAGAGGCAGATATAAGAGCGCCTTTGGGGCTCACTAGCTAGGCAGCCTAGCCTATGTGGTGAGTTCCAGGCCAGTGAGAGACCCTCACTCAAAAGAGAAGGTATATGGCTCTGTGGGAACATCCCTTACATGAGTGTGGTGCTCAGTTCCATCCCCAGCCCCCCAGTAAATAAATGAAGTCATTTTCAGTGCTCAAGGTTGGTGGTCAGTGGATAGTCTGAGTTCTGTGCATGTGTGTGTGTGTGGTCAGTCTCTTCCTTAGGTGCTGTAGCTCAGCAGAGCTTTGCATGTGCTGGCCCAGCTTGCACTACTGAGCACTACTAAACCTCTGCTCTTATTTCTGTTCTGTTTTTGACACTAAGTCTCGCCCTGACCGGAATGGGCCTTACCATGTGGACCTTGAATCTGTGGCAGTATTCCTGCTTCTACCTCCCTAGTGCTAGGATTGTTGGCACAAGCTGCCTGCCCCGTGCACTTAATTATGTCTTAATTGAGCATAACTGTTGCTGGTGGTAAATATAAATTCTTAAATCCACATCACTCCTTAAATTTTGGAAAGATCATGTTTCAAGTTGTAAGCATTTCGATTCCCTCTGTGGAGCATCCGTCCCATGTTCCACCACTTCCTCCTTTTAGCTCTGTCAGCCCTGATGCTGACCCCTTGGTCATAGTGGGTGACTCAGGCAGCTCTCTGTGCTTGAACAGAGAGTTCAAATCACAGTGTACACTGTGTACAGCTGTGTGAATGAAGACTTAAAGTGCATGTAGCCCAAGGGGAAAAGCCTTTGCCCAGCATTCAGTCCCCAGTACTGCCACACACAAGGAGAGCTGACTCAATGCATTTTCTTTAGCCCACTTTGAACACATCAGGTCTGGCACTGTGGAGGCTTTGTTATCTTAAGTTTTCATCAGATGATCTTAGTTAATTAGCTTAAATTATAGATATTTATGCATAATGAGTTATATAATCTTTGACATAGATCAGTCTGTGTGCACATCACTTTGGAAACTTTAAAACACTGTTACATACCACTTTAGTAATGTTTTATTTATTAGCCACAGGCCTAGAACTTGCTGTGTACCCCAGGCTGGCCTCAAATTCATAATCCTCCTGCCTCAGCTTCCTAGTCCTGGGATTATAGGCATAAACCACCTCCCCAGGTGGGTTCCTTTTTACCCTAAACTGTTGTAATGACTTTATAAACAACAAGGAAGTGAACATACAAGAGGTTTAGAGGTCAGTCATATCAAATGGCTAGGGTTATGTGGGGTGCCAGACATTCCTGGCGATGTGCTCAGCCTTCCTTTAGGTTGGAAGGGTTTATTTTATGTTATGTTATCAAATTAAAATAATTATGCTTACAAAACTCTAACATTTAAAATACAGCCACTAAATGAAAGCAAAATAAAGTGTGGATTTTTTTTATTTTGTTTGTTTGTTAGTTTATTTCTGGTTTTCAAGATAAGAGTTTCTCAGTGTAGCCTTGGCTGTCCTGGAACTCACTTTGTACACCAGGCTGGCCTTGAACTCACAGAAGTCCACCTGCCTCTGCTTCCCAAGTGCTAGGATCAAAGATGTGTGCCACCACTGCCTGGCTCTTTTTTTTTTTTTTTTTAAGTACTTTGGTCGAAGTGTGTTTTCTAAAGGGATACAGCGTGAGGCACACACGTGAGGTTATTAGGCACCTTAAGAAAGAAAATCTCAAGGGAATACACACTAGGCAGTAACATGGCCAAGACTGTACTGTGAAGTACATGCTAGCGTGGCCGGGAATGTGGGAAAGGTCAGACTCAGGTCAAGCTCAATTCTAAACCTTCCTTGTTACTCAGCCTCTTTCAGAGTTTGTCTTTTGATATGGAAGGTTTAGGTAGTGTGTATGTGTGGTGTGTGTTATAGGTCCCACTCTATAAATGTAGGGCACTGCACATGTGTTATTTTATCTTGTCTGTTGTTGGCAGATTGTGCTTTTCAAAAAAAAAAAAATGCCCTCAGGTATTTCAGCCTTGGGTTCATGTAGTTGAAGTGGTCAGTCTTCTTTCCAGACCTGTGATAGTGGCTCAGTCCTGTTGGTCAAGGCAAATGTGGGGTTCACTTTTGACTTATCCACACTCACCCAGCCCTATGTGGACCCCCTTTTGCTTGTAATCCCCAGCACAGCATAGATATTTATCTCTGAGGCTGCTGTTGTTATCATACATGCCATGGTCCCTTCTGGAGTGTCTTCTCTCTAAAAGGGTCTGCAGCCTTGCCTTGCTTTCCTCTTGAGTGGTTTTGGCATGGCCATTCCTAACACACACCAGCCTTGATAAGTTTATTTGTAGCTTTTACTTTCATGAAACAGTTAGCTAACAAATCTAGATCTGTACACTGATTTCATTGCTACTTCATAACTGTAATTTTGTTACTGTTATGAATCGTCATGTAGATATCTGATCTGCAAGGTATCTAATATGTGACCCCCCAAAGGGGTCATGACCCACAGGTTGAGAACTGTTGCTCTAGAAGCTGCTGTCATAGTCTGCTTTGAAGATATTAGAGTAGCCACCACCCCGTGTGATTTGAGCTTTGTTTGACTTTCAGTAAGTGTCTTTATTTTTACAGTGCTAGAATTTTACAAATGTAATTTGGAAATTTGCATCTTAATTGGTTCCAGCTATTTCTTGACAGTCTGAGATTTAATTATTTTAATTTGATATCATAAAGCAACGTAGTATAAAGAGAGTGACTAGTGTTAATGTTTTGATATAAACTGTTCACATCAAGGCTGATGCCTAGTCAAACAGATGGGCAGAAATAGCTATTATTTGTGTGAAAAAGATCATCCTGTAAAAACAGACCTATTTGGCTCTCACATCTCTGATATTCAGAGTGTCTTCACGAGGTACTTTTGTAGCTGTGTGTGTCTGTCTGTTTCCACTTAGTGCTTCCTGCAAAGGGTTGAAATAGGCATTGAGCTGCAAGACAGCTCTTCATTGCTTTGTTGTTCATGTGTTTCCACATGACATACAAGCAGTAGTGGTCGATCCTCTTATTAGTATTAAGCCATGAGTCAGGTTATTTGCCTTGGTTCATTCTCTTCAAACACGTGCCCACCTCTGTATTCTACTTACTCAGCCTGGCCGTCTTCTGCAGGTTTCCGGAAGATCAGTTTGGATGACCTTCGGAAGGCGTACATTGTCAAGGATGTACAGCAATACATCCTCCACCGCCTGGATCAAGAGGAGGCGCTTCGGCAGCACCTCACCAAGGAGACGGCTGAGACTCTGAACCAGCTGCACATCAAGAGCAGTGGATGCTTCCTGTATCTAGAACGCGTGCTGGACGGAGTTGTAGAGAATTTCATCATGCTTCGAGAGATCCGAGACATCCCAGGAACTCTGAATGGTCTCTATCTCTGGCTCTGCCAGAGACTTTTTGTCCGAAAACAGTTTGCCAAAGTTCAGCCCATTCTGAACGTGATCCTTGCGGCCTGCCGGCCCCTGACCATGACAGAATTATACCATGCCGTGTGGACCAAAAATATGTCTCTAACCTTGGAAGACTTTCAGCGCAAGCTGGATGTCCTCTCCAAGCTCTTGGTGGATGGGTTGGGCAGCACCAAGATCCTGTTTCACCACAGCTTTGCCGAGTGGCTCCTGGATGTGAAGCACTGCACCCAGAAGTACCTGTGTAACGCTGCAGAAGGACACAGGATGCTGGCCATGAGCTACACCTGCCAGGCCCGGAACCTGACCCCACTGGAAGCACAAGAATTCGCCTTGCACTTGATTAATTCAAATTTGCAGTTGGAACCAGCCGAACTGGCCCTGTGGATGATCTGGAATGGCACCCCCGTCAAAGACTCTCTTTCCACCTTAATACCCAAGGAACAAGAGGTGCTGCAGCTGCTGATCCGAGCCGGCGCTCATGTCAACAGCGAGGACGATCGCACTTCCTGCATCGTCCGGCAAGCCCTCGAGAGAGAGGACTCCATTCGGACATTGCTGGATAATGGGGCTTCTGTCAACCAGTGTGATTCCAACGGGAGGACTCTGCTGGCCAATGCCGCATACAGTGGCAGTCTGGATGTTGTGAATTTGTTGGTCTCCAGGGGAGCTGATTTAGAGATCGAAGACTCCCATGGACACACTCCACTCACGCTAGCTGCTAGACAAGGGCACACGAAGGTGGTTAACTGTTTGATTGGGTGTGGAGCCAACATTAATCATACTGATCAGGACGGTTGGACAGCGCTGAGGTCTGCTGCTTGGGGGGGCCACACTGAGGTGGTGTCTGCCCTGCTTTACGCTGGCGTAAAGGTGGACTGCGCTGATGCGGACAGCCGGACGGCTCTGCGGGCAGCAGCCTGGGGTGGCCACGAGGACATTGTCCTGAACCTGCTACAGCATGGTGCCGAGGTCAACAAGGCTGACAACGAGGGGCGGACTGCACTGATAGCTGCTGCATACATGGGTCACAGAGAGATCGTCGAGCACCTGCTGGACCACGGTGCGGAGGTAAATCACGAGGACGTGGATGGCAGAACAGCTCTCTCAGTGGCCGCACTCTGTGTGCCTGCAAGCAAAGGGCACGCGTCAGTTGTGAGCCTCTTGATTGACCGAGGGGCTGAGGTGGATCACTGTGACAAGGATGGAATGACCCCTCTGCTGGTGGCAGCCTATGAAGGCCATGTGGATGTGGTAGACCTGCTTCTCGAAGGAGGAGCAGATGTGGATCACACGGATAACAATGGACGGACGCCCCTGCTGGCTGCAGCTTCCATGGGGCACGCTTCTGTGGTCAACACGCTTCTGTTCTGGGGCGCAGCCGTGGACAGCATCGACAGCGAAGGCCGGACAGTCCTCAGCATAGCTTCGGCACAGGGCAATGTGGAGGTGGTGCGCACTCTCCTGGACAGAGGCTTGGACGAGAGCCACCGAGATGATGCTGGCTGGACGCCTCTCCACATGGCAGCTTTTGAGGGTCACAGGTTAATATGTGAAGCTCTAATCGAACAAGGTGCTAGAACAAATGAGATTGACAACGACGGGCGCATCCCCTTCATTTTGGCCTCACAGGAGGGCCATTACGACTGTGTCCAGATCCTACTGGAGAACAAGTCCAACATAGACCAGAGAGGCTATGATGGGAGGAATGCATTGCGGGTTGCTGCTCTGGAAGGACACCGGGACATCGTGGAATTACTCTTTAGCCACGGGGCTGATGTGAACTACAAAGATGCCGATGGGCGGCCCACACTTTACATATTGGCCTTAGAGAACCAGCTTACCATGGCTGAGTATTTTTTGGAAAACGGTGCAAATGTGGAGGCCAGCGATGCAGAGGGAAGGACAGCGCTGCACGTCTCCTGCTGGCAGGGTCATGTGGAGATGGTCCGGGTGCTTATCGCCTGCCACGCCGACGTCAATGCAGCAGACAATGAGAAGCGCTCAGCTCTGCAGTCTGCGGCCTGGCAGGGCCACGTCAAAGTGGTCCAGCTTCTGATAGAGCATGGCGCCGTGGTGGACCACACGTGCAACCAAGGCGCCACGGCCCTCTGCATCGCGGCCCAGGAGGGACATGTGGATGTGGTGCAGGTGTTGCTGGAGCACGGCGCTGACCCCAATCACGCCGACCAGTTTGGACGTACTGCCATGAGAGTGGCAGCCAAAAACGGGCATTCTCAGATCATTAAGTTGTTAGAAAAATACGGTGCTTCCAGTCTGAATGGCTGCTCCCCTTCCCCTGTCCACACAATGGAGCAGAAGCCTCCACAGTCGGCACCGACCAAGATGCAGTCTCTGACCATCAGGTCCAACAGCTCTGGGGGGACTGGTGGAGGTGACTTGCAGCCTTCCCTCCGGGGCCTGCCCAATGGGCCAGCTCATGCCTTCAGCTCTCCATCAGAGTCTCCAGACTCGACTGTGGATCGGCAGAAATCATCTCTGTCCAACAATTCTCTGAAAAGCTCCAAAAATTCATCCCTGAGAACAACATCCTCCACAGCCACAGCTCAAACGGTGCCCATTGACAGTTTCCACAGCCTGTCATTCACAGAGCAGATCCAGCAGCACTCGCTGCCGCGCAGCCGCAGCAGGCAGTCGGTCGTGTCCCCTTCTTCCACAACCCAGTCTTTAGGACACAGCCATAATTCCCCCAGTAGTGAGTTTGAGTGGAGCCAAGTCAAACCAAGTCTGAAGTCAACAAAATCAAATAAAGGAGGCAAATCAGAAAACTCCAGCAAGTCTGGGTCAGCTGGGAAGAAATCTAAACAAAATAATTCCTCACAGCCAAAGGTTCTAGAATATGAAATGACCCAGTTTGACAAAAGAGGACCTGTTGCTAAGTCTGGGAGTAGCCCACCTAAACAGACGCCGGGGGAATCTCAGTGTAAAATTGTGGTCCCTTCGCCTCAGGACGGCAGCCGCACCCAGCCGCAGTTTCTCATCCACCAGCAGAGTGGGGAGCAGAAGAAGAGGAATGGGATAATGACGAACCCCAATTACCATCTGCAGAGCAACCAGGTGTTCCTGGGCAGGGTCTCCGTCCCTCGAACAGTGCAGGAGCGAGGGCATCCGGAGGTGCTGGAGGGCTTCCCTCCCTCGGAGACAGAGCTGAACCTTAAACAAGCCCTAAAGCTCCAGATTGAGGGCTCTGATCCCAGCTTCAACTATAAGAAGGAAACGCCCTTGTGAGAGGTAAGAATGCAGTGGGGAGAATGAAGGAACCAAAGTTAAAGTCCCGTCTTCCTGGTGCTCTTAAGGCCTTTCAGGCTCCTCCCCTAGGCATGCATTCCGGGATCTCATCCCAGCCAGTCTGCTCAGTTGAGTTCTCCAAACGCTAGCACCTGTCCAAAGCACCTATGTATCATAGGACTGATAGATCCATATACAGATGCATAGGCCAAGGATAGGATAGCTAATAGGTAATATACAGTAGATAGATATGCTGATATATAGATAGGTAATAGACATTGGTTGGTAATGGATATGTTGATACATGGGTCAGATGATAGGTAATAGTCATAGATTGATAGGTAAGAGATACGTAGCTATATAAATAATGAGAAGATAATAGGTAATAGTGATAGACAGAGACAGTGGGTGACAGATAATATATAGTTGGTGATACATACATAGACGCTTAATCTATTTACTCTTTATCTCCTCTCCCTTTCTCCCCTCAAAATGTTAGACTGAAGGGATGTGTGTAGTTGATGCTGAGTTCATGTGCTTAATCGTATCTAAACCTGTGGCAGTCTTTTTGTAAAAATGTATTGGATAAGTAGATGAACAGATGAATATATCATCTATCAATTCTAGATTAAGAATTTTTTCCTGTATTATCATTTTCCTCTCCCAGGAGATTTCTGATGGAAAACGGGACTATTTTCTAACTATTCACTATTTGGTTTTGAAGCACTGGGCTGTGCCTAGTGGATGGCTGGCAAATGTTAGTTTCATTGTTTCACCCAGAAACAGACCATGGGTTTAAATTGGTAATCAAGTTTTATTACAATAACTGATAGAAATCTGGTAGCTTCACATGTATCATGAACAGGTGTGGACCATGGTTATCATTTACTTAGTTCCATATTTAAGATATGGATATGTGGAGACCATATATTATGTTCAGATCACTAGTATTTTTTATTAAGTACATCTTTTTATTCTCCATCTCACAGAAGGCTTCACTACATAGGAAAAAGTGGGTGGAGAAATAGCAGGAGCTCATGTGTACGCCTTGGGTGCCCCTCAGAGGCCCTTTTCCATGTCTAAATAAGCTGAAGGTTTCATTAAGCAGCTTTTCTAATGTCCAGTGACTTTGTAGAAGGCCTGACTTCTGGTGACGGTCGCACTCAGGCAAGCTGGCATCTCCATCTCCGCTCCTCCTGTCTTTAATGATCTAGTTTAGGGACTTGACAAATTAACCATCATTACAAGTATCTTCTAACACTAAACATCCTTTTGTGAGGGTGGATGGATGGCCAATCCAAAGTCATCCAGAAATACTCCTCTAACCACTTGGTTCTGATGGTGCAACACCTCCTCCCTGCACACACGAGCAAGCTCATATCTCTTAGGAAAACAAAGTATTACGTCTGTGCCAGTTAGTAAAAATGTGGTAGAAGGTAAGTGTTTGGTAGAATAATTTTCTTTTAAGGTCTTAAAACTGTTATTACAAGAAAAGTATAATTTTTTTTCCAGTTTCCCCTTCTGTGAAACAGAAGGCATTGTGGTCAGAACGGCCATTCAGCTGCCAGATGGAAGCAAGACACCTGAGGATGTGCTGGCCAGACTGTGACTCCCTCAGTACTGTGTCCTGACGTACTGTCATGTGCCTACCCAGTAAGGCTGCCCTTCTCAGCGTAACCCCATGCTGAAGCAGTCTCCGCCACACCGAATAAATGGAGATGTGAACTGCAGCTCCTTGATACAGCCAAACCCGGTTTTGAGTATTTTCCCATTCTGTAAATGTGCATGTGCCACAGTCAGGTGTCTTTGCAAAGGCAGTGTTCCGTATTTATTGTTTCCTGCATTGTGGTGTGTACTCAGTCCCATCGCATTGTCTGGTGTGCCTGGTTCTTGTGTATTTAAAAATGTTACTCAATAAAGCAATTCTTGCAACTGTGTTTTGTCTGCTAACCTTCAGCATTAGATAAAAATGAGTTTCTGTGTTAATACCACATGGAGGTGAACTTGGTGACGAGTTTTCCATGGTGTAGAGAGTCACTCTGGCAGTTTAAATCCAGGCAAGCACCATCCGTGTAAGGCCAAATGACAGAGCAGGCAAACGCTGGCCACTCTGAGTACAGGCAGAAGAACTCTGCATCCACAGAGGCTCTGAGCCATCTTCTACCTGCCTGTCATCCCACCTGTGAGTAGATGGACCATCATTCCTGAAGCTTGGACATTCTCAAGGACAGAGCAGTTAGTGCCTGGGGGCACATGTGCAGACAGAGGCTCCAGGTCCAGCTAAGGATGACTCTGGTCCCTGAATCATTCACCGGCTGCCTTTGCCTCCTTCAGCTGAATGAAATGCAATCTCTCATTGTAATTGAATGTCCACTGCTCTGAGCTATTTCCACTTGCCAGTTACTGCATAACCAAATTAGCCGCAGTCAGAACCAATTGGGTACATTTGAATGACTTGCTGGGATGGATGTTCTTGAATGTACACTGTGCTGTCCATCAGAGGTGACACCACTAACCGTTAGTCACAGCACATACCTTTTGTTATTCGATAGAACTGGTGGACTTGCCCTTTCCTGGCCACATTCTTTTTCCTGTTTTCATCTTCGCACAATTGCACATAGGATGGCTGGGTGCCATGGTATGGGAGGCATCGGCATTAGGAACGTGGAGCAGTTTAGATGGATTGTACAAATGTTTGGCAGGATGGTTTAGAAGCCAAGGGCGGTTTGAGCCTTGAGCACTATAGTCCTGTTCATCTCCCAGGTCTTGAAAATTCTGTGCTCTCCTCGTACTGTTGCTAAGGGGGAGTGGGGAAAGCGAATTTGGAAATTGAGCACAAAACCATTGCTACTACTGAAAACTTTGGAATGTTTTAATGAGAGGCCAGTAATGGTCATCACGTGTGAAAGGCACGAGTAGTGTTGTTCGTGGAAGCTCAGATGTGTAACTGCTTGTGCTGAGTGTTTCTCTCTCCAGTCTTTGTGAAAGCCTTTCCTTGCTTTGTTTTTCAGTGTCAGCCAAACTCATTTCCTGTGTGCTGCCCGCCAGTCATAACCAGGATGAGGGATAGCTGATAAACTCACTCAGAGTTAAGGTGATGGCATGGTTGATACTGACAAGTCAAATGTGAATGTCTCAAGGATTGAATTCTTGTCCCTATGGGACGTTGATTAATGACACTTAACAGGACTCTTGCAAGGCAGCTTTGAAGTGTTTCTGAATCTGTTGATAGTAGCCTGTTAGAACCAGTGTGACTCCATCTCTCACACACACTACATTTGCCATAGAAGAAGAACCTCTGACTTCTTATTAGGTGTACCTTTTTTTTTTCTTTCTAAAGAAGAGAACCACAAAAGCTGCCAGTTTGTCTATTACTCTTGAATTATTGAAATTGTATTTATTTAATTTTATTGCTTTTACAAAATTGCACCTTGTGACCAAAGGGCAAAGGGCTCATCGCAGTAGGGATCTGTATTCTCCAAGTGTTTTTGTATCCATCTTTACACACCTGGAAAAGTTAGTAGGAGGAAAGCCTGTTGGAAAAATAGAGTTCTCATAAGTATTCCTCAAAGAGTTTTGATAGAACGAAAATGGGTTCTGGTGGGAGGATCAGGCTGACCAGAGTGCTGCAGCCGCCCCACTGTGCTTGTCCAATTTGGGATGGGGGAGGTTAGTACCACACTGGGAAAAAGCAATGGCTTCTGCTCTATTACAAAAATAAGAAACAGTCCCACAAATAAATAATAAATAGCTATTTTTGAAATTCAAATGTTTAAATTTTGTAAATCAGCTGTTTGGGATGTCACATGTTTGTAATGTTTTTGTGTTGTTTCCTTCACACCCCGTGCCGAAGGTCAGTGCCACTGGCAGGATAAGTGGTAGAAATGTCAGAAAAGTGAACATCTGGAGGGGGTCCAGGAAAGTGTGGGGGGAAAGAAGACCAGAAATCAGCGCCCTGCGGTGTACAGCAAATACCTTTGTTCCTTCCTCTCCTGCCCCTACCAGATTCCTCAACCAAAAACAACCCCTTACTTCAGAGACGGGAGCGAGTTGTTGTGCTGTTTGGCTATCAACTGTTCGTTTTGCTTAATGCCCTCCGTCAACACGTTCCACAAACATAGTGGCAGACAAATTCTTTCTTTCTATTGTTCGCTCTGTGTGGGGTGTATAAATAACCTAAAATGTACATTGAATTTCACAGTGTAAAGTTTTATTTTATCCCTTGTATTATATTATGCGAGAACATCCCAATGTACATGAAGTGCATAATAAATCTATTTGCTTTACAGAAGATGCCTCGTTTTAATTTTATCCTTTAAGGAGGGGCACGTGCATGATGTGCCTGCTGACAGTAAGAATTGTTTTAAGTTTATAATTTAAAAAACTGGGGGGGCAAGATGTAACACTGGCCGAAGGAGTCGGGAGACCAAGATGGTAGCCTTTATCTCTTACACAGCTTTGATAAGTGTTCACTTGTGTTTCTCCTCCTCTGGCAGAGTGTGACTGCACCTGTCAGTTCTCTGCTACCCCAGATGAGATGTGTACCTGCATGTCTCTTGGTTGTTGTTTTTGTTTTGTTTTGTTTTTTTAATTTTCTGGGGAAATGGATTGTTTTATAAATAAAGTTGTATGCTCGTCCTTTGGTAAGCCTGAGTTTCTTCTCTGGATACCATTTTCCCCAGAAGAAACCAGCACTGACCTGGACATTGAGCCATGAGTTTATGTACGTTCTGTTCCTTCCAGGGAAGGCTCCTAAGAAGGCCAACAGTTCTTTCTCCTTCATGACTTTATGATGTAATGTCGTTCCCTAGAACTCATCATTTCCTGCAGTCATTCGCTTACTCATATGCTGTGGAACAGTCCTTGTACACTGTAAATATGTATTGCCCTCACTGTTAATAAAAAGCTGATTGGCCAGTAGCCAGGCAGGAAGTATAGGCGGTACAACCAATCTAAGGAGGATGCAGGGTGTACTCAGGGAGTCACCAGCCAGATGGAGAGCTAGTCGAACACACAAAATGGGACAGAGGTAAAAGCCACAAGCCTTGGAGCAGCACATAGGTTGATAGAAATAGGTTAAGAGCTAGTTAGTAACAAGACTGAGCTACTGGCCGAGTATTTGTAACAATATTAAGCCTCTTAATGATTATTTGAGAGTGGCTGCGGGACCAGAAAACTTTACCTACACTCATATTTTGTGCACTTGATGGGTTAATAAAATAATAATGAAATAATATTCTAAGGAGATGTTTGAGCAGAAATAAGGATACTTACAGGATTTTTAAAACACTTCTTGGCCAAATGGAATCCAGTTGGTGGAGGAAAGAGACAGGGCAGGGACTCTGCAGGGGCTCACTCAGCAGTTGGAATACACTGCATTTCTGGGAAATTTTCATCATACAACATATGTGCTAATGTCACTGTGAAGATGTGAGGTCTGCCTGCCAGGCTTTCCATTACAGGATAAATAAAAGAACCCAATATAAAATAAGATAATTTGAAATTTGTACCATGCTTAGTTTTCCATTTTTTCCAAGATTTTTTTTCTTATATGTAGGGATTTGTATGTATTTGCCTGTGTCTGTGCAGTTGTGTTTGCATGTGTGTCTGTACGGTCTTGTGTATCTGTGGAGGCCCAGGTCTGACAATCAGGAATCTTCATCGCCCTTTACTTTATTCTCTGAGTCAGGGTCTCCTGAATTGAATCCAGAGCTCACCAACGCTAGCCAGCTTGCCCATGGGGATCCCATCTCTGGCTTCTGAGTGCTGGAGTTATAAATGGACAGGCAGCAACGCCCACCCAGCATTTATGTGGCTTCTGGGGATTTGTACTGGCCTTCACACCTCAGTAGCAGGTGCCTTAACTACTCAGCTATGTCCCTATGGAAATGTTAGAGTAGCCCACTGTTGGCTGAATGTACTACTTTACAGTGGATACTCAATTCTGTTTGGAGCCTCTTAAGGTACTGCAGCTGACATAGTTTTTTTTTATATATGTATCGTAAGTGTATGCATTTGTTTTTAATAAAGCAGTATTTTTACTAGCTACTATCACTCTTCTGAAGTGGTGTTATCCATTTCCATTCCATCAACTCTGTACAGGACTCTTAACATCTTTGCCAGCAGTTACTTAATTTTCTTCCCACCCCCCATTTAGTTGTGTATTAATAGTGCATTGATATTTGAATTTGTATCTTTCAGGCAACTAATGATAGTAAGCACTGCATAAAAGTATACTTAGGATATTCTAACTTGGAGAGAACTCACCCATGATCCCCCCTTGGGTTTCTTGGTTTGCAGGCTCCCTTGCCATTGTCACTATATCCTTTGGGTAATATATGCAAGTGTCTTCTCAGACTCTGCCCTCTTCCTCTAATTGGCATATGTTAACAAAAAGATTCTTATATGTTTTTTCCATCCCAAGGGCCTGTTGGCATCGTCCTCTGTTTTCCTCTAATATCTTAGTTGTTTTGAGTCAGTGATGTAACCAGCATCGCCTGCTGAAGTGATTTCCTCATTGTGTTTTGGTGTGTAGCTTTTGCCCAGCATCATCCATTGGGAATTGCCACCATCAGTAGCTCCTTACGTTCCCATAGCGTGTGGAGAGCCCTCATGCCTTCTCCCGGGATCTTGCCTTGGTTTCTGTTGGTGTAGCGCATCTACCAAGAGCTTTAGAGAGGCTTGAACTCTGATTGCTAAAACATCTGGTTCAAGACTGGCAAGATGGTTCAGAGAGCATCGGTACATACACCAGGCCTGAGGTCAATCTCTGGAACCTACAGGGTGAAGAAGGAAAGGATCCTACAGTGGCCATGACCTCAATATATATGAATTGCGCACACACATGTAAATAAAATGTAATTTTTTAAATTCTGGTTTGTTTCAGATAATGACTCCACAGGCGAGCTTTTGCTAACCAGATTGTTTATATATTTTAGTCTCTTCATTTCCTTCATTGTTTATAGCTTTACTTGAGTGATGTGTCTTTCACACAAAGCTTAGCAGGACTCCCTGGTACTTTGTTGTTTACTGATAGTGTTATAAATGACATCTTAAGTTCCATTTTCCCTGTTAACACACAGAATACAGTTTGCTTTGGCACAAGTCCTGTTAAATGTATTTTAAAGCAAGATCTACCAGAATTCACTCTTATGTATTGTTTAATAAATTTTTATTTTGTTGTTCTTTTAGATGGGTTCATATAGCCCAGTCTAGCCTTGAACTCACTTTGTAGCAGAGAATGACCTTGATTTTCCTGTCTCAGCCCCTCAAATGCTGGGATTCTAGGTATATGCCACTGTGCCCAGCAAGTTTGTGGTGCCTTGATGAGTCTGATAAACTCACTATCATAATTGAGTTGGGAAGTATTTTCTGAGCCTCTCAAGGCTCATTGCCTACTCCCAATCAGTTTTCTCCTCTCACCACCCACCAAGAACCACTAACTAGATTTCTTAGTAGTTTTGCCTGTCTGGGGTTGCTAATGAGTAGAATAGTAATACAAGTACCTGGCTCTATATTTTGCTTGGTTTGGTTTTGAGGCAGCCTTGCTATGTACCTCAAGACAGACTAGCAATCATCCTGTCTCAGCCTGGTGAATAAAATTTGTTGTATAGCACACAGAGTCATGTATGAAATTCTCGAAGAATTTTCTCAGTATCTTATCTTCGGGTTCCCTTAACATTGTAAAAACAAGAGTTCACATTTTGGGGGGAGTGTGGCTCTGGGTGAGTGTGTATTTAGCATGTGCCCTGGGTTCTGTCCTCAGCACCCCAAATCAAAAACAGAAAAAGACAAATGTGCTGACAGCTAAGACTTTAGATTGTTTGTTGGGTACCCATGCTTCAGCCCCTACAATGTATGCAGCAGAGCCATGTGCCATTGTTGGGTACCAATGCTTCAGCCCCTACAATGTGTGAAGCAGAGCCATGTGCCATTGTTGGCACGGTGCCTGATTATGCTTCTCTGCAGACCCAGATGCAGCCCAGTCTTTCCCAACGTAATCCTCCTTATGTCTTAAGAAAGTAATATTCTTCTGAAAAGAAAGACTGTGTTAAGATAACCATATGATTTTCCACATTTGATGGTTTAATAATTTGGCTACAACGTTTCACAAGAGACAGAGTCAGGCGGTTCCAGCTCCACAGGGCTTATCAGTGAACCTAACCTCATTCGGGAGCTCTGTGACAGTGAGAGACCCTGTCTCAAAACACAGGAAGAGCATCTGAGGAATGACGCCCTAGGTCCTTCTCCAGTTTTCACACACTGACACATATCTGTGCACCTATGTTGCATGGGTCCACTTGGTTTCCAACCACCTGGCTAACTTAGCCCCGAAATAACCACACAGAAACTGTATTCATTAAATCACTGCTTGTTCCATTAGCTCTGGCTTCTTATTGGCTAACTGTTATATTAATTTAACCCATTTCTATAAATCTGCATATCACCACGTGACAGTGGCTGGCCAGGTAAAATTCCCAGTGTCTGTCTCCGGCAGATCCATGGCGTCTCTCAACTCTGCCTTTTCCTTCTCATCATTCAATCCAGTTCTCTCTGCCTACCTTAGTTCTGCCCTATCAACAGGCCAAGGCAGTTTCTTTATTAACTAATGAAAGCAACACATAGACAGAAAGACCTCCTACACCACACCTACACCCACGCACATGTGCACCAGCACACACATGAACACATACAATCACACACACACACACACACATACATATCCCTACTTCCATACTTAAGTACTATAAGCGCTCCTACAGGCACACACATAAACTTTAACAAAATGTTACCATTGTCATTATTTCTCATAAAGTTGAAAGCTTCCTATGTGTGTCTTCTAAGGACGTTGCAAAGACTGTATATCCACACCTAAGACTGTCAACTTTCCCCTGCAGCCAGCCAGTGGTCGCATTGATGCCTGTGAGTAGGCCAAGTTGTTCATTCTCCTGAATTAATGTGAAAGATCCCATTTGGGTGGCTTATGCTCAGAAAAGCCAAGGAACTGTTCTATTTTTCTCAGAGAACCAATTACCCCTTTCAGTTGGGTTGACCAGAGTTTCCTCTGTGCAGTTCATTCTAGCAGATGCATGAGCTTCGAACCCACCATCTACCTTCGCTGGACTTCGTTTCCACGTTGTGTAAGTATAAAATAGATATTTGTTACTCTGTGCTACTAATTGCTATATAGCTGGCTTTTCTTTTGAAGGGTCATACTGCTTCATGTTGACGTATTAAAGGTCTATTAAGGTCCCTTCAGAAAAAAAGTTTAGGCCTTAACTATGAAGGGGGCTGTAGGAGCTCTCATTTCTAAGGCAATGTCAAAGTAAAAGCATCCAGGGCCCTTCTCAGACTTACCCGCCTTTCCAGTTACTTCTTCCAAGACATTCCCTCTGGCCAACCCTACAAGACTTAGTGAATCCTATCCTGTCCCTCCCCTTTCTAAAATAATTTCCTCCTCTCTGGCTGTGTCTCCACCTCTAGCAACCTGAGTCTGCCTCTCCCAGCCTTTCTTTTTTATACTGCGGTGGTGTATTTTGTCTTTGCTGGTTCCTTTTCTGAGTTAGCCGGAGTAGACTCTCCTTGCTAATGCTGGAATCTGCTGGGAGATAGAAATCGAGCCTTCCTTTTCCCGGTGTGTCTGAGTTATCTTCACAGAGTAAGTGTTCGATTACTTTCTGTAGTGTTTTCTTTTCATTCAGAAACACCTGTGTGCTGTGAGACCCATGTAAATCCTGCTATATCAGGCCACCTGTCAGGACATATTCTTGGCTTAGCCATGCTCAAACAGGAACTCCACTCATGGCCCAAGCAAGTGTATGTTTTCTCTCTCTGCCTTCCCATCTGCTCTGTTCGGATGGTGCTGAGTGCAGCTAGGTAGTTACGCATCCCTTATTCATCTACACACATCCATGCCTGGCTGCTTAATTGCTTTTCAGCAGATACCAGGTCCCTAACTCTTTGAACTGGCTGGCAACCATTAAATTGACTTCAGCTGACTTTTCAATAAAGAAGAATTTAGAAGCCAGTTATGATGTTGGGGAAAATGATTCATTTGCTCTTTATCCTCCAAGCACAGAGGACAGACACTGTCACGAGCGCAGTAAGACTGAGTCTAAGCACTCAGACCCCTCCCGATCAAAGGCAAGCGCTTCCTGGTGAACCTATCCTGTCTCTACATGTCTATCAGAAACTCTGTTTGCCAGTAATCTAGGTGTGTATCCAAGACCAGGTGACCTTTGACAGGCAGACATCTGAGTAGAAACTGAAATGGAAACAGTTGGGTCTAATTACACATTAGAAATGAAATAACATTAGTGAAACAAGAGAAGAAAAAATGTACCAGGATGGAAAACAAAAGAAAGTGCAATCTTTAAAAAATAAAATAATCTAGAACCTCTTAAAAGGCAAGATGAGATGGTGAAGCCCAATCAGGGAAGGCTGACCCGACTTTATCTTAAGGTCTGGGCCCTGTGCCATCTACTCTGTGTAAGACCATGTTTTACATTTTCTTTATGCTTTGCTTCTCTTTCTTATTTTCATTTGTGTTTCTGACACTTTTGACTGTTTCTCATTAGCTGTCATATTTACCATCTAGTAAAATTCTTAATTCACAGAGTAATTTTTGTGACCTTTGGAGCACCAAGCATTTGACCAATAGGTAATGGAAACTGTTAGATTTGCCTTCCTTACCCATGAGAACGTCTCGCTTTCTCCCCTCCTGCATTCTTATGCTCTGATCTTAAGTCTGGACACAGTTAGTAGCCAATAATGCATTTATTGTGATGTCAACACCTTTCCCTGGAAGGTAGATTCATTCACTCCCTCCATAAATACTGACTGAACACTTAAGGCTACTCGATATCATGCTAGAAAGTGACAAACCAGAACGCTGTTATTTCTTGGTTGGCAAAATGTCTCAGTGCATGAAGGGGTTTGCTGCTAAGATTGACTCCTTGAGTTCAATCCCCGGTACTCACATGGTGGACGGAGGGAACTAGTTCCTTCTAAGCTGTCCTCTGACTTACACATGTGCACCTTGGCACATTCAACTCCATGTATACTTCTCTACATAAGATAAATCAATAAATCTAATAAGTAAAAGTGTAATTCTGGCTGCAGTAGGATTATATTTTGTATATTGCCTTAATTTTAGTTATGTCTATTAGAACAGAATCATCAAGATTACATGTCTTTTCTGTTTTCTTCTCTATCATCTTTCCAGTAGTTGTTAGCATAAAGGAAGTGTTCATTAAATATCAGTCAGTGAATAAACAAACACTGTCACTAAGATTTCTCATCAGAAAGGAGACACACAAGATCTACAAATGAAAAGTGTTTTATTGTCGTGTCTATACCTTCAGCAGTGTCTTGTTCCTAATCCCTAAATTGGAGAGGAAATAACTGTGCTACAAGAAGAGACCATTCACACTGCCCAAACCTACATTCTGACCATTGGAAGTGGGCTTCAGATGGCTTAAAGTACTATTCGATTGTGTTAGAATTCTTTGGGTAAAGGAAACAGAAACCAACTTAGACCAAAAGGAATGTATTTGAGGCTATAGGAACTCACACAATTTATAGGGAATGGGATAATCTGTCTGGACACGAGCTAAATTCAGGTTATCTATGGATTCAGAGACAAAACACACAGAAAAAGCAGAATGAGCTTGTTTAAGCGAGTCACTGCACCATGAATGGGCACCCATTGTCTCCTTGTCTTGGCTATTTTGTTAGTTCCATTGAGGTTAGGTGAGGTCATACCTCTGTCCCTTAACTAGCAGAGGACAGAACACCTAATAATTAAATTCCTGAAGATAGCACTCAGTGCCACATACATAATACTTAAGAGGGAATCAAGGTGCTATGAGCAACAGAAAAAATGAATGCTAAGAAAATTAAAACTAGAAAAAGCTAACTATATTGTTGAAGTGAAATAAGACATCTGAAGAAATATGAATGGTCTGAACTTATATTCTCTACCTGAAGACTATGAGATAGCCTGCTACATCCTCACAGATGCCAGAAGACCCACGGCTAGTTTGGAGATGAGGGACATTACTGTTCATAGCCCACCAGGCCTCTCCACCTTGAAGCAGTCAGTCCTATGGAATCAATCAGGATGCAGACTAGAAGGATGCTGCATCCACTGTTCATAGAGGCTATGGACCACACCTCCAGAACCTGGAATGGGAGGGAGGCTCAGTCTTGTGACACAGCTATTAGTGAGCTTACCTTAACTGGGCTGGAGAGAAAGAATGCTGCTGTAGAAGTGGCTGCTTTGTCTCCAACATGTCATCTCCCACACAAGCATCTTCCAAAGGAAGCTTCACAATAAACAGCGGTAGAAGATGGGCAGAGTTATTTCCCAAGCAAGGTGGGGGGATCCTTAGGGTGGGGGATGAGATAGTGGCTCATGATCATCTGATTTACACAAAAGATGAGAGAGAAAGCCAGTGTCGAAAACATAAGTAAACAAAGCTCAAAGGATAAGTGTCAGATCAGGGGCACATGGCGAAGAGATCTGGGGTGAGCAGACACAGAGAAGCAGGCGCTGATGCTGTGCCTAGCAGCAGAGCTATTCTCAAATGCCAGTTGCCAGGCTGCCTTGCCTATTAGTAGAGCTATTCTCAAATGCCAGTTGCCAGGCTGGCTTAGCCTAGCAAGAAAAGAGCAGGAATTCCACAAGTCCATCTATTTGGCTGAACATGAAGAAGCACGCGACCATATCTCTGAGGTGCAGGTGAGGGATCACATGGGGGCCAGTGGGACTTTACTGGGACTGCTCTCTGAGGTTAGCTTCACCCTGTTGCCTAGTGAAAGAACACTTATTTCTGAGGTTGCTGATTGCGGCAGCCCTGACCTCTGAGACTATTCTCAGTGAGTTTCCCTGAGGTGTTCATCCCGAGCCCAACGGCAGGGAGTTTCGTAGGATTCTGAGGTGGGAGGAAAATGTCACTGTCATACTTTGAAATATTTTCTGCTTCGAGCCTTCCTGTGGATGGGAATTGTCTGCCTCCAAGTTCCCAGATACTTCCTGGGAGAACAGAAGCCACCTTCTACCTTTGCAAATCCCAGCCCTTCCCCCAGGCCAGTAATGATCTTACGAATGCCGGCTGTGAACCAAGAGTGACACTCCAGAGCCCTAATGGGAGAAGAAGGGCAAGTGTGGGCAAGGCTCCTGGCTCTCCTGCCTGCAGCTATTTCTCATGCAACCTGTTTCTCAGGGAAACTTGGAGAAACAGCTCTTGGTCTCTGCTTGAAAAGGGAAGCAGTCATTCAAGGGTAAATCATCAGAATTGAAGAGAAAGCTCTTACTGTGAATGCACTCTAAAACTTAATCCTGAGGTTATGTGGGAAGCGTATGAGTGGAGCTGTGGGTCCCTGTGTGGGTGGATGACTCTATTGAAACACCTTTTAGATATTTTTAACTGAAGAGAAAACTGCTAAACCTTTGTGAAATTTAAGCCCTGCCGAGCCGGTGGGAATATAAAAATAAAGCTTATATCAAATAAGAGAGAGGTTATCACCTATAAAGGCATACTACAAACTGTATCTGAAATGTCTCTTTTGTATGCATACCCCTCCCTATTCAAATCTTGAATGACAAATGATGATAGCACCTTTTAATATCTGAGAGGAAGGTTTGACATTGTTGCCCGTGAAGCTGACCTGTAGAACATATTAAGTAAAATACTTTCTTCTACAAGGAAGCCTGGGGATGAAGCCTTCGAGTGGATTCAGAATTGTCAGGATGAAAAGCAATTGGCCAGTAAGAGTGTTCACATAAGGATGCAGAAAGCAGGAATAGCATGGGTAAAGTTTTTACATCCGTTTTTTTTGTTTGTTTTTTGGTTTTTTGTTTTTTTGTTTTTTTTTTTTTGTCTTGCCAGTCACTTGGTTACTAAGTTGGAGCAGATCTATGGCTTCAGTAGAGGTAGTTCTCCTGCTCAACACAGACATTTTCCATGTGAACTTTGTCTTGGAACAGTGAACCCAAAGCCAATCATGATCAAAATCTCCCCCAACCAATCCCTGTGTTTGCTGGGTTATTACACTGTGAAGCTCTGCCTTGCCACCTGACTCGATTTCCTCGGGGGACAGAGTGACTCAGAACACCGAGTCTCACTGTAAGGCAGGTCTTAATCCACACCAAGTGATTTTCCATCCCCATCTAAAATTCTACCTTTTCGTGTGACTTTTCTGACAGCCTGCCTTCCTTCAGCGTGTTCTCAGTGACTTCCCGTTATCTTAAAGGTGAGGTGACATTACTTCCTTCTGCCTGTCACTTGGAGCACAGCATTGTATCACCATCAGAGACAGGACAGAGACACGTCGTATTAGAATTGGTTTTTTTTTAACCCAATCATGAGGTGGGAATCCAGTCATAACACACAAGACACATAGCCTTAAATACAATCATCTTTTAAAAAACAAAAATAAAACGTTGGTTATTCTACTGTTAACATACGTCTAAAAGACCAATTTCCTCTTTTGGGGTGGGGAGGTTGTTTTATTTTGTTCTTGAGACAAGTTCTCACATTCTAACCCAAACTGGCCTGGAGGTCACTGGATCACCCAAGTTAGCCTCAACTTGTAGCAATCCTCCTGCCTCAGCCTCCTGAGCACTGGGCGTATGCCTCACTATGGCAAAAGTTCTAGCTCTGTGAGAAGAAACTGGCCCGAGAGATAAAGAATTGGCTTGACTATCAACAGCTACTGTACTTGCAGAAGTGATCCAGAGACCAAGCATGTTCCTAACCCTAGTTTTTCTCAATGGTATGTTATGTTACCATGCACTGACTGAATCCAAGGAATTGACATTGAAGCCTACTATGAAAGATTACAGATTTGATTTGTATGTCCCAAGTTTTTATTCATACTCCCCACCAATCCTATATCACATATACAGAATCATATAGCTCCCCACTATAGGAACAGAGAGGTGTTCCCATCCTGAACCTGCCTGTCAACAGTGACCAGGCACCTACCCCCACCACATGCAGTATCTGGTAACTACAATAGGAGAATTCACAAGCCACTGAGCATCAAAACTGCAGTTTACAAGGCTAAATACAAAGGCTAAAGGTCTAGTTCACTTTATGTTGAAAAGTTGGCATGTCTAGAATGATCAAGTTGTCTGCCCCTCCCCTCAAGGAAACATGGGCACACTGCTTTGGGCGCGCATAGACAACTCACAGACTCAGTCCCAAGGGTCAGGTCTGCAGGAGCCCCCTGGGTGAGGGACTGCAGGACCCTGATAACATTTGGGACAACAGTTACCATGGTGACCAGGCCAGCATGTCTCAGAAGGTGCCTCAGACACCACTTTGATGCCTTCCAGGGACACTAGAGTCCTTGGAAATGGACTGCTTTTTATGAAAATGTCATTTCCTCTAACTGACCCAAGAATGGAACCATTTCATCTTATTGTTGGTTTTTGTGTTGGAGGCTCTAAGATAGAAAGAACCCAGGGCTTCATATGTTCCAGGCAAGCCTCCTACCCAGAGTGACACCCCCAGATCAAAGAAACTTTGGAAAGTCTTGCAGAAGACAACTGCTCTACATAATAGAGTACGCTGAAACTTTAAAAGTTTCATTCAATTTAGGCCCACATGTGCTTTAGAGTAAGAAAGGTAACAGAAACATCTGCAGCCAGCTTGGCTGCAGTCACTAACCATCAGGCTTCCCTGACGGAGGCATGGGAGCTGAGCTGGCCAAGATGGACATCAGGTTTCTCAGTCAACATCTCATCTCTATTTGCTTCCCGAATTGACTCCCAGTTTAAAAAGCAACACGAAGCAGCTGACGGGCTCTCTGGACTGATATCAGTGCCCATCTGTTGAAGTGTTGTTAGCTGGTGGGTAGCCCTCTTCATCGTACTCCAAATAGTGAACTGGTCCACCTGTCTCCTTGACCACCAGTTGGAGCGGTTCTTCTGTGACTCGAGAGTCAGCTCAGGGTGAGAAAGTTCATCCCTGCCCTGGCTGCTTGGGAGGCATGAACCTTTTCAGTCAGACCTAATGTTAAACCTAGTCTGCACTGCTTTTGAATCATGTGACCTGTGAGAAATGATTTAACTTCTCCTAGCTTCCTTTTTGCAAAATGAAGATCAGACAGTAACTGGAAAGACTTACTGAACCACAGGAATTAAATGTGCAGACACCTGCTGTGGTCCTAAACACATGTTCCTACTGTTCATGTCATCTCATTTCCTGCATCATTTGCTACCTTAGCCAGAAACATTTTAGTTTAAATGCTCAAGTACAAAGAGTATCTTAGTGTACTAGCTAAGTTTATGTCAACAGTGTAAGCTAGGGCAATAGTTCTCAACATGTGGGCGGTAACTTCTTTGGGGGTCGAAATGACCCTTTCACAGGGGTCACATATCAGATATCCTGCCTATCAGATATCTACATTACAATTCTTAACAGTAGCAAAATTGCAGTCATGAAGTAGCAACAAAAATAATTTTATGGTCGGGGTTGCCACCACTGTATTAAAGGGTCGCAGCATTAGAAAGGTTGAGAACCATTGAGCTCAAGTCATTTAGAGAGGAGGGAGCCTCAGTTGAGAAAACGCCTCCATAAGATCAGGCTGTAGGCAAGCCTGTAGCGAATTTTCTTAATTAGTGATAGATGAGGGTGGAGCAAGCCTGTTATGGGTGGTCCCATTCCTGGACTGGTGGTTCTGGGTTCTGTAAGAAGCCAGGCTGAACAAGCCACAAAGAACAAGTCAGTAAGCAGCACCCCTCCATTGCCTCTGCATCAGCTCCTGCCTCCAGGCTCCTACCCTATGTGAGTTCCTGTACTCACAGCTTTGGATGATGAACTGTTATATGGAATTATGAATGAAGTAAACCCTTTTCTCCCCAAGTTGCTTTTAGTCGTGGTGCTTCATCACAGCAACAGTAACCTTAACTAAGACACTTACTCATACTTTGTACTCCAGGTCACGCTTGGCTCCTTCTCTAGTACCATGTCTGCCTGTGTGTGTCATGCTTCCCACCATGCTGATAATGGACTAAACTTCTGAACTGTAAGCAAGCCCCCAAACTAAATGTTTTCCTTTATAAGAACTGCCATGGTCATGGTGTCTCTTCATAGCAACAGAATACTAAAACAACAGATTTTATGGAAAAAGGTCATTCGTGGAAATGCTAAAGTTTTTCCTTTGCTAATTAGGATTGCATTTAGGATACACTGTTGCATGTGTGATTTAGAATTAGAGGGAGAAAGTTGTATGCCTAAAGAACGCCATGCAGGTCATCTTAGGGTTACTCTTGCTGTGATGAAACACCATGGCAAGCTGGGGAGGAACCGGTTTGTTTGACTTATATTTCCCTGTCACAGTCTAGCATTGAAAGAAGTCAGGACATGAACTCAAACAGGGCAGGATCCTGGAGTGCCATGGAAGGGTGCTACTTACTGGCTTGCTCACCAGGTTTGTTCAGCCTGCTTTCTTATAGAACTCAGGTCCACCAGCCTGGGATGGTACCACCTACAAGGGCTGGGCCCTCCCCCATCAGTCACTATTAAGGAAATGCCCTACAGCCTCGCCTACAGCTTGATGTTATGGAGGTATTGTCTCAGTCCAGGTTCCTTCCTCCTTGGTGTTATGGAGGTATTGTCTCAGTCCAGGTTCCTTCCTCCTTGGTGACTCTAGCTTCTGTCAAGCTAGAGTGTTGTGACATAAAACCAGTCAGCTCACTGGCGAAGTCAACCTGGGTGAGAGCAGAATGGGATGAAGGCATATTAAAAACTATAGTAACTTTGATCTTAAGCTTTCTCTTAAAGAATTCTGCTTGGGAAAATGAAGCCACAGGTAGCCCTCGGGTGGTGAGTTGGGAGGTCTCTTCAGTGGATCGCCGAGGCTTGGAAAACTTAAAGTATGAACTGTTAAAGAAAAGGAGCAGACGTCTGCCGTGTAGTTCAGTGGTGCAACAATTGCTTGGAGTATGTGAGCCCTGGATCTGTCCCCAGCAGCACCCTTATTAGGAGGGTGAAAAGACCTCTTTGGGGCTAGAGAGATGGCTCTGCAGTTAAGAGCACCAGCTGCTCTTCCAGAGGTCCTGAGTTCAAATCCCAGCAACCACATGGTGAACTCACAGCCATCTGTAGTTGGATCTAATGCCCTCTTCTAATGTGCTGTCGTGCATGCAGATAGAGCATTCATATACATAAAATAAATAAATCTCAAAAAGAAAAAGACCTTTCGGTACTGTTTCAGGAGGTACTAAGGTTTGAGACTCTCAAAAGGGGAAGACATTGTGTTATCCTCTGGGTATGAGAACACCTGACAGTCAAATAATGGCAGACTGGGGATTCAAGATGGTGGATAAGAAGTGACTAAGCCAGGTGGTGCTTGTTAGGAATTTTCCTAACACGAGCTCTCTGCCTATGCAAAAATCCCAATCAAGCCAAATCACAACAGGCCAAATTAAAAAATATCCAGGTTTAATAGGATTCCTGCACTCTCAGGAACCAGGAAGCCACGAAGTTGACCACGGGGGGGGGGGGGGGGGGGGGGGTGACAACAGACTTGAATAGACTGGGGGAGTGGTCGAGATTTTGTCAGGCTGTCTTAACCCTCCTCCAGGGAGGGGTCAAGGTTTGGCAGGCACAGGAACCAGGCCTCCAAAGACGGAGGCCTGAGACCAAGACTTACAGTGATAGCACACGCCTTTAATCCCAGCACTCAGGAGGCAGGAGACAGAGACAAGCAGATCTCTGTGAGTTCAAGACCAGCCTGGTCTGCAGAGCAAGTTCCAAGACAGGCTCCAAAGCTACAGGAAACCCTGTCTCGAAAAACAAGAAAAACAAAACAAAAACAACAACAACAAAAGGTAACTAATGAAAAGGTCGCAGATGGGAGAACCTGGATTAATTTAAGCCTTGCTGCAGGCAGGCCAGAGTGATCAGGTATGAGGAGCGGGGTTTATATTATATTTGATGAGGTCCTTTTAATTAGATCCCTTGTTTAGATTCCAGGGGTAGGAGATTATCTCTGAAGTGCCTTGGATCTGAATTGACCCCCACCCTAAGGCTCTGTGGAAGAGGTTCAGTCCCTTTGTTTGACACAGTGAGGAGGTGGTGGCAGCATAAAGTGGCAGATCCTCAGGAGAGACTTCCTGTCATTGAGGGCACAGCCTTAAAGGGATCCGGAGCCCCATCCTTTCTTTCTCCTTGACTTCCTAACTGTAGTGAGGTCGCAGCATTGGGCTACCCATGCTCCCTGCCATGGATCTCCGCCTCTTCTCTAGCCCAGGAGCAGACGAGCCAACTGTCCAGATTGCATCTCTGTTGCTGCGGTAAAATATCATGACAAAGGCAATGTATAAAAGAAACAATTTGGCCTCAGAGTGTTAAAGTCCATGGCGGCAGAGTGAAGGAATGGCTCACATCTTGATCCACAACTACAAAGCAGACAGTGCAATAGGCCTGATGACTTTTGAAACTTCAAGCCCCACCCCCAGTGACGTACGTCCTCAAACAAGGTCACACCTCCTAATCCTTCCCAAATGGTCCTACCAGCTAGGGACCAAGCACTCAAATATGTGAGCCTATGAGGGCCATTTTCATTCAGACACCGCGCCAAACAAATGAAACCTCCAAAACTGGGCCAACAAAAACCTGTCCTTCATTCAAGTTCATCCCCTGGGCACTGTTGACGGAGTGAGAAAGCTTACTAAGAGACCACCCCCAGGAACTCAAGGTCACCCTAGGAAAGAGAAGAAAGTAGGTTCCCCTTAAATCCTGTAGAAAATGGGAGGAGTAATTAGTCCTTCAGTGGGATAGAATGCATGCTTCCTTCCCAGCATTCCCTCTCCTAGTGCGGTCCCTACAAGCCACCACAGGCTCTGCTGAGTCCACTGCTTTTCTGCACCCTAAGGAGTAACTTTTCCCTTTTCTTCTGTTGTCTTTCGAGCACTGGCCAGAGCTGATGTAGGGCCTTTTCTGGTACTTTAGATTTCCTTGCTTCTGTTAAAACTCCTCTTCCCTGCCAAGTGGCTGCCTGCTGCCTAATCTCTGTGGCAGCTTAACACGGAGGAGGAGGACATGGCCTTTTCCCTCTCTCTTCCATTTTCTCCATGTGGGAAGCTGCTGAGGTTTTACAGCTTGTCTGCCCTGGGAGTTTTCAACTCCTCAAGCTTCTGCTTGAGTTTGTTCTTCAATTATTTTGCTAATGAAACCATGGGCCCTGGCATCACCTGCCGATCATGAAGGGACTCCCCAAAATTTTCAGTAGTGGAAACAAGCGTTTAGAACTGTATTGGCCGATAACCACCTCACCCCATCATTGTCCCTAAAGACAAACCAGAGTAGAAGAAAAGGGACAGAGTTATTTTCTGTTTCCTCTCTAAAGGAGTTACGCATTGGGAAGCACGTGCAGACTCCGTTCGTCTCATCAGGGACATGGCAGTCCCGCTGCAGAATTCTTAAAGGGAAGACAGAAGAGCATGGGCAGAGAGCAGAGCACCGGTGGGAGCACCGGCGGGAGCACCCACAGGAGTTACTGGCGGGGCGAGCTGTGGAAATGGAACCTACCACATATTCTCTTCTGACTCCAGCACAGTCTTCCATCAACCTTCCCAGACCTGAGTGTCAATTCTTAGGATTATGGGGAAGAAAACCACAAAATGTCCAGTTTTCATAGCAAGGAACCGCGATTAGTCCCTTCGCCGATCATCTTAATACGTTTTACTATTTCTCCCTAAAGTGAAACGTCCCTTAAGACAAAGAGGTGGTGCATGGGGGTGGGATGGGGGTACCAAGCGGGAGCTGCCACCCTGGGGCTCAGGCTGAGGGAAGTTAACCCCGCAGCGGTGTGAACTGTTGAACCATCTGCTTTTGCAATCCATTTTCCTTTGCTCTCAGCAGCAGCACTTTCCGGAAGGAGCTGCTCCCCCACTTGCAGAGCAGTTTAGAATGCAAACGAATGACAACAGGATTAAATCCATTCTGCCTCCCTGCAGGTTTCCATCCTCAGGGCGCCCTGGATTTGAAGAAGGAGAACATCCGGAATTGGGGAAATGAGAACGGCAGGCAGGCAGAAGGCAGGGGTGTGAGGCAGTCAGAGGCTCTGTCTGGGGGGAATGGGGGCCTCCTTAGGAGGCGGCCTGAGGCGGCACCAGACCCAAGCAATGCAGCCAGGGCACCCCAAAAAGAGCTAAGTCCTGACAACCTGCCAAGGTGGCCAGAAATGTCTTCCTTAGAGGATCCTGAGTTCTGGTAAAAAGCTAACATGGTGATCTTGCTATTTTTCTACCCTTCTTCCTTTTTGTGAAGGAGAAATCTCTTGTCTGCACTTGTGTATGCCTAGGAGAAAGGGACAGAAAGTAATTTACCAAGAGCTGTGCTCCAGGCATCATGCTGAGGGGGCACTGTACAACCCTCATGCATTTAACCCTTACAGAATTCCATCAAAGCAACTGTTAGCAACAGTCTAGAACAAATTAAAGAGTCGGGCATGGTGGTGCACGCCTTTAATCCCAACGCTTGGGAGCCAGTGGTAGGTGGACCTGTGTGACTTTGAGGCCAGCCGGTCTACAGAGTGAGTTCCAGGACAGCTAGAGAAACCCTGTCTCAGGGAGAAAAACAAGGAATTTAGGAGTGGGTAGTTTGTTCATTGCAGATAAAATAACTAAATGGGAGGCCAGATTCTATGCGCACTTGTCATTCTTGAATACTATGTTTGAGGACAAGCAGAACAAAGCTGTGGAGTTTTGACCAACGGTCCCACCAGTCCCACCGAGGCCTGGTTTCTGTCACTGGCACTACGCTAACATGACTTGGCGGCAAACCCCTAATCTCAGCCCTGGAGAGGTGGAGACAGGAAGCTCTCAGGTTCAAGGTCATCCTCAGTAAATTTAAGTAGTAAATTTAAGGCCAGCCTGGGCTACATGAGACCCTGCCTCAAGAAACAGTTCAGTAAAACGTGAGAAGCAAAGACGAAGGGAATTAGTATTCATTCCTTCTGAGTGCATGAAATCAACTAGAAAACTACAGCTCTTCTCAATCTTACACGTGAAAGAAATGGGCACAGCTAATTTTTTTTGGTAAATTTTGTCACTGTAAGGAACTAGTGTAATGGCTCAGTGAACAAGGACACTTGGTGTTAGGCTTGATAGCCTGAACTCAATCCTGGGGGCCCACATGGCAGAAGGTCCCCTGATCTCCAAGTGTTTGTGGGAGAGGGCACAGGAACACACAATTGTTGGAAGGAGGCTGCTAGTTAGTTCCTGGCTGCTCATCCCTGAAATAATCACACAGAAACTGTATTAACTAAATCACTGCTTGGCCCATTAGCTTCAGCTTCTTATTGGCTAACTCTAATATTAATTTAACCCATCTCCATTAATCTGTGTATTGGCACGTGACAGTGGCTTACCGGCAAAGTTTTGGTATGTCTGACTCTGGCGGTGGCTCCTTGGCATCTCTCTGACTCCGCCCTCTTTCTCCCAGCATACAGCCTAGCTTTTCCTGCCTAGTTCTGTTCTTCCCTGCCATAGGCTCAAAGCAGTTCTTTATTCACTAACCAATAAAAGCAACACACAGACATAAGGACCTCCCACATCACACAATCAATCAATCAATGAATAATGTAATAAAATTTTAATAAGCCTTGTTATAATCCATTTCAAAAATTTAAGCATGATACTTCTCGGAAACTCTCTTTTCCTATTCATTCTTTGTGTCTCTCTCGTCATGCATCTCCTTCCCATTCATTTCCCCAGAAACTTTTTTTTTTTAAGAAGAAAAACGTATTTAATCTTCATGGGAAGCAGCATGGGAAGAGCCATGGCAAGACAGGAATAAGTCAGTGAGTCAAACATCCCGTGACAAGGGCTCAATGACAACGGTCCATCACCGGAACTTCCTGTCTTCTGCTCTTTGCTGGTAGATGTCTGGTAGTCAGAAAACCTTGGGAGCAGGGAGGGAGGGGGGTCTTGGCAGTTCCAGAAACTGAGACAGTACCCTGGTTTTGTTGATCCAGAGCAAAGTCCCACATTTGTAGAAATAAAACTTTGCTCTTAGTAAAAACACAAGTGGCCACAGCCAAAGAACACAGATTCTGGTTGCTTTCATGCCACACTGCAGTGTGAGGGGAGTCCCTGAATCTTAGGGTCACAGAACAGAAGAAAGCCATAAATCACAGCTTTTACCAAAAAGTGATAAAACTCTACTGTGTCTCAGATATCGGCTCGGGACGTTCTTAGCTTTGGGGCTAGTAGATCCAGGTGGTTGCTAAGTTACTGATGATGGATTCCACAGGTTTTGACAGAAGCTAAGGATGGGAGGTCACTCCGAGTTGGGCAATTAATGAACACTGAGGGGACACAGATTGCTTGTCTCTGGATTGGCAACGGTCCACCTCTCCAGCTGATGTTTGGAGTCAGACTTTAGCATAGGTCTGACCTTTCCCGAGTGCCGACAGTGTCCCATGGCTCTTAATGCACAGGGAGAAGAGAGGCTGCCACAGACATTTGGTTATCTTTGAGTACAGAAGAAAAGAAGTGGAAATGTGAAAAATATTCTTATTTTCTTAAGAACAGAATCCAGGTACTGGATTGTTTCTTTGTTTGTTTGTTTTTTCAAGACAGAGTATCCCTGTGTAGCCCTGGATATCCTGGAACCCGCTCTGTAGACCAGGCTAGCCTAGAACCCACAGAGATCCACCTGCCTCTGCCTCCCGAGTGCTGGGATCAAAGTCGTGCGACACCACTGTCCAGCCAAGGTACTGTTTTGATTAGCAACTGACATGAGCTTCTGGAACATATATTTCCCAAAGAAAGTTACAATGACACTTCCCAGTTATGAACAAAAGGCAGAGAGACAGGTGGGGATTTTAGAGTCATTTGACTTTAATCCCCCCCACACACACACACTCCCTTTCATACCTACACACATTTCCCTAAACCATACATTGAAGGCATCTCAGGAGAGTACATTGAAGGCAGAGGCTGTGGTCCTCCAGAGCTCCTTAACGGATGCGAGCAAAGACTGAGCTCAGGGTCCATGTGTTAGTGGAGATCAGAAGATCCAGCTGATGGCAAGCTTTGAGAGTTTGCAGGACAGGGGCTGCTCCAGGAAAGTCCTTGCATTACACTTGTGGTTGCTGAGGAATTGGAACGTTTTGCATTCTTGCAGGGCTCCTCTGAGGGGTAAGGTAGCCATCAGTTTGTGACTAGAGCTGATAGCTGGAATTTTCTGTGTGTTTTGGGTTACCATTAGCGTCAGAAGCACACAACACAGAGGGTTCTCTGAACATGCCCAGAGAGCCTTTTGCAGAGAATATTTGAGATGTTTCCATAAGTCAGAATGAGGCTGTTACAAGCTTTGTGAAATGAGCCCTGACGGTCCTTCCCCCTCAAAAAGAGGTACAATCTCCACTCTGCAACTTACCCTCACACACCCATCCACAGAATGGACAGCTGCTGCTCCATCCTACCACCCACAGGGGTGTGTTCACAGTTGCAGTGACAGAACCACAGCAGCTCTGGTGGTCCTGCCACTCCTGCAATGCTGACACCTCCATGGGAAAGGTGGAGATACCGTCCCATCTTCATCCATAAAGCCTGGTGCCCTGACTAAGCATCTAAGAACTGAACATGTTTTTTGATGGATAACTAAATCTGGATCAGTTCTCCAGGACCTGGAAGAAGACGCAGGTCCCCTTCACACCACACCCAACAGACTCACTCTCTGCATCTTGGGATGAAGAGGTGGGGTGTCATGCGTTCACTCTGCTTTGCAAACTGTGGGTGCTGATTGGGAGTGGGAACTGCTGAAGTGGGTGAGAAAGTGGCCGTGTTGGTTACAAGATCCTCTTTTTTCCTACCGGAGACCAAACTCAGGGCACTGTGTGACCTAGACAAATGTTCTTCCATTGAAATTTCCCTTCGAGTCCTGAAAGGAAAGAGTATTGAGTCTTCAGATAACTTAAAGAAATTACTCCCTGGGTAATGTCCCCACAAGACCAATGATGCATTTGGCTCCCATGCTTTCTGTAAACCTTGGCCAATAGACGTGTTAACTAGTCAGAAAGAAGGAAAAACCTAAGCAGCCCCAGATTTGGGCTGGGGATCTGGCTCAGTGGGGAGAGTGTTCGCTGTACAAACAAGATGCTCCGAGCTCAGGCCCTCAGCAGCATTGTTAAAAGCTGAGCTGTAGAATGGCAAGTGCTGGAGACTGACCGACCTCACAGCGACGTGCGTCTAGCCAGACTCTGCGTCCGTGAACTTCAAACTAACACAGGACGCTGCTCATTTAGAAAAAAAAAAAGTTTTAATTGTGACAGGGTTTTTAGAAAATGGGGAAAATGCATTTTAAGCGGAGTATAAATAAATCATAATTGATTATGTTGCCAGATGCATCAAATAGGCTGGGCCTCACAATTAGGGAGCTAATTAAATTGGAAATTTAATTTTGCTTTCCCCCTTAGGCTTGTTCACTATTTCTCAGCTCTACCTGAGACATGCAAGGGTTTTCTTGCCGCTAGGCAGCACCTGAAGAAAATATTTAAGCACATGCAAGGATAATTGTATAACTGTGAAGGAATGCACAGAATGACTTTCTGTGAAAGAGATGGCTATCTGCTTGAAAAATTGGATCATTCTCCTTGATTTTGATGTATTTCTACTATACACAGGTGATACAGTTCTTACCAGATTATAGGGTGCCCAAACATGAGATCTGGAGGAGTGGGGGAGGGGAGGTCAAGTGTGCATGTGGAGGCCCAGAGCAGGGCCAGGTTGCCACAGGCTCATCAGGTAGCATGCCCCCTACCCCCCAACACCAAAGGCAGCCTGCAGGCAGCTTTCTATAGTGAGGCCATGTCTGACTGATAGTGTGGAGGTGGGTTTTAATTCTACCTGACTTGGAGAAAAAGTATCTTCCGAGCCGAGAAGGCAGCAGCTTCCTTAGGTACAGTGTCTTCAAACACCAAACAGTTGGTGTCTTCTTGATGTTCTTAGGACACAAACAGCGTTGACCACAGAATAAAACTCGTTGGGATATTTCACTCAGAAGAAGAGATTTTATTGTTTGGGTGGGAACGTCACTCCAGCCCTTGGCATCCCCATACCTAAAGAGTCTGGGATGTTTGGGTGGAAACCTCACTCCAGCCCCTGGCATCCATATATTCAAAGAGTCTGGAAAGTTTAGGTGGGAGTTCTCCCACAAGGCCCCTCCCCTGGGAGTTGCCTCAGTCCAGACTCCACTCCCGAAAAAGCCCGCCAAAAGATGACTCCTCCCAGAGATGCTCAATACCCACAGGATATTTAAACTGCCCCCCAGAGAACAAACACATGGTTTTCCGGTCTTCCTTTCCCATCTCTCTGGGGGGCTGGAAAGCCATCCAGGAGCGTTTGTAGCCATTAAACCTGGGCAATTTCTAATTTTGTTTAATTTGGTCTGACTTGGATTATTGCATCAGTAGCGAGGCTTATTGGGGTGCAGAAATTCTTTATTTATGTTTCTTTTTTTTTATATTTTGGACAGGGTCTCACCAGAAGTCCACTGTGCAACTGTGCCTAGCCTCCAACTGCTGATCCTTCTGTCCCTGTCTCTCCTGAGTGCTGGGATTGCAGGCATGCACCACCAACCTGACTTGAGGGTAATACTTCGAATGCCAGGCAAGGATGGAAGGAACTGACCTCTTCACGGTACTCAGGAGCCCAGTGGTACCAGTCTACAGTAGAAGAGAATAGCGTCCTCGCCCAGGGAACTGCTGTAGGTGAGAACCTCTCACCTTGAAACAGCATTCTTACAGCAGGTACAGCAAAGTGACGCCTGGGCTTAGGCCTGGGAACTCCTACGCATACCTGAGGCCTTCGTCTCTCTTTTCAAACATCAGAATGCAGAAATTGGTAAAAGAAATGGATGTATTTAGAGTTTGTCCAAAGTGGAGAGAGAAATACTCCTTTGTTCGCTCTGCCCCACCCCTTCCTGCAGGGCACTACAATTTTACAGAAGATGGCATAAAAAACAGGAGGTAGGCAGATTTAGCTGCTGGAACTATGTGAAGTCTCTTCCTGGGAGGCAACTTCCTCTTCTGGTGCCAGGGTTGCAGCACCCTTCCCCCATACAGGATTAGGATAGGGGGGGGGTGCGGATCAGAATTCTTTGGGGTCCATTGTTTTCCAGATCCTGTTCCACATAAAGATGATCAATACAAAACAAAGTGTGTGTGTGTGTGTGTGTGTGTCTGTGTGTCTGTGTGTGTCTGTGTGTCTGTGTGCCTGTGTGTGTCTGTCTGTATGTCTGTGTGTGTATGTGTATGTTCATGTATGTCTATGTGTATGTATGTCTGTGTGTATGTATGTTTGTGTGTATGTGTGTGTTTGTATGTGTGTATATATATGTGTGTGTTTGTATGTGTGTATGTATATCTGTGTGTATGTGTGTATGTTTGTGTGTATGTGTATATGTATGTCATGTATGTATGTGTGTGTGCGCATGTGTGTATGTGTGGCAGTGATTGAATTTCTGTGACAAGCATTCTACATTCTAGATCATTGTTTGGACCCGCGTCCCTGGTGTCCCCTTGCATGGTCACTGTGGGATTGTTTAGTCCATATAGGCTGGTAGTTTTGAACACCATATTCCAGACAAGCAAAGCTATTAGATCAATAGACTAGTCTGTAGTTTTTTTAATTCCTTTGAAATTATTATTAATTTGATCAAAAGGTCTGAATATTAAAATATATTAATTTATTAGGTTACAAAAGTCATTGTTTAGACTTGGAATAAAACCATGTTAACATTATGGACAATTTTATGAATTTAGTCACTTCTCATTACTTAGTTTTGCTCTCTCAATGCCAGGAATATTAGGAATAGGCTCTGGGCATGTTAATAGCTAGATATTTTGAAAGACTAGATCTTTAATTATTTAGGTTCTTATACGAAACACGGCCTTCTCCAGTTCTCTGATTGAAGAGTATTTCCCCTTCTACACATCTGCTCAGGGACTATTTTCTTTTTATAGACAGGAACCTTCTCTTGCCAGCCTGTGGTGAAAGAATATGGAAGGTAAGGTCTGCCATTGGCTTCCGTTATTTGTTACCAAGTAACAGACCAGTGCTTCCTCAGATTTCTATGGAGTTTTATCTTTCTCTTCGGACGTGCTGCACTGAACCCGATCTGTTTCTGTCCTCTGTGGGTGACTTGTCAGACCTGGAGAGCAAGTGAAAGTCACGACGGAGCCCAGACTCATCCCCGATGACGATGAATTCTACTTTGTGGGGCTGGATTCCTCAGCACCAGCAGGGCAGGAAGCCAAGATGGAGGTGTAGCTGAGTATTGGAGAATCTGCAGGGAGTGACCACCTGTGTGGGAGACTCCTCCATGTTTTGAAACAGCTTCTCATTGGCCTGGCCCCAAAACCCTCACTCCAGAGATCTTCTTGCCTCAGCCTCCTAAGTAACTAGGTTTATAAACGTCCAAGCTTGAAACAGAGCCCACATAAGAACCCTGCTTGCTGGCTTTGCTCAGCTGCTTTTCTTACACAGCCCAGGACTATTCTTCGGCTGAGGTTGTGTCTGCTAGCTGATTCTCGGTTCATTTCGAGTTGAGTGCTGATGCTAACACCAGAACGAGAGGCCGCTTTACCGTCACGCTTGCCTCAGTCCATTCTCTGCTCCAGAAGGTGTACCTTGTTCTGCTTACTCTCCTGCTAAGAGCAAACTTCGCTTGCCTGTTCCATCCACACCCTGGTATAAATCCTTCTCCTCTGGGAACACAAGAAGAGATTTCTGACTTCAGAGCTTGGGAACCTATGGTATGTGGGAGAAGATATTGCCCCGTGACAATGTGGAATGGTATGTCAGCCTCTGATTAAACTGTCCCTTGATCTCTTCCTGCCTCCAGCTCAAGGGCCTTCTGGCTGCTCTCATCTGCAGTGCCCTCTGCCCTCTCCATCCAATACTGTGCTTAGTCACCGCTTCCTGCCCTGGCTCAGCATGATGAATTGGCATGGCAAGATGGTGACTGCCTTCACTGCAGTGGCTTGCTACTGCATAGGAAGCACTAGATCTTAGTCTGTCTGGGGTGCTATGAGGAAACGCCCGAGCCTCTGTGAATTATAAAGAACATCTCTAAAGGCTGAAGTCGAGCATCAGAGGTATTTAGTATATGGTGAGGGCTTGGTCCCTCTTGTCTTCTTGTGGTGTCAGACTCACATGCAAAGGGCAGAAAGGCGCAAGAGGTCTCACTTCGTAGAAGACTAATTGCTTGTGAAAGGGCTTTGTAAATCAACCACTTCCTACACACCTCACATTGGCAATGGTTTCAAACTTGAATTTGAAGGAGGAATGATCATAGTCTCTTTCAAAATGCAATGGCTTCAAATGACTTACTTTTTTAAGTGAAAAATACATTTCAAAATGAATTATGTGTTTGAGAGTGGAAGGGTGTGTGTACATTAGTGTAGGTACCCTCAGAGGCCAGAGGAGAGTGCTGGACCCTCGAGATGGAGTTCTAGCAGGTTGTAAGCTGCCAGACTGTATGCTGGGAACCACGCTCCAGGAACAAGCTCTTAACTACTGAGCCATGTCTCCAACCCCAAGGCAGTTTATTCTTCACATCTGGGGATTCTCTAGGTTTCCCAGGCTCAATGGAACAGTGTTCCCCTTGAACCTTACTGATGACATGTCCCTCAGAGGCTGCCCATGTGACTGAGACCATCACAGAATGGAAGGTTCTCTGCTGTAGGCAGGGAGCTGCCCCCAGACTGGTACAGTATCACTTCTGTGACATTTTGTTAGTCCAAGTGAGGATTTAAGGGATATGTGAATATCCTCTAGTCCTTGAAAGGCATGTAAAGACAGGACCAGAAGTGTGTGGGAATTATTGTTACTCTTGGAAAATATGAGACAAAATAAAAGTGAAAATATTAACACTGAAAGTTTAGATCAGCAATTCTCAACCTGTTATGACCTCTTTAGGGCTGGGGGTTAAACAACGACCTGTTCACAGGAGTCACCTCAGACCATCAGAAAACACAGATATTTACATTACAATTCATAACAGTAGCAAAATTACAGCTATAAAGTAACAACAAAAATAATTTTATGGTTGGGGGTCACCATAACACGTGGAACTTTATTAAAGGGTCACCTTTCCCTCTTGCACGGCTTTTTCTAAATTACAACAATTCCTATCAGAAGCCAAAGAGAATCCATCTCACCCAGTCTAGTGTAGCTGAAGGTAAACACACGTCCTCCTAGGCTGAAACACAGATGAAGCCGGCCCATTTTTCTCCCTCCCAGAAGACCTGTGGAGTGAAGTGCTGCTGGCCAGGCTTGGGACAGGTGTAGCTGAAGGCTCTCCTCATGTCTCTTGGCTTGAACTGTGTTCCCAGTGTGTCTGGTTTGAATTCTTACAGTGTGTCTTCAAGACTGCATCCAGCACTCAGGTATCTGAGAGACATATCTGTCTTTATTTTCCTCAGCTGTTGTATCTAAAATGAGCTTGGATCTTAGGTGGTGCCCATCCTTCCATGCACCCACAAAAATGTGCATGCCCCTTCCTCTGGAGTTGTTTTGGGGTTTAGAAGAGCTCACACAACTACTATGGCATTCACCCCTAATAGCTGCCTTGGAATCCACAGCAGAGCATGTATTACTATGGAGATGCTGCAGGAGTAAGGCTCGCTGAGCCCACTGGCTGGGTGATGGGAATCAAGCCCCTGTTCTTGCTCTTTCCAGGACTACAAAAAACTCATGTGGGCTTCCTCCAGCTGCCTGACCCTTCCTGTTTACTCAAGGTAGAGACAGTTCTCCAGTGCTAAGCCAAGGAACTTCCGGAGGCATCCTGGCGATGTTTTGAAACCATTTATACTCTGAGGAATTTTCTTTCCTTTGTCTCTTCCAGGAAACAGAAGGCAAACATTCTCTCTGCACTTGTTTTCAAGAATAGACCTGAGTCCTCTTCTCAGCCTCCCTCAAGACTGTTCTCAGCAGAATATGAACGGTCACAAGTCGCTCCCACAGATAGTCCTTCTCCCAATGTGCATGGTTACTTTTCATCTTGAGGTGCGGAGAAAGGCAAGCAGAGGATCACTGCAGTAGAATTCCGCTTGAGTCATCGAGTATTTGTGCCAGGCTTTCCTTGTGGGCAGTATTTTTTCAGTGAAGAAATTGAGACTCGACCCTCTGAGACTGTCTTCTGACTCCATAAGCATACTTCCCCCAGAAGTCAAGAGATGCTGTATGGTTCAGCTGTTCTAATGCCAAAGGACCACAGGGCAGCATAAACACAGAGGCCGGGACAGTGGGTATCATCCTAAGATACTATTTTACCACAGCGCCGCATACTCAAGCCCGTGGAAAACCCAACGTTTTGCCTTAATGTAATAAAGGGGAAGTGTTGGGGTGAGTCACTGGGACCGCTGATGCTTGGCTGCTGGAAGAGACGATGCTAGTGCAGAAGCATGGCCTTTAGTGCATTTTGCACAGTGTCTGCTCTTCATCCCACAGCTGTAGAATTCCACCAGGCCAGAGCATCAAGGAAGGAGTAAGAAGCCAAGAATCGTGAAGCTCCATCTCTCGACTTGCCAGCAGTTCCAGAGGGGAGGCGTTAGGGGTGACAGCATACAGCATGCCGGGTGACACGCCTGCCTACCTGCCCTGGGGAGTGCTGTACTTTCAGATGAACGTTCAACTAGAATCAGCAGCAAATTAGAAAAGGGATCTCATCCACGGCCTCACTGTTCTGTGTCTTTTCTCTCAGCTATGGTGAGCTCGGAACCCTCCGTCGTATACATGGACTAAGACTTAAACCGTGTTCTCCCGTCATTGTATGGCAGTGGCCAAGTATCACTTATGGAGAGGGACAAAACCATTCTTCCTCAATAAAGCAGATTTTCCTTTTTTAAAATGATTTATAATTTTTATTCCATTCATTTATTTTGTATGAATACCCATGCTTGTTTGCAAGCCACGGCATGTGTGTAACAGTCAGAGGACAACTGGCAGGAATCCAGTCCCTCTTTCCACCTCATGGATCTCAAGGACCAAATTGGGGTCTTGACGGCAAGCACTTTTACTGTCTGGCCCATCTTGCCTGCCCTGTAGAGCATATTTTATGCCAAGGAAATGCAGAGCGCAATGAAGAAACTGAGATGCAACCACTGTTTGTTTAGATGACTAGAGATTTGTCTACATTTAGCAAAGAGAGGCAAAAGGAAAACGTTGGAAAGTGTAAGTTGTATTTATGTAAAATAATTCTAGGATTGGGATTCTTGTCCCTAAAGCAAAAATTGCTTTGAAGGCAATAAAATGAAAAACATAGCTATTTATGGAAAGATCTGGGTTTACATGAAATGTCATCGGATGGATTTGACTTTTTAGAAGTAGGTCACTGATCCAACTTTTTAAATCAAATATTGAAAAATTTAGAAAAATAAGCATAGGGAGTTTTATAAATTTCACTACTAATTAGGAGTGGTAGGTGAAGGGAATTATGCTAAAGAAGAGCAGGCTGCCTGATGTTTGGAATATCTGACCGAGATGTCGGGTAAGCCAGCCAGATATCAGCACCCAAGACGCAGCAGAAACTGGACCTTAGAATTACAATCATGTTGGCGCAAGAAAACTGTCATTTTCCCATGGACTGGCCATATAATTGCTGACTTTAATATCATATACAACTTCCAAAGGGGTGGGGGGGTGACACTTGAGTTTGTATGCCATTTTAAGAATTCTAGTTCCACTGGCCTCCCTCCTGATTAAACTTAACCCAGAGGACCAGAACCCTAAATTAACATTTTCCCCCTCAAAGAAGCAGAAAGAATGAGGCAGCACGCAAAGATAAGGTTACACTGAGGTTTTCTTTTATAAAATTCTACCAAAACCTTCAGAGCATAGCTTGGTGTCAGCACCTATTCAGATACAAAGCGAAAACCCCAGACACAAATTCAGCTTTTGCTCCTGCACGGTTTTCTGCGTGGTAGAATGTAACAAGCATTGTAAACATTGTAAGAGGGTTGCATTTTAGATGTTCTTCCAAAGCTCTCCTGTGTGGAAGGTTTGGTCCTCAGGGCAGCAGTGTTTAGCAGTGGGCCTGATGATGCAATCATGGAGAGTCTGACCTCTTGTTGGACTCATCCATTGTTGATTCACAGCTTGATGGAGTCAGTGGGGGGTGGGGGTGGGTTCTCCCTCCATCCCCTCTCTTGCTGCTATCCACACAACATGACCTTCTTCGTTCCATCATATATCACCCCACCTGGGCCTCACTCCTCACCACAGGCCTAGAAAAGAATTGAGTCAAAAATGGACTTGGGCAGGACTGTTTGCAACTGTAAGTCCAAATAAGAACCTTTCTCCTTGAAGTGACGTTCTAAGGAACGCAGCCACAGTTATAGAAAGCAAAGCAGTAGGCCATGCAAAATCCTCATAAATGTGTTTGTCCTGTTTAAAATAAATGCATATGTGATTAGTAATTAATATGAAATCATTAAATATTAAATAGTTAATAATTAATCAGATAAATGCATTCTTCACTGTCTTGATGATATTGTGAGTTCCAAGTTCTCTTCTTGTAATTAACCAACATGCTGAAGTTATCTGGACCATTCCACATAAGGAACTTGATTCATGATGTTTAAATCCTGTGCTGGTTAGATTTTGCCAACACAAGCCAGTGTCATCTGGAAAGAGGTCACTCAGTTGATAAAATGCCTCCTGTAGGAAAGACTGTGGGCATTCAAGATTAGTAATGATTGATGTGAGATGTCCAGCTCACTGTGGGCAGTGTTACCCCTGGGCAGGTGTTCCTGGGTTCTATAAGGAAGTCCATTGAACAATTCATGGGGAGCAAGCCAGTCAGCAGCTTCCCTCCATGACCTCTGCTTCAACTCCAGCTTCCAAATTCCTGCCTTGAGTTCTGCCCTGAATTCCCTCAGGAGTTAGATATGATTAGGATGTACAAGCCAAATAAACTCTTTCCTTTCCAAGGTCATATCACAGAAAGCACAGGAAGACAGACATATCTTAACTCTTCCTCATCTGGATCCTTTCTGACCCATGTTTCTACTCCTTTTTCTTTTATGTCATTCATATTTGGATTTCTTATATTTCTCTATTTCTTTTTTTTTTAATGTTAGTCTATTCATTAGAGCCCTCTCTAATCACCTTCCCATATCCTTAGTCATACAATAAACCCTTAAGCAGCTACTTCAGCTGTATGGTGGAAGCATATTCTTTCCTTTGTGGCAGCTATGTCTGTGGTGTAGGCACTGGGCTTGGAGTGGAGCATATCTCTGTGCTGACCGTGTGCAGGAATGCTGGGACACTTTCTTGACGTGTTCTTGTAATGGATTAAGTAAAAATGCTGCAGGTTCCTGAGTGGCTGCAGCGGGCAGTGGGCCATGACACCACGTCACAGGTCCCGGAGCGGGGAGGGGGCAGCAGGCAGTGGAGCCACATAGTGGGCAAGAGACAGAGCCATGGATAGGTGCGCCATGCAGAGTGAGGTTGGATATTTAGTTAGTGGGTTATGGAAGGGAAGGGGAGAATGGGGAAGAGCAGAGAGAAACAGAAAGAGAGGCAGGGGAGAGATGGGGGAGGGGAGAAGTAGGGAGAATGGAGTGAGACAGAAGCTGCCTCTTGGGGGGAGATGGAAAAGACAAGGGACTCAGGCTGGAAGCTGAAGATCAGCTTCTTGCCTCAGCTGGCGGGGGTGGGGTGGGGCAGGGGATGGGGGTGGGCATGGCTTGTCTCTTAAAGGGACAGGATAGATCATTACAGTTCTAATCTCAACTTTGCCACTTGGAAAAGAATAAATGGCAAAATAAAGCAGCTGCTGAAGAAGCAGACCATTTCCAAGTGAACAGGACTTTAGGGAAGACATACCTCTTCTGGATATGGTGTGCAAAGTTGATATCATTGTTAACGCGG
>PVIU01000584.1:0-296502 GCA_004026605.1 Ondatra zibethicus | reverse complement strand
CTAAAATGGCTGAAAGACACTTAAGGAAATGTTCAACATCCTTAGTCATCAGAGAAATGCAAATCAAAACAACTCTGAGATTCCATCTTACACCTGTAAGAATGGCCAAGATCAAAAACACTGATGACAATTTATGCTGGAGAGGTTGTGGGGAAAAGGGAACACTTCTGCATTGCTGGTGGGAATGCAAGCTGGTACAGCCCCTTTGGATATCAGTATGGTGATTTCTCAGAAAATTAGGAAACAACCTTCCTCAAGACCCAATAATACCACTTTTGGGTATATATCCAAAGGATGCTCAATCGTACCACAAGGACATGTGCTCAACTATGTTCACAGCAGCTTTGTTTGTCATAGCCAGAAACTGAAAACAACCTAAATGCCCCTCGATCGAAGAATGGATAAAAAAAAAAATGTGGTACATTTACACAATGGAGTACTACACAGCAAAAAAATAAATAAATAAATAACAACAGTTTGAATTTTGCAGGAAAATGGATGGAACTAGAAAGCATTATTTTGAGAGAGGTAACACAGACCCAGAAAGACAATTATCACATGTACTCACTCATAGCTGATTTTTAAACATAAAGCAAAGAAAACCAGCCTACAAACTACAATTCCAGAGAACTTAGACAACAATATGGACACTAAGAGAGACTTACATAGATCTAATCTACATGGGAAGTTGAAAGTATAAAAAGACAAGATCTCCTGAGTAAATTGGGAGCATAGGGACCTTGGGGGAGGGTTGAAGGAGGGAGGGGAGAGGCAGGGAGGGGAGCAGAGAAAAATGTAGAGCTCAATAAATATCATGGAAAAAAATTGTGTGGCTTATTTGATGAGTAAAATCTGAAACAGACATGGATTATGTAAAGTTAAAATTATAAAGCTGGGGCCAGGTGGTGGTGGCACACATCTTTAATCCCAGCACTTGGGAGGCAGAGGCAGGTGGATCTCTGAGTTCGAGGCCAACCTGGTCTAGAGAGCAAGTTCCAGGACAGCCAGGGCTACACAGAGAAACTATTTTGAAAAACCAAAAAAAAAAAAAAAAAAGTATAAAGTTGCTCCTTGCCCTGCCTGACCCCAGCTTTCCCTGCGGACAAATTCAAGGCCCTACAGCTTCATGCATGGCTGTCTAAAGAGATTTATAAAGTTTTAGATATACAAGATGATGTGTCTTAAAAACATGTTATAGAGGGCTGGAGAGATGGCTCAGTGGTTAAGAGCATTGCCTGCTCTTCCAAAGGTCCTGAGTTCAATTCCCAGCAACCACATGGTGGCTTACAACCATCTGTAATGAGGTCTGGTGCCCTCTTCTGGCCTGCAGACATACACACAGACAGAACATTGTACATAATACATAATAAATAAATAAATATTTAAAAAAAACATGTTATAGAATATTAGCATAGTCATTTACAGATGTGAAAATACATACTTTTTCAAAATTGTTTTTTATATTCCAGTTTTTACATATAGCTTCATTTTTATCAACAAATGCTTTAAAATTACAAAGAACATTGACATATGCATCATCTCTAACTATCTTTGTTCTAGAAATTCTTGTTTTTAACAAAATAGCCTAGAGAAATGTCAATGTGAATATGCAAGGGATCTGTAAGCTTAAATTATGTGTCAATTTTCGAAATGAAATGGATAACTTATAAATTTATATTCCTATAAACATATATAACTTTATTTCCAGAGCTGTCAAAACTCTGTGTGTAGTGTGTGTATGTGCATGTGTGTTGTATACATGTGTGCATGTATACATGCAGGTGCACTAGCCTGTGTGGGCAGGTGTGGAGGTCAAAGGTTGATGTCCAAATGTCTTTGTTGCTTGCCATCATTATTTCTGAGAAAAGATCTCTCACTGAACTTGGAGCTTACCATTTCAGGTAGGCGGAGTGGCCAGTGAGCCCCCAGAAATCACCTGTCTTCTCCCCAGTACAGGGGTACAGGTGTGCCCTACTCTATGCTCACCTTTTTGACATGGTACTGAGGAGTCAAGTTTGGGTCTTCATGCTTTTGCATCACGGAGCTCTCTTCCCAGTTCTGTGTCACGTCTTTTGATACTGAGACGTGACTCTGTCATCTATAGATAGGTTAGACCATGTGATAGCTAGCGCTAATTGTCACTTTGATAACATCCAGACTCACTTGGGAGGCAGGTCTCTAAGCACACCTGTGGGAACTTATCTTGATTGCTTACACAATGTGGGAAGACCCACCGTGTTTACTGTTTGAATGTAGGAATGTTGGGTTGAATTTATTCCATCACAGTATTTTTCCATCATAACTATTATCTTCCAAACCAGTTGCAGAACACTATATTTCAGAAAGTGAGTATTAGATAAGATCATACTACTCTTTGTGAAAGTACGAATTCAAAGTAGTGAGATCTGCCAATCTGCTATATTTTACAAAAACCCATGTTACATCATCATGTATTTCTCAGCTGGGAATGGTTAGTCTCATCGCATGGCAAGCTATTCATCTTTCGGCACATAAACACAATGCTGTGCTCTGAGGATGAAGACGCATGTGCCTCTTCTAGTGCTGCACTGTTTCAATGTGCCTCTGCACACTGAGCCTGGAACTATGGAAACCGGAGTTTCTGTGCATCCAGGCTTCTAAGTAAAAAATGAGAAAGTCTCTATACAGTCAAAACACCTAAAACAAAATAAATGATCATTCATTGCAGCAGTCTTACATAGAACTTCTAGATCCAAGATGGTATTTCCTACATAAACTGCAACAGCCTGAAGAATTTGTACTAAAAGAGGCACACAGCCACACGTGTGCTTCCATGTACACAAAACATCTCTACAGACAACCTAGAGCCATTGCAGAGGAACTTGGAGGATATGGGTCAGGAAGAGACCTACTTTCCACGATGTAATGTTTCATGCTCTGAATTTCCTATCAGCTGAAGCTATGGCATTCAATAATCTTGCAGGCCAGGAGGATAACGAGAAGCAGCCCTATTCAATACAAAGCAATAGTACGATGGGGATGGGAACTCTTAAAATCCCAAGTGCAATATAAATTGAGAGTTCTATTTGACATGGCAGCCTTTAAACTTTTTCTGCTCCTCTGATTCTTTCTGCAGGACAGACTTCTAGAAGAATTGCTACACGGAGCAGAATGATGCTTTCCCAGTGATCCCCCTAATACCAACTCCTGTGATCATGCTGTTACCTGGTGATAGGGAGCTAGGTTGCATGGAATGGAGGTTGCAAAGCCAGTGAGTTTGAAATGTGTTGTTCATCCTGAATTATCCAAGTCGACCAAACAGAATCACCACTTATAGGCCAGGAGAGTCAAGATCAGAGGAATGCATTGTGAGACACCCTTCACTGCCTTTGCTGACTAAGAAGATGGAAGGTGGTCATGAGCCAAACTGGAAACATAAGGAGATTCATTTTCCCATGATCCTGCAGTATGAGGGTCGCCTGACCAACACCTTCATTTCAGTCCAGTGGGACCCAGTCCTGACTTCTGGCCTCTAAAAATAGAAAGCAATCAATATGTTTGTGATATTTTAAGTCATGGAGCATGGAGTAATTTGTTACAACAGCACTTAAAAGCTAATATTCTGTATCAAAAAATTACTCATCTATACAGCTAAAAATGTGGAAAAAGTATGCTTCCAATAATAAGAAAATAGAAAGTGATCAATGTCACATATGAGTAAATATATGTAATCAATAGATATTTGGTTTTTAAATTTGAGGAATATTGTTGAGAGAACATGAAATTAAAATCCAAAGATGCATACAAATATATACATATATAATCTTGCACACACACACATGCACATACACATACACACACAAAATCTGCTAATCAGAGTTTTGCTTCAGAAAAGATGAGCCCCTCAAGATGTTTCAAACAGAAAGGGTAATATTAAAAAAAAAATCAACCCACACAGGATCGTGGAAAAATGATCCTGTAGGAATGGTTCTAGGGTTGTAGCTGCCTCTATTTGAATGAAAAAGATGGAGAGTCACCAGCCTGAAGACACACATTGGACAAGGAATAGAGATGAGGTATCACTTCTTCCAATGTCCCTTCCATAGGCACCACAGTGTAGTCACTGGCATTTAAGTCTAACTACTACATTTTTCTGCCTCCATGTTTGTAAGATATTTAAAAAAAGAAAGAAAGAAAGAAAGAAAGAAAGAAAGAAAGAAAGAAAGAAAGAAAGAAAGAAAGAAAGCCAAGAGAAAACCCCAAGAATACATCCCTCATTAAGAACAAAGGCTCTGAGGTTAGTTGGATTACCTATACACTAAAGCCACCTCTACCTCACTTCTTCCTGCTATGACCTTCTGTAAATCATCGCATTCTTAGTACCCAACAGCAGCAAGTGATATTCCCTCTCCCAAAGGATGTCTGAGGATTAGAGACATTGGAGATCATGTACTTGGCAGGTGCGCGCGTGTTTGTGTGTGTGTGTGTGTGTGTGTGTGTGTGTGTGTGTGTGTGTGTGTGTGTGAAAGAGAAATAGAGAGAGCGCAAAAGAGCTTTACATCAGAGTGACTGTTTTATTTTATTTTTTACCTCACTTTTCTGTACTTACCAAGTATTACTTACCATGCATTAATTTTCTCATTAAAAAATGGGCTGGAGAGATGAATCCATGGTTAAGAGCACTGACTGCTCTTCCAGAGGCTCTGGGTTCAATTCCCAGGACCCACATGGCAGCTCACAACTGTCTCTAACTCCAAGACCTTCACACAGACATGCATGGAGGCAAAATACCAATGCAAATAAAATAAAAGTAAAGAAATTACCTTTTAAAAATTCCCTTTAGAACAATCCAAACAGGGTGTTAACTTTACCCCTCCAAATCAAGTTATCATGATCTGATGAAAAAATATTAAATTTTAAAACTTGTTGCCCCTGTCAGTTTAGTTTCTGTCACTCAGAAATCCACATCCTGGTAAGAGGACTAATAAAGATGGACAATCTCCACATTAAAGTCAAGAGTCCAAAGGCCCTGAGTATTTTGTTCTTAAACATTAATACATCTACACAGCAGACATAACTGCCATTCTGTTGCATTAAAGAGCACTGTCAAGGCTTGAAAATAAGATGGTATCCTCAAATGTTCTGGGGCATAAAATGAAACATTTATGATAATTAAAGAGGGGCTAGAAGTATTCAGTGAATTTGGTCAACAAGCTTGACCCTTGAGTGGTGCCATCTACACACACGTGCCCTTAGTGATGGCTGCACTTTAGCTTGGTCCTTTTAGGAACATGAATTTTCCTGAAGGAATCTGCATGACAGTTTGTCACTCAATGCCCTGTTTCCCTTTGGAAAGGGAAGCTGTGGATTCTGGTGGCAAAGTGGGAATACAAGTCTAGTGCTGTTTTCACTGTCCCTTATTGCACGTGGGAATCAGCTTCAGAGTGTAACCCAGTGTTGCAAGGAGGCTGCTTGTTTGTCCTGGCCACCCAGAACCAAAATAACCACGCAGAAATTCTATTATTAAATCACTGCTTGGCCCATTAGCTCTAACTTCTTATTGGCTAACTCTTACATGCTAATTTAACCCATTTCTATTAATCTGTGCATCACCACGAGGTTGTGGCCTACCAGCAAAGTTCCAGCACGTCTATCTCTGGTGGTGGGTCCATGGCATTTCTCTCTGCCTCCTCTTCTTCCCAGCATTCCGTTTAGTTTTCCCCACCTAGCTCTGTTCCCCTGTAGCTCTGCTATAGGCCCAAAGCAGTTCCTTTATTAACCAATGAAAGCAACACATAGAAGGACCACCTACACCAACACAGTGAGTTTATAATGGCTGCCACCTTTTTCAACCAGTTGTAAAACTTCTATACCATCTGTCAGGTCTTGTTTCAAGCCATGAGCAAGTCTATAGGTTGGAAATACATTCATCAGCAAATGGCAATGGTACATACTGGACTTCAGCTGAGTTTGTTCCATTTGTCCACTTTCTAAATCAAACTATCATTTTTATTTTTTATTTGCTTAGTTTTTTGTTTTGTTTTTCTCTTCTCTGAAGAAAGGAGAAAATCAGCCAAACACATGACCTTTCAGGGTCATCAGTATAAAGCTCAATAGGAAGTTATTATACTGCTATTCTCAAATTCTACACTCAAGAGTAAAGGAAGTAAGACCATTAATTTAGTGAGCATTAGCGATAAGGATCAAGCAGGAAATGACTTCTCATATGATGTCATGCAGGGCCAAGTAGGAGAAGAAGCAGGTGGGGCATGTCCTTTGTCTGATCTCTAACAGATCTTCCCCAGCCTTCTGACCCTAAGATGCCATTGTGGAGATAATTAAATTGTAAGTCACTTTGTCACAGGTTGTCGTCTGTGATTGAGAAAGTACTCTATACTGCCAGCAAGAAGGAGTGGGGAAAGAAGTAGGGAATTAAAGAGAAAGGAAGAACTTCCTTTAGTAACATGAACTTCAGCTGTAGATGCTGATTATTTCCAAGGTTTTTATATTCTGAGTAAATAAGCTTATGGTGTTTTGTTGTTTGTGGGGAGAGGGGGTCTTCTTTGTGATAGTTGGTAGGGTAGTTGTTGTTTTGAGACAAGTTCATATAATACAGCCCACTGATCTGAAACTCCTCCTACCACAGCCTCATGAGTACTGAAGTTAGGAGCATGTGAATTACCATGCCCCACTCTGGGTATTGTTTTGTTGTTTTTGTTGTTGTTCTTAAGACAAGGTCCATTTATCGCAGGCTGGACCCAAAGTCACTAAGTAGCCAAGGCTGAACTCAAAGTCACTAAGGAGCCAAGGCTGTCATTGAACTTCTGATCCTCCTTCCCACTTCTTACCTCTTACATAACTGGGTCACAGGCATGCACCAATAGAGCCACCTCAATTTTAATATCATTATTTCTAGCTTAGAGATTATTAAAGGTGATATTCAGTGTAAATCAGTCAGGTGCCTTAGGTATTAGGCATGAGAGCACAGGAGAAAAGTAAATTGGGCTCAAATTCTAGTTTGTGACAGGACAGTTATGGAAACTTCTTCATCTACAAAATAGGTCAATTAGTATCTAACCAACAAGGTTTAGGTGAGTACCATACAGGCATAGACGGGTTTAACAAGGATGGCACTCAAATGCTTAAGCAACTTCTTCCCGTAACTGCTTAGAAGAGAGCACTTTAAAAGATTTTAAAAGATTATATATATTTATGTTATATTTAATATAATATAAAATAATATATTTTTATTAAATTACATAATCTTTATATAATATAAAGTATTATATAATATAAAATATTATGTTATATATAAATAAAACATGCAACCCCTTTAAGTTTGTAGCTAAGTAATACTAAGTGAATTAACGCTGCTATACAACCAACAACCAGCCTCTTTCAAAGATGAAATCCTAAAAATCTCTTCCCATCAACAACTCATTCCCATGCTCCTGACCTCCAGCCCCAGCAATTACTAGCATATTTTCTGTGCCTATGGATTTGACCAGTCTCGCTACCTTATGTTACCTGTTGGAACCGCGTGATTGGCTATTTCAGATAGTCTATTTTTGAGATTATGCTTTGAAGTTTCATAAAATTTTGTACTCAGACAAAAGATTGGTTTACTATACTCTATATTGCATAATCATCTAACTATTCCCCTAAAAACATAGACATTTCCAGAATAAAAGTGGCCCATTGTAATAGGACAGTACCTAGCTGCAATGGATGGATTCTATACAAGTATAATCAACTCTTAATCACTTGCAGCCACAGAAGAAGCAAGATGTGACTGCCTCGCCAAATAAGGTACTGAGCCACGTGGCTAACATAGACAAGAATAATGGGCTAATATAAGTTATAAGAGTTAATAAGAAGTTGGAGCTACTAGGCCAATCAGTTTATAACTAACATAGACCTCTGTGCATTTCTTTGGGGCTAAACGGCTGTGGGACCTGGTGGGACAGAAAACCTCAGACAACAGAATAGTGCCCATGTGGACAACTGCATCCACATAAAGCCTGAGAGAGCTTGGAAAGTAATTCTAGACAGCAAAGAATAGAGTTAAGCATAGCTTATTGATAGCAGCATTTTCTCAGGTGGGCTCTGCTTGCTAGAGGCAAGCACTGTCATTTAAGAGAGGTTTCCTGGGGCTGGAGAGATGGCTCAGTGGTTAAGAGCACTGGCTGCTCTTCCAGAGGTCCTGAGTTCAATTCCCAGCAACCACATGGTGGCTCACAGTCATCTATAATGAGGTCTGGTGCCCTCTTCTGGCCTGCAGCATACATGGAGGCAGAATGTTGTATACATAATAAATAAATAAATAAATAAATAAATAAATAAATAAATAAATAAATAAATAAATAAGATCTTAAAAAAAAAGAGAGGCTTCCTGACTTTAGCTGTAAAACCTTGCAGCTCTTTTAAGAGGTCCTGCCACGAAAGATTTAAATGGTGCTGATGAAAAGCTGACTGCATGCCTTTTGGGTTTTAGCCATAGCAGGAAAAAAGCCACGCCATTTTAAAGTGCCAACTTTCTGGGCCGTCTTGTCAGTGCAAACTCTGACTCTCTCAGGCAGGAGGTCCGGTTACAGAACATTTGAGTGTGGTTTGTGAGCAGACTGCTGCAGCTTGCTTGCTGGCAGGGACCTTGAAATGCCATAGAGTTGTGGCAATAAACATCGCTACAGCTGGTACCTCTGGCATGAGGCTGGAATCTCAGAAAGCTAAGGAATGGGCTGGATCCAGCCACCAAAGCCACAGCTTTAATCCTACCCATATTGCTTAGCAAATTAAAGACTCATGTGGTCAGAAAAAGAGAGAGAGATACAATAAAGTTAGATTCAAAGATGAAAAAACCCTCTAAATGGCTTACAGTGTGCTTAAAAATATATGTAGGCTTGGGAAAAATAAGCATAAAGTCCTTAAAACAAAAAAGAAAAAAAAGAGTAGTTGGGTGTGGTGATGCTTTAATCCCAATGCTTGGGAGGCAGAGGCAGACAGACCTCTGTGAGTTCTAGGACAGCCAAAGATATACAGAGAAACCCTGTCTCAAAAAGCCAAAAATTAAAAATAAAAATAAAAGAAATAGAGGTTAAAATAAAGCCATATAAAAATGAAAAATACACAGAGAGTCTGGATACTGTATATTATTATGTTGTCTTTGAATTGCTTGACAGCTGAGGAAGGAACAACAGCTGCTAAAAGACATTTGAATATAAATGTTGCTCTATTAATAAAACATAAATATTTTGAAAATACCTTGACTTTAAACTTGAAGTCAAAAGGTATGTTACTTTGGAGAAGAGGTTTTGCTTTTGTTTCCACAGGAAATGAGAAACTGTGGATTCATTCTGGGTTAAGAAAAATCAGGCTTGATCAAGGAAGACCACCTGACAAATCTCCAGTAGGAACAGATGGCCCAGATGTTTGAGTTCTACATCCAGAACAGTTCAAAGACTGCTGCCTGAGATGATCAACCCTCACAGGATACTCCAGTCAGGACTTGATGATAATTCTAAATTTTCTTTAGGTCCCGATAAGATTATCAGTGTCCCCAACCAGCAGGAAGTAGCTTGGAAAACTATGCCCACATTCCCAAAAAATGGACTATGGATATTTTCCTTTGTTTAGAATGTTGGTTACAAGTTGTTATGGATAATGGTCACGAGAAAAATTAAACAAAAGATATTAGATTCAGTTCTTGTTTTTTTTTTTTTAAAGAAAGGGGGAAGTGTTGTGGGACAATGTTCTGTACCCTGTCAATTGTATTTTAATAAATGCTGATTGGCCAGTAGCTAAGCAGGAAGTATAGGCAGGACAACCAGGCAGGAAGTAGCCTGGTTGTAGTAATGAGAACAGGAGAATTTTAGGAAGAGGAAAGCTCATTTCCACAGAACTGACCCAGCCACAGAAGAAGCAAGATGTGACTGCCTCGCCAAATAAGGTACCAAGCCACGTGGCTAACATAGACAAGAATAATGGGCTAATATAAGTTATAAGAGTTAATAAGAAGTCGGAGCTACTAGGCCAATCAGTTTATAACTAACATAGACCTCTGTGCATTTCTTTGGGGCTAAACGGCTGTGGGACCTGGTGGGACAGAAAACCTCAGACAACAACTTGCTGTGTCTTGGCACTCACATCTTAGTCCTTTTAATGATTTGTGAGTTCCTGGATGGCAGAAAATGCCTGGTATGAATAAGGTATATGTTAAATATGAATGCACAAATCAATAAATTAAAAAGTCAATGGATTCAATCTCTGTATGTCTTGCTAGCCAAAAAAAAAAAATACTATAAAATATTCCCTAATCTTTGATTCTGTATGTCTTTACTCACTGGCTGTTGATACTCATACCACGTGTACTTAAATAAATGTTAACCTAAGCAAAACACAGTCCTTTGAAAAACAAACACAGTTGGCTTTTGGATCCTGGATATATCTGTGCTCCACCAGCTTTTAGGGAAATGGATTTGTCAGATTTTATTAGTTTTCATATTCTGGGGTACTAAATTACTTTTAACAGTACAACTGACAATGAATCAACACATTAAAATGGTCAGGACGGAAGGTGATAGGAATAGGGCTTGCATATAGTGGTGGTCGAACTCTAGACTTTCATGAAGGCAACTGAAAATTTTGTTCAAAACTTCCATAATTCTGCAAGTTCATTTCTAGTTAATTTATTTTTACAGAGCTCGTCATACAAACATTCAAGGATATATGATTATGGTAAACTGAATAATGCCATCCAAACAAAGATGTCTACATACTAAATATGAGAGTCTGTGAATCTATTACATTCAGGCAGGAGACAACAAAGTCCGCATAGGCAATAAGGGTTGCCAACCAGCTTATCTTACTAAGAATCTCCTAGATTATACCTGTTGGGCCCAATGTAGTCCCAAGGGTCTTCTAAATGTGAACAAGGATGACAGAAGGGACTGTGTCACAGTGAATCAAAAGAGGAAAGACTCAGTCAGCTTGGTGTCGGGGCCACAGAACTGGGTCTGCTCCACCTTGACTAAAGAGCAGAGAGCTTAAGCCTACTCTTACTCTTTCAAGGTTATTGACAAGAGGTCTGACTTAAGGTGTGGCTACAAACAAAATATCTTGACCTAGAGTGTGGTTACTTGATGTTTTGGACATTAAGATGGCTCACAGAAGTGGATCCATTCCCCTTGACCAAAGGTCAGAGAATTCAAGCCTATTCCTGTTCCTTCAAGGATAAGACAGGAGGTTTGACCCAGGAGGATGCTTGGTCTAAGGTGTGGTCATTGCCTGTCTTGCTTAAACAACAGAATGCTTAACTCAAGATATAGTTGCTTGATGTTTAAGTTGCTGTCCCTCCTATCTAATATTTCTAATCCACATGCCCCTATCCTGAAACATGTGAACCCCATCAAAGTTGGACCCTGACAGCCTGGCCTGTCAAGATGGAAGAGTTCTGGTGCCAAGAAATGAAGACAGCATCATGGTGCTACAGAAGGCAGGGCAAGAGACTCTCTTTTGTAGTCTCCAAAGAGGAGTACAATCTTGTTGACATCTTGGCCTCCATGCTATCTATTCTGGTCTTGTGACATCCAGAACTCTAAAGTAATGCATTTCTGTTTGTTTACATAACTAAATTTGTGATAATTTGTTATAGCAACGGTAGGCAACTAATGTTAATGAGTAAAGCTGTTCCCTGTAACATCGTTTATAACAACAATGACACAAAAACCGATGGTAAGCAACTGTAGTTGACTTCCTAACAAAGACTCGGGGCTAGGTGTTTTGTAAGCAAACAGTTTCAGAGGATAAATATCCAAGTTTGGACCACCCTGTCTGCTCAGCTGCTGGTGAGAGACGATGATAAAAGGTATCCCAATGGCAGGAGCAGGTGTAGGAGAGAGCACAGGGTTAAACAAGAAGCCAGAGAAAGCGTTAGAGCCAGGCTCACTCTCCTCATAACGACTGCACTCATGGGAAGCAGTTCCTTCTAAGAACTATGGCACGCCTTTTCAGAGATGGTTTATGCACCTTCTGCTAGACCTCACTCATCTCGTACAGGTTCCACCGTTTGCAACACCACCACGGCGAGGGCTGAGCCTCTAGCACATTCCAGCCACAACTGAACCACAGCACTGGCCGGAACACCTACCCACAGGAGCCTGGTACAGCATTGTGCTGTGACAATGGAGGCTGAGGACTGTGTACTTTGCCCAAGAGAGGAGGCAACTCTTTTTGTTAACCAGTTTGACTCAGAAGGAGGTGTGGGGTGGGGAGAAGGCGGCTGAGCTTTTAAGTCATTCTGCTTGGAACTACATAGCAAACTAAACCTAACAGTGAAACTGTAGAACTTCTCAATCACCCGCTCTTGATTTCATTCTTACAATAAATCAATACGCCAGGTACTGTGCTAAACACTAGAAAATAAAGAGCAAAAAACCCTACATGAATAGAGGGGAAGTATTTAGGGAAGAGGTTATATGAAGTATGATGAATGTCAAAGCAGAGTAAAAGCACTGGGAACAAGGGGAGGGACACCTAACGAAGTAAGGCTGGGAAGATGGGACAGGAATAGCTGCCAATGGGAGGTAATGCCTAAACCTCATCCCAAAGGAGGAGCAGGATCCAGCCAGACAAAGAGGACGTGGAAGGTCAGTACAACAGAGGAAACAGCTTACAAAAGGCCAGCTGGCGTGAGCTCTAGTGTGGCTAGATGGGTGAGGTAGCACAAGGAGACCAGGAAATTCTACAAAGCTGCATGAAGGACCGGTGCGTAATTAACTTCATTAAACTTCCCGGCCCTCAGTTGTCCACCTTCGTAATAAGAGAAGCACAGAACCTCCCATTGGGGGAGGGGTACGAGAACTTTCCAGTGTCTTGAATCCTGAAAAAAAAGATGATCCAACTCTTGGAAATCTCTGTCTTCCTAGCTATGTCTACTCCTGCCCTCCAAGTCCCCACTTGCCAGGCAAGCTGGGGCCGGGCCACTTCTAGAATATGAAAATCCCAAATGCATCAAAGAACCAGACACATTTTGTGATGCGTCAAAATCATTCGCAGTTGACAAATCACCTCCTCTGACCATGAACACAAACTGTAACACATAAGTGTGCTATTCAGAACAGATTACAGACTAGACCACATTAACTCCCAGCATACTCCAGGCCTTGGGTCCTGGTCATGGAGACAAGTTTATATAATGAATGCTTTCTTCTAATCCTTTTCCTGACCAACTCTCTGTGAGGACTCACCCAGTGAGAACTTTTGAGCTACAGAGAATGAGAAGGTTAAAGTTTGTGGGGCCTGGCCCTGCTCATATTTAGTTAAGGAAAGTGAAGTTGAATTCAGGATGATTTGGGAGCTTCTTACAATACAATGATACCTGAGCCCACCCTCAAGATACGGCCTTGATTGGCCTAGGCAGCACATTATTTTTAAAAGACTTTTTATTATGATTATGTATATAAGCACATGAGTGCTCATGCCTGTGGAAGATGGATACTTCAGATCCGCCTCACGCTGGAGTTATTGGCAGTTGGGAATTTCGCAGTGTTGGGTTCTAGGAACTGAACTCAGGTCCTCTACAAGTGTAAGCAGTGTATCATCCTAAACGTTGAGGTCTGAAAAGGTCCTGGGGTGACATTGTTGTAAAACCTGGTTCCAAAAATGACCATATCCAAAAAGTTTTGCTAGTTCATTTGCAGGTAAGTGATAGTAAAAAAAAAAAAAAAGAAAAAAAGAAAAAAAAAAGATGAACTGTAAGTACAAAGAGGGGTACAAGGAGCCCCACAAAGGTTCATTTGGAGGAACAGGCAGCCTGATGAAGCAAGCAGACAGCTGAAGCCTCAATGCTACAGACAGCTGGGGAGCCCATGTCTGTGCACTGGGCAGTGGGGAGGAATCCAAGAAAATCCTCAGTCTGTCCAAGTTGGCTAACTCAGTTTGCAATGTCAAGGGACAGTGTCCTAACCAGGCAGGGATGAAGTCCTCAGAGTCGACAAACAGGCCTGGCCCTCCAATGGAGATCCCAGGGCTGACCAGAGTTTGGCACCTATAACAACTAGGCAGACTCAATTGCACACAGAGGCAAGGTTCTCAGGAAACTCAATTGGAAACTGAAAATAAATGAGGCACCCTGGGAGGCAGTTTTCTGGGTCAGGGTACTTGGAGACAGTGGTGAGGGGGTCCTAGAACTTATAAATAAGATCACCCTCTAAGAGCTGACTTATAAAAGCAGTACCGAAGAGATCCTGTCTAGGGGACTAAATGACTCACTGGGCAAGGCAGTCAATAAATTACAAAAAACCTCAACATGGGCTGGTGGTCACCAGTGATAACTCAGAAGAGACAGGAAACATGCCCTAGCTTTGCCAAGGAACTGGTGACATGGTACCCTGGTCTAGGAACTCAACCCAGCTGCCCTCAGCTTCCCCTGCTACACTCTTGGTCTGGGCCACGCTCACATTTGGAGGATCACAAAGCTTTCTGCTGGGTCTCCTTCCTCCTGCCGTCCTTGACAGGCTCAGTGGCCATTGTTCCTGTCACACGAAGCAAATCCTATCCCACTGAACTCTTCTGGGCTCCCCATCTTATTCAGGGGAAGGGCACGGATCCTCTTGACAGCTACTGCCCTCTCCCATCTTTCCTCACTCGCCCCTAGGTTAGTCTTCCACTCAGCCCGCCCTTCGTCACACACAGACTCCCATGTCCTGCCATCCTTCAATCGTGCTAACCATGCTCCTGCCCCAGGAGCATGTACGTGCTGTACGTGGATGGCAACATCCTGTCTCTGGTTATCCTTGTGGTTCTCTCTCAAATCCTTCACGGACGGTGTGAGTCCTGTCCTGACCAGGTCATCACAAAACCATCCCTCACTACTCATCCTCTCTCTTTTCACGTCCCGTTTTCCCTGTAGCACGTGCCCTCTCCTAAATACTACCACCAGTCTCAGTAACAAATTTATCCTCACTGTCCATGCACTAGGATGTACTGTCTGGTCAGTTTCTCTCACTGCTGCATTCCTGATGCCTGGGACAGTGGCTGGAACATAGCAGCCAGTCAAGAACGTTGAATGAATGAAGCACCATGTCCAGGATATCTTCGCTGTGTAGATAGATGCCTTTGTAAGCATTTGAACCAAATGGTCCACTGGAGTAAATATCCTTGATGAATGATATTTCCCAGAGCTTGTCTATGACAGGGAACATATTGGTCTGATGTCTTTTATATGAAGTTTCTTTATTGAGTAAAACAAGCAGCATGGCAAGTGACTGCTTTCCACCACTCCAGCAGCTCTGATGATGCTGTTTCCCTGGGCCCCCTCTCAGAGGCTTAGCTTCCCTCCTGATTCCTAAAGCCTCTCCCCGGCTCTACACAGCAGCAACTGAGCAGACAAGGATTTGACAGTGAAAACCCAGCAGCCATTCATGAATGGCTCAAAAGGGTGTGATGTGTAAGAGATCTGTCACTCTGCAGGGTCACAAATCTGCATCAGCAGGCTGGCGCACAGCAGCCCGTCAGAACAAAGCGCCTCTGTGGCCGGCCGGCCCACCATTCTCCTGGAAGCCGAACAGAGGTCTGTCTTTGTGAAAGATGGTCCTCACAGGAAGGCAACTGTGTGTGCTGGCAATGCTGGTGCACAGGGCTCAAATGTCTCCACTTCATTGGTCCCCTAAAGTGCTGTTTAGTATCACTCACCAACCTGGGGAGTCACTTGGGTTTTCTGTGACTATGGCTGCCTGTGTCTGCATTTACTGGCTCGTGTGCAACTGGGATCTTAGGCAAGAACAAGACAGGGGCAGAAAAGAGACTTGTCTTCAAGACAAGAACACAACCTCCCTGTCATGTTGCATTGGCTCAACCTGGTGCTTTCAGGTAAGTAGACAAGTGATTTAGACTGCTTTGTGAGCTGCGGAATCAGGTGACCTGTGTTCAAATCCCAGATCTGCCTCTTTCTAGATCTGTTATTTTCTAGGGATGACAATAAGCCCCCAACTTCCTTGATCACCAAATTGTTTAGAAGGAAGAGTCCTATAGATAAAACGTGGATGTGATGGCAGACAGGAGAATCATGCCCCTAGCAGGCACCCCACACAGAGGTGGTAAGAAAAATGATTATCCCTGCATCCACAGGTAACCATTGGCTAAATGCCATCCTATGACGAAGTGGTAGTGCAGAGAAGGGGCCAGGCACTGAAGGGAGCATCATGAAAGGATTCACGGGACAGGAGTCAGGAGGGAATCTTCTTAGAAAGTCAAGTGGATTGTTAATAGTAAGCAAGAGCCCATGGCCTGATCACAGCTGTCTTTAGTCTATGGTCCAGTTACTCCAAATGTGGTTGGGTCTCAACAAGGGCTAACACAGCAAACAGATTAGCTTCTTGGTCTCAAAGGCATTGCCACTGGGCTGTAGCTCCATCCACCTCTTTGACATCGCTCTTAAATTTTGCTAGTCCATCTGTTGACTTCAAATCTTCCATCCATCTATTTTGAAATACCAGAGTCGATCATTCAAACATAAAAGGTTCAACAGAGCATACAATGAACAGTCTCCTGTCTTTGTCTCAAGTCCTTGGCCCCAGAAGCAAACAACGTAACCTTGTTACCAATGTGGGGACATTTATAAAATAATCTACACAAATATAAGCATTTGTTTCACTCACTGGAGCAGCAAGTGGGATATACTGTTTGCCTCTTATTTAATTTTCTTAGGAAATTCTATACTGGCATATAGGTCCCCTATTTATTTGATACAGGATTTCGTTATGTAGTCCCAGATGGCCTGGTGCTCTGTAGATCATGCTAGCTTAGAGTTTAGCAATCCCTCAGCCTCTGCCTCTTGATTACAGACATGCACCATCATCCTCTTTTTAAAATGACTAACACCTTCATAGGTTTTGGTACTTTAGCTACTGTGGAAGTACATCATGAGATCATGTCGATGTAAGCATCTAAAAAGGTCAAACTCAAACTTTCCAAGCATTCTAGACTAATAGCCATTAACATTTCGAGAAGCCCCTTGCTCTAGAATCCCAGGTCTTACTTTCCTAAAAGTCTTGTGATTTATCCAAACACATGTATGAAAACCATACAGCCTTAGACTGCACATGCTAGCACCTAGTCACTCCAATGGTTTGGAATAAAATTCCCAGATGGGCTAGGTGATAGAAAAATGGTTAAAAATATTCTGTAGCAAGCAGACAGAGTCAATGTTAGTTTTAGGTTGAGCCTAATTTGCTAAATCCTTGACTATACTTTTTTTAAAAAAAAAATTTTTTTTTGTTCCCAAGGTAACTATTTTAAGTAAAAAACAATTTCCTAAAACAGTTGGGTTGGACAAAAATAGAGCAAATATGTTATCTGGTCTAATCTAATTAATCTACACTAACACTGAACATAAGGGTATGTTGCTGCCAAAGTAACACCCAGCATCAAGAACTTGACTACCCAGAGAAAAGGCACTGGCCATCCAAATGCCTGTGTGTTGATGAGGTCAGGAACTGACACTGAGCAGGCTGTTCCTTTGGGTCTCAAGTTCATACTTGAGAAGATGGAGAAGAGCAACTTAATGGGATCACTACTAATTTGGCAACTCAAAACAGAAAGTCTGAACTGCCTTCCACTCTTCCTTCCTGCTTAGAACTAACAACTTCCTCAAAACACTGGCACTCAGTTCTTAGAAAACCTGTACCAAAAGGATGGAGGATGAGCAGGACTCCCAACCCCCTCCATTGGCTCAGTGGGTGTGAGAGTGGCAGAAATCAGGTTTGCAGGATTCAGACATTGCAACACATGGTTGTCATTCATGAGGCTCAAGTTCAAGAACTGTCCAAGAAAGTTCCAAAAATATCTCATAGTGTCTTGAGTAAGTTTACAATTTTGTTCTGAGACACATTCACAGCTATCCTGGGCACACAGGGCCTGTAGGGTGTGGGTTAGGTACAATTCCTAGCTCAAGGTCATGTGATATTCATCACCTACTTCTAGAATCAATGGTCACTTCCCCTGTCTGTTAGAGGACAGCTGTAAAACGGCTAAAGACTCTCCATGGCAGTCTTAACCAACAGGCCCCCAATGTCGTAAATTCGAAGGAGGCCTACAGCACAACTCGAGGCAAGGATGGCTTAGCCAGCTGTCTGAGGTCATAGGGGGTACAGGGAACCTAGGAATTGACCCAGGCCTCTGGCTCCAAAGTGTCATTCTTCTGATGTGCTGGCTCAGCTTGCACAGAAGCCTGCCAACCCAGCAACTAAGAGAGCCTGAGAGTCATTTCCTGGCGTGAATGAAAATGTGGGGCACAGGGAAAATATGACCACTTCAACCTCAGAGACCAATTCTGAGTGGACTAGTGACAAGGCAATATAACGTCCTCTCTTGAGTGGCTCAAGCCCCCTTAAGGGTAACTTCGCAGGGACAGTCTTGATACAAGTATCTTGTTCTTGATACGTGACATTAAAGTCACTTTACCAGTGAGGACTGACTGTCATCCTCCCTAGGAGGAAAGGAACAAGGCAGACTCTAGATGTTTCTTCTGCATTTTTATGTCATGGCCAAAGAATGCTAGGATTTTTATCCACCCAGCGTTGGGGAGCTTGGAGTTTAGAGAATGTTAAAAAGCAGAGGAACGTCACCCACCGAAACCAGTTAAAACTAATGGCTTGAGCCAGATCCCAGGATAAATCCCAGTAGCAGCATCCGTTTGTGTGATCTCGAGAAAGGCCTCACTGGAGCTTTAAAACACACACACACACACACACACACACACACACACACACACACACACACACACACACACACACACACACACGGGTGGGTGGGTGTGGAATGGATGGACTCTTCCTCGGAGGTTTGCTGTGAAGACCATCAGATGCAGCTCATGGCAAGAGGGGCCTGCCATTTTCTCCCTTCCCTTGCAGGCTGTTTGGAAAGGCAGGCTGGGGAGGCTGGGGTGGTGAGGGGAGGCATGTTTAATGTGCAGATTCCACATCACAAAGTCCCGAAGGAGGAAACATAATCTTCACGGACTGGGATCTGCCAGGTCCTTGGCGCACAGTCGTTTGACTTGGGCGGGTCTGAGTTTGCCGCTTTCGGGTAACTGGTGGAGACAGTTTGTAAGGGTTTTACTTCCACACCTGTATGGTGCTGGATCCACATTAACTATCATGTCAAAGACCTCAGTTTGCTGACAATACTCAGTGAGACCACCTGAAAAGTGAATGGCTTGAAGTTAATCCAATTGAAAGTTCCACGAGCAATCCAAGTGGCAAGTACAGCTGCAAGCTGAGGATGGAGAGCACGCTCCAGTTCCTGTGTCTCATGTTAGTGAATGGAGAAGAAAACATCCGGTTAAAATTGAGAATGAAGCAATCTGTTTGATTTTTTGAAAGATAAACGCATCTGATCCATGCTACTTACTCATAGCATTCTGAAGTAAACAATATCCACCATTTCTCATCTACAAATAAACACCCGGGTTGATTTACTTGGTTAACCAAACACAAAGTTGGAAATGAGGAAAGTGGATAACACCTACGGCATTAAAGGCTCAGATAAGATGTTTGATTCTGAGAAAATTAAAACCCACGGGGGTGGGAATGCCTAGCAAGGAACTCAATAGAGACTGATACGGAAAGGTGTACGTATAAATGTTTATATGTTTGATTTGACAAACTGAAACATTTTTCAGATCCTTAGTTATGTAAGACATATTAACAAAATGTAAGACCATTAAAAACCAGCATTTGAGAGTCTATTGTATTGTCAGGAATAAATGCAAGACCATAATAGTACCAGGGAAGCCTGGGAAATTCTAACCACTACACTGTACTAGCCAATGTGCTTTGATTCATGTTTCACTTTCAAATGTGTTTCCCCATTCTGGGTGTGAACTGTGCCTTCAGATACAACCACCAAGAAAACTATGCATGGCTGTACAACCAGTCTTGCTGCACCAAGGCTACAGCCCATAAACAACTCACTGCTTGTGATTAAAATAGTAAAACCAGGCTCAAGGGCACACACCCTTGTGTTAGGCACAACTGCATGTCAGAATTTCAAATTCGAGAAATAAAGACAAACGATGGCTTAAAGGACATGATAGTTTATTTAAAAAACAAAAACAACAAAACAACGACAAAAAAAAAATGGTACCACACTGATCATGGTGACCAGCATATACACAATGGCTTTTCTCTTGGGTATAAACATTGCAGTATTTTTAAGATACTGAAATGTTTCAATAGGACCAAGAACGTTAAGAGAATAAGGATCTTGGACAAAAATGGACGCTAGGAACTCTGGTGCTTTAACCCACAGAATTCATTAAAAGTCCCATGAATCAGTGGCATTATGCTATGTGGTTAGGAAGGATAAAAGTTCTCTTAGAAGGAGGCAGCATGAACTTATATTTCTTTGTACTTTAATCTTTAGTTTTTATAATTTAAGCTATGTCCACCCTGGCTAACGCACAATCATACAAGATACCTCAGGTAATTTCCTTGTTATTATTGCACAAGTTTAGTAATTTTACTCAAAAAAAATCAAACCACCGTCAAAACAAAAGGCAAATGTGACTTTCAAAACAACTGAAAAGCAGAGCTTGCTTGTTCAACACCAACGCAAACTTAAATTAAATGCTATCGTTATAATCTCCAAATTTCTGCAATTAAATTAAGTTTTAAATATATATGGGCTTTCTTTATCTAACTGGACTTTGCAATCAACACTAGGAAGTCGCTTTTTAAAAGAGCACAGCTTCTGGCGACAGCCCCACGTGTCTGCAGTAAAGACAGCGCACCGTGATGCCAAGTCTGGCTCTAAGTTCTGAAGTATAAGAATTTGACCAGAGATCAAAATTATCATAATCTGTTCTTAAAAATTCAACCCATATGTGACTACTTCGAGGAGCGTAAATGCGCTGTTGAGTAATTATCTCAGGAGCCTTTCCTTTTTGGCCTTTCTGAGAGCTGACCCTTTCATGTAACTCTGGCTCACCCCCTTTGAGGCTGGCCTCTGGCCTCCCATGTCACCATTTCAGTACCAGGGTTTCTGGGGTAGCAGAAGTGTAGTTCACAGGACAGCAGATGCAGGTGCCTCAACCTTCAGTGACAGCTTTGACACCTGCAAACTCAAGAACCACATCATTTAACTCAGCAACTACAAAGAACATGGAGATTTGGGCATTTCAAGCCAGAATCTCTTTGTGCTTTTTAAAAGAAGCTGCTTTTGAAACCTTTGTTGTTGTTGTTGTTTTGTTTTTTGGTATTTATAAGTCATTTGTAGTTCCCTTATAATAAAAGACATACTCAAAATAATTTTTAAGGTTAAATGTTCTGAGGAGGGCTTTATCAATATTTAGTTTTTAAAAACACAGTATAAATCAGTATTTTTTTCTTCAGTACTGGAATAGTAGAAATTGTTTCTGGTCCCTCCCTAAGTCAACCAACAGTTCTCACTGCGTAGAACACTGAAATTTACAGACATCCCTGAAATGTTCTGATTAAGTAAACGAGTGAATCACAGTGGCGTCTCATTCAGTTAACAGTGTAGATCCGTTTAGAAACAGAACAAAAAGCTGAACATTGAAAGAAAATTTCAAGCTAAGAACAGAAGAAGACAGAAGGAAGCCTCCCAAGAACTAAGAGCGAGTATGCTGTCTCACTCGCTGTTTCCATACTGTCCCCCACCGATTAGACGCCTCCTTCTCCAAACGCTAAGCGCATTTGCTGCAGTCCTCACGCCCAGTCTGCAGGACCCTGGAGTCACGAGGCCATCCTGCGATGGGGGTAAGGGAATACGGTGTGCTGCCTTTTCCCCATCCAAAGACGGCATCGCATCTCACTCCTCTGTAACCGCCAGCATCTTAACTGTCTGGGCACTGATGGCCACTGATTCTCCCACCCGCCCCAAGAAACATGAGGTTTTCATCAGTTTGTCACCAATGCACCGGCCTTTCACTCTTTCCATCAGAAAAGTGGGGGTGTGGACAGGGGTGGGACAGAAGTGAAAACAACCAGTCTAAAGGCACAAAGTCGCGTAGCTGCTCTAGTTGGAGTTTGTAAACAGAGAATAGGTTGAATGTAGGTCATCTCGATCTATGAGAATAAAAAGGCATCCATAGCAGGCTTTTATCCAGCCAGCTTCTTTGAGACTCTTCATGGGTTCTGAGGTCTACAAAGTATACACTAATATACCCATACTTCAAAAAGCAATAAGGCAAATAGTATAATCATTATCCAAAAGTTACAATGGTAGTGTAGGCATACATAGTATAATTTAGTTACAAAGTGTGGTACTGTTTCTGCTACATAACCATATTAACTGTTTCTTTCCTACATAATTATACATCCAGCCGGGTTTCAGTTGAACACAAAGCCATCCTTGTACCACCACCTATAGTTGGCAATAGCTCTTTGAAAGCAGTCTTTACTCTGCTGTAGGAACTATCCTTGGACAGTGCACAGTCCCATGTCCAGCCATTAGACGCTGTCGTATTTATGAAGAGCTTCTTCCAACTTCTGGGTCACTTTTTGGAAAAATATTATTTGTTGTTGTAAAAAATGCTGCATCTGTGATTTAAAGTCTCTCACTCGAATTTGATGGAAGTGATGGATCTCGGCCAACGTGGCGAAAGAAATAGTGTTACAGCGGTCTTGAATGCCGTCAGCTTTCTGGACCTCCATCTTCCCTTCTTCCACGTGTCGCCTACTCTCCTTTACTTTGGTAAGAGCTCCTGCAGTCAAAGAGAACAATAATTAAACTACATAGGTATATGCACAGCCCAATGGCAGAGCTAAGTATCACTCAGGAACTTAGGCACTGTTGGCACTTGTCTAAACTATTTCAATGACCTTCGAATTCAAAATGGTGACTGTAACTACCAACTTAAAAAATAGCCTGATTTCTGGAAGCTGTACCATGGCTCCAACTCCACTTACTCAACCACTGTCTTCCATACTGATCAAGCCTCTGCAGTATTTGAGATGCCAAACCTAACAAAACAGCGTGAGAAATTGTCCTTTCAAAGATAAACCCCAAACCTGCAGTTTGCATGTTTACAATGTACGAGACTGTTATACTCGTGTACATTAAGAGAATTATATGCTGAACAATATCCCATAAAGGAAGAAACCTCCTTTCCTGAGAAAAATCTCACTAAAGAGTTATTGTGTAAAGTCAGAACCAGTCCCTGTAGGATGTCAGTACCAAGTCAAGCTGGCTCTGGAAATCAAGCCACAGTGGAGGAGGGTGCTGCCAGCGTACAGTGAGGTTGTCAGGGTATCTAAGCCCATGATGTAAGCATGCATGCATGCCTGGCCTGATAGCACCTGCTTATGGGAGACCCTACAGGGGACACCAGCATCTCCAATGATTAGAATGTGGTATCTTCTCCTGACATCAGGGACAAGGGGTTTTATGTTTACTCTGATGACTGCTTCAGAAGGTCTTCAAAAAGTACCACAGCTTTTTATCTAGAAACTTCTCCAGAGTGGGAGCCATGGGATCAGTCATTTTGGCAGGTGCCACACAAGGGTGTACTCTTCCCTAGAAACACATGTCACACAGTAGGCTGGGGAGGCAGGAAATGGAGGCATCCATTGGTCCTGAGGGTTAAACAATGTCAATGCTCACATGGCCTGGCCACATTTTAGCAGCGTAAGAATGGAGATGCTCAAGGCATCTGGAACGCGCCCCTGCTGCTAACACGCTCTCCAAGGTCAGATGACAGAGCACAGAAGCCAGGAGTGGGAGCAGTCTGTGGTGGAACCCCTGGGAGAACGCAGCCTTTTCAGTCAGGGAGCTCACTCTCACCCTAGGAGGCCCTCCCTGCTTCCTAACTCCTTCAGATCTGCACGTTAACAGCGCAAACTGGTGTCAAACAAAGATGAAACTGTGCTTTTCAAAAATGCTATGTTAATAATACCTGTGGAATAACACCTAAAGCCTCACATATGCCAACCAGGCAAGTGCTCTACCACTGAGCACCGCTGTGTCCTCCCACCCTGCTTCAGCACTAGACAGAAATGGGAAATGAAAAACTGCCAACAGCAAATCGTGTGCGGAGAACGCATGTCTGTGGAGGAATGTCCATTCCCACACGTTTTTCATGTATTCATTCTAAATAGGATCTTTCATTGACATCGGCAGAGTCCCAGAGCAGCAGGGGCAGACATCCATGCCTGAATCATTTGGCCCGGCCATGGGCATCATTCACCCTGCAGGGCTGAGAGGCAGCTACATGCCTGAGGCAACACATGGTTACAAGACTATCCCTGCCAAGCTAAGGGAAGTATCAGACCTTCAATGTTTTTCCTACCCGGCAGCACCAGTAAAGTATTAATATTCGCCAGCTCTATATTATTTTTGTTTGTTTGAGACAGGGTGGTCTCACCATAAACTCCTAGCTGGCTCAGAACTCCCTTTGTAGACTGGGGGAGGGTGAGTGTGAACTCACAGAGATAGCTCTTCTGCCTCTGCCTGAGTGCTGGGATTAAACATTGCCTGGCCCTGCCTGCTTTATATTAAAAAGATTTACACCCACTCTCGTGCCTTCTGTAATATAGTGTGTTTGTTATTTTTGTAAGGTTCCCCATTTACATAAAGAAATAAAAGAGGAAAAGACCAGGAACACTGAGAGGCAACACTCTAGAAAAAAATATTTCAAAAAACAACCGAAGATATAAAAACCCATGCTTTAAAATGGCAGAGTAAGAAGAGATAGAGATGTCTTGGTGATTTGACTGCTTGTTCATTCAATATCAATGCAAGGTATCTCTGCAAGCCACAGTCCACAGTTCAAACGAATGGGACACGCTCCACCCTGAGCCGCGGTGTGCTTCCCATGTCTGTACCGTCCATGCCCTGCTTAGGTGCGGATGCAGGGGACTGCAGTTGCTGTCTCACTGTAATGTTCTTCTGCCTCTTCAGGGGTGAAAGATTTGAGACATGGCCCAAAGGACACAAGTGTCCCCTTGGCTGAAGTCTAAGGAACTTTGAGGCTTCCAAGTGTGTATGAACAAGGGGCCAAGGAAAAAATCAAGACCGAGTTCTCCCCCACATGTGACTCTTCTCAGTGGTAAAGGGGTTGCTATATTTGCAGTCCGTGTAAGGGCTTTAATTCATTTAAGGAATACTGATAGAGAGCTTAGCAAGCTTAACATGCTGTCTTGGTGGAACAGGCAGAATCTAGCCCCTACCCTCATGAGCGCACCAGGAAGCTATGTGACAAGCACACTTGGGACAGATGTACCAGCCAGACACAGGGAAGCAATACCACGAAGGGTAGAATTCTGCATGGGAGTTGGATGTGTCTGCCCACAGGTAGCATGAGTTATGTCATGACAGAAAATGCCGCAAGGGCCAGCTAGAGGCCATGTGCTCTACTAAAGGTAGTGGGGGTATGGGAAAGGGCTAGATTAGAAATAGACACACAGTAAACGGTCACTGTAAAAAAAAAATAGTCCTGATATATCTAGGTACCACGCACATAGTCTCTAACCTTGCCACAACTTACAGCAGATACTACTCTTACTTGCAGAACGCAGAAGTTAGAGTTGCTCGTCATGTCACCAGGCAGCCCTGTGAGAGGCTGAGGTGGGGTCTGAATGTGTAATTGCTTTCAAAGCAAACACCACAACTACACAGCAAAGGAACAGGTGCCTGAACAGGCAAGAAAAGTGGGCTTAGGGCAGCCTGTCCTGCCTGCAGGTCAGCCAGTGCTTCCGTCCTGGCCACAGACGGCTGTCTCCTTTCTCACTTTCCTCATAGTAGCTATGGGGGGTGGGGAGAGAAAGAATATGAAGTGTGTATGTGAGTGTGGTGTACACATGGCAAATGCACACAAGCAGATTCCAGGAGGATGTGGGGGCGCCCTGGTCTATCATTCTCCACTTTACCGTAAGTCGATTATCTCACAGAACTTGGAGCTGGGCTCGAGGCTAGCAAGCCCAGTGACCCTCCTGTCTCCTCTCCTCTCAGACTACAGGGATTATCATCAGGTGAAGCCACACCAGCTCTGTGATATGGATGCTGAGGCCCAAACTCAGCATCCTCATGCTTACTCAGCAAGCGCTCTTACACAAAGAACCAGCCCTCCGCCAGTCCCCTGGCTTTTGTAAACCATGTAATTCAAAAGGCATTCTGAATGTGTAAACTATTTGTTTACGTTTGAAATTTTTCCTTTTAGTTAATCTAATTCAATTAACTAATTGAAACTATAAAACCTTTTGTACTTAAAGATGTATGACGTTCTTTTTGTTTGTTTGTTTTTTGAGACAGGATTTCTCTGTAGCTTTGGAGCCTGTCCTGGAACTAGCTCTTGTAGACCAGTCTGGTCTCGAACTCACAAAGCTCCGCCTGCCTCTGCCTCCCGAGTGCTGGGATTAAAGGTATGCGCCACCACCGCCCGTCTGACGTTCTTATCTTAAATCCTGAAAAAGCACACACTGCAGTATTTGAAAGTCTAAAAACAAACTCAGACTAGGGAGGGAGTTCCCTGTTTTTGTTTTTCCTTTTCTTCTTTTTTCTCTGTCTATTTAGATGCTATATGGAAGATGGCATAAATTGTTGTAGGCATATTAAAAAGTTCCACAACAGCCCGGAATGGAGTATAACAAAGGTTTATTTATTTGGGTACAAAACTCACAGTAAGGGTAGTGATCCGCGGTCTTCTGTGTGAGCTGGAAGCTGGGAACAAGAATCTATTATCCCATCCCATCCATTCCCTTTTTTGTCCCCAAAAGAGATCCCTGAGCCTACTTCATTTCCACCCCCAATCCTATACAACTTATAACCAATCCCTAACAGATGATAATTGTCCCTAACCCTGAGGACAAACTTTGTTGGGAGAGGGGACATTGTTTTTTAGAATTACTTCCAGCTGTCATGGGGGAGATGTTATTTCTATGGGATCCTGTAAAAACTAAAATGATGGCTAAATTTCCAGAGTACTATCTGGTAAAATTGCAGATAGTCTCTGAGTAGTCGGTAGGGTTTTTTTGAAGTTCTGTCCAGAATGTAAAAGGTGCACCATCTCAGCTAACCAAGTTGGAAACATCTTGAGCACTTTGTAGCCCAAAACCAATCTTAAGAGTGGTGCTATCAGCATAATGATATCATATGAACCAGGTGGAAACATGGTGGGACCCCATCTTCTTCCCGGAGACTGCCAGGAGAGATTATTGTTGGAAAATTTATTGTTCACTGTGGAAAACTTAAACATTCAAAAGGAAAAATTTTAATTTCTATAGACATGTATTCCAAGGGACCATAGAGACAAAAATAGGTTTGGGGAGAAGTAAAATTTTTGAAAGCAGCATTTCTGCTGGCTTTGACGGTGGGCGAGGCCTGGGTTCATGGTCGAGTAGCACGGGTGAGGGCATGGAGGGGGTGCACAGTGGGAGGAGGAGCTGTGAGCCTGGTACGGAGTGGGTCGCGGCCATGGCGTACACCTATCTCTTCATCTACACCATCGTCGGCAACACAGGTGTTGGCAAAGCATGCTTATTGCTACAGTTTACAGACAAGGTTCCTGCCAGCGCACGACCTCACAATTGGTGTAGAGTTTGGTGCTCGAATGATAACACTTGACAGGACACAGACAAAACTCCAGGTCTGGGATACATCAGGGCAGGAGTCCTTTCCTCCTATCACAAGGTCATATTACAGAGGTGCAGCGGGGACTTTACTAGTGTAAGATATTACGAGAGACACGTTCAACCACTTGACAACCTGGTTAGAAGACGCCCATCAGCATCCCAATTCCAATATGGTCATCATGCTTATTGGAAATAAAAGTGACTTAGACTCAAGGAGAGATGTGGAAGAAGAAAAAGGTGAAGCGTTTGCACAAGAGCATGGGCTTATCTTCAGGGAAACTTCTTCCAAGACTTCTTCCAATTTGGAGGAGGCATTTATTAACACGGAAAGAGAAATTTATGAAAAAATCCTAGAAGGGGTCTTTGACATTAATAATGAGGCAAATGGCATTAAAGTTGGCCCTCAGCATGCTGCCACCAGTGAAACAAACACAGGCAACTGAGGAGGAGAGCAGGCGGGGGGCTGCTGTGGAGCCCAATATCACAGGCTAGCTGCCCAGTGGAGCCACGCACTCTGTCCCCCTCTTTCCTCACGCCCAGCAGAGACATGGAACTCTCTGAAACGGCTTTATGTCACAGGGACTTTAATCTTGTATAACTCTGAATAAATGGTTAATGCTCAGTTTAAAAGACAGATTTGGACTGTATTCACACCTATTTGCATTTGATTTCTAGGTCAATTGATGTGATTATTTTTGTTAAATGTTGCCTTGTGTCCTTAACTACGAGCTGAATTGTACTGAACATTACAAAGCCATTGAGAATATTTTAATCAGTTTGTGTAATTAGGTTACCTAACACCTGTGGTTACCTAATGTTTAATATGATATGACTGTCTTCAGAAGGGTCTGTCCGTTTTCAAGAATATAAAGACAGAAGGACTCTTTGAACTCTGTATTTATCATTTGCTTTCTGTATATCGTTTAATAACCTGCTTGGGTGTGATTTGCCAAGCTGGAAGTCTAATGCATTTGCATGAACCCTACACTGTTCGGAGCTTGAAGCTACAGAAACACTGTTAGGAATTGCTTGGACATTGGCTTGTAAAGTTTTTGACATCGATAATGAGCATGTTCATGTTTTCTTGTCACTAGTCCAAAAGAATAAGCTTATGAGTATTACTAAAGGCTGTGTATGTGTTAACCTGTTTTAATGCCAAAAGCTTGCTATTTGTCCACAATTTCTTGAGACCACTTCACAGAAAGATTTGTTTGCCTTAATGAGTGCTGTTGGGTACAAACTCGCTTGTGATGCGTGGGAAGGGCGGAAGCAGAAATCCCAACACTAAGTGACTCCAAGAGTGAGCCCATCGTGAGGGCGCGCCTTGCCACTTTACCTTCCCTTAGGCACATCATGCTCCCTCCCACTCACTCTATCTCTAAGGATATATTTCATGCAGGACAAACGGTTTGTCAGCCTTGATGGACAGTGACTGTGAGAAATTTTTCTTTCAGTGGCAACCTATCTATAATCTTTCAACTATGGCAAGTTTACTGTCTGTTCTGAGGGGATGTGATAAAAATAAATCTACCAGGCAGAAAATCCTGTTAAAGGAGAAAAGCATTAGTCGTTTACTCACTGTGATGGTTTTATCCTTTCTTTTTCTCCCTTGGTCTAGAATGAAATTGTTACAGAAGTGCAAAATAAAATGCTATATAATTTTAAAAAGTAAGGGGGATATGATATTGAGATAAATACTTCGTATTGGTACGGATCTTGGATTATTGATACAAATTTAAGGTCAATTTTGTTACACTGTGTATATGTATTTCTGCTCTTCTTTAAGGCAGCTCATTTAAAAATGTTTGTTTGTGCAGCTCATTTAAAAATGCAATGTATAGTTAAGAAATACAGATTAATAGATAGTTATCTATAATAATCAAACTTTTAATTATGTTGGTTAGGTTTTCTAGATATTCAGAGATATATTTCAGTTAGATCATCTTCAACACTTCAAAGACCTACAGAATATGGCATTTAAAATGTTTTAAGAACTTTTCTCGACAGTGAGACATATTTCTGGCAGCACCAATTACTTCAGAGAGGTTGATGGGCATTGAAGAAACTCGCTATGGAATTTGCCTTCAGTGTGACAAGGCTAGCCATTTGGGCAAGATGCTGCTCTAGCCTGGACTGCCTGATGATAAGCTGTATAAACTGGACATGCAGGACCCACAGAAAAGTGATTACTGAACTTGTCTAAAGAAGATGAGATAGTTCTTCCGGGTTCTTGCTTTATGCAAGAGTCTGCCAGACATTCTGCAGGACACAGAAAATAGCGACTGACAAAATGACAATATAGGCAGAACTGCCTTTCAAATTTCCTGCTTCATGGAAAGGTCTGCCAGATACTATGGGCCTGTAGGATGAAGATGAGTGTCCCAATGTTACAGAAGAACTTTGTATGACTGTCCAGGCAGCAAGATGTCTCTGTAAATTCTAGAGTTTTAGAAGCTGCTTACAATGTACTTCTTGTTTATTTAGGTAATAGTATATCCTTCTGGGGTCTTTTATGAAGTTAAAGATAGACAGTTATAGTTTTCCTTAGTTATGATAAAAAATAAGTTAGATATGAAGTTTTAGACTCACAAAGAAATATTGTAACTATAATTCCTGCTTGATACTTGTTTTGTTATATGTAATTTTACTATGTTAAAGTTAAAACCTTCCTTTTTATTTAGACAGAAAAGAGGAGATATTGTGGGATTCCCCTCTATATGTTATGAATATGTTTTATTAGCATTGGTTAATAAAGAAGCTGCTTTGGCCTATGGCAGGGCAGAATATAGTTAAGTGGGAAACTAAACTGAATGCAGGGAGAAAGAAGGTAGAGTCAAGCAGACTCTAGAAGAAAGATGCCAGAATCTACCAGTAAGGCACAGCTTCATGGTGATACACAGATGAATAGAAATGGGTTAATTTAAGATGTAAGAGCTAGTTAGGAATATGCCTGAGCCATTTGCCAAACAGTGTTATAATTAATATAGTTTTTGTTTGATTATTTGGGTCTGGGTGGCCGCGAAATAAAAGAGTAGTGTTCGTTACGAATTGCTAAAGCCAGTCCAAAATATTAACACATAGCTGCTGTAGGAATGTATGAGTTTATCTGACAGGTAAACAGGAACATTCTGGAAAAAAAAACCCAAATTGCTATTTTAAATTAAAGAGGACTGGACAGAGCATTTGGAAGATGAATGCCAAGAGCCAATTTTACCTGGACTTTCGGTGTGACCCACTTAACAGGATTCAAGTTTGCTGTCTAGCACGTCAAGACTGCAGCAAGGCAGATGAGCAGGAGGTGTGTCTATGAAAACTGTCTCCTGTGTAAGGGCTCAATCCTTTCCCGAGGTGAGAGCACACAAACAGTACATGAAGGTATTAAATGGCATACTGTGACTGTGCAAACAAAAAGACCAGTGAGCGCACTGTGCAGTCAGGGGGGTCACCCCTCGGCGGCTGAGGCAGAATTGTAAATTCCAGGCCACTTGGGCTACACAGGAAGACCCTGTCTCAAACTGTACCGCTCTCACTCATGATGTGGAGCGAATCTTGTGAAATGACCTCTTTTAAATGAAATATAGCTACCTTGATTTCTCCTAGAACTTTCAAAAGAAAGTAAGATGATTCAAAATAAAACAAACCAATAGCAATAAATTAAAAAACTAAATGAAAGAGAACCACACAGCCTCTGGGTAGGACCAGCAGCCAGGTTCCGCCTACCAAGTTCAGAATCCTAACTTCAGGGGCCTTCCACATCTGACGCAACATAAAGTTTCTTTTTCATAAAAACTAATTTTTTCTTCTTAGCACAAGAAGGCCGTTACTTTGTTGTTGTCATTGTTACAACCTCTAACAGACAGGGAGCTGGTATGTTTTCCATCCCAGGAACAAGATTAATTATTACAAAAGCTAATTTTCTATCTCAGACTGGGAGTGAACAGAACACTGACAGATTTAAACAAGCCACACCACACTTCTGAGGGTCCAGAAGCTTCACTCTGCCCCACCTCCACTCACTGAGCTCAGTGTCTGAGTTCTCGCCAGAGCAAATAAAAACCACATTTTCCCGAAGGCAATGCTCTAACAACCATCAGCGGTAAGAACGCAGTGTGACCCAGGCTAGAACTTAGGCTGTTACAAATCGCTCATTCCCACAGTTGACAGCTCTGAAGCCGGAAATTATCTGTGCCGCTCCCGACACTTCGCACGTTTCATGTATAACATGCTAAAGATCAAAAGAAAAGCAGTGTTTACAAAATTACTAGTCAAACCTAGCTTGTGAGAGTGAGGAGCTGGAGAGAGAAACGGGGAAAGAGTCAGATCAATGCAGGCTTGCTTGTTCTACAGGTCACTTTCAAAATGCTTTGTAGGGCTTCGGGGACAACTGCAGAGGTGCACACAATGCGGCCAGCTGCAGTGCCCAAGCAGAGCATGACAGCAGCATTTTCTCCAACCCCAGAAGACAGTAAATAAAAGCTAAAAACACTGCCCAGAACAGAACAACAAAGGGACCACACATTTCCATCAGAGAATCAATGGGGAGGCAGGCGAAGGTTTCAGGAGCTCTGCTTCTTAAGTGGTTCATTTAGCAGGGAGGGACCTGGACCCTCACAAACGCATTATCACCATGTTGCTTTCAAAACCAAACAGGGAGATGAAAGAATGGGGGAAGAAATTACATGACAAGGTCTAAGGTCAAGAGAGCACTACTAAATAAAAGAGTCCCATGATGCCCATGATTAGGGTGACAGTCCCTAATTGAAAGAAAGGAACATAGAGGTCTGATTTAAAAAAAAAAAATAACTGGCCTGAAAGAAGTACTAGTAGACAAGATACACATGAGATAATTCTTAGTCATCGGGAAAACATAGATTCTAACTACAGTGAGATTGCATCTGACCACGGTCAGAATGGATGCCACCAACTTCAAACAAACAAACAAAAGCAAAGCAAGAGAAAAGTGAGTGCTGAGAGCCCTTGGTGTTTGGAAGCAGTTTACACAGTGCAGGTGGGAACATGGATTAGTGTAGCCACTGTGGGAAATTTGCATGCAGGGCCCTCAAAAAATTAAAAAAGAACTACCACAATTCACCTGCAGCATTTCTGGGTGTAGATCAAAGGACTCTTAAGTCAGCATGCAACAGACACCTTCATCCCATAATTACTACAGTGTTAATCACAACAGCCAAACTCTGGAATCAGCCTGAAGCCAATGTCGCAGGTGTACAGAATGGATGGAGTATTACTCTGCCATAAAGAAGTACAAATTTGGGCTGCAGAGATGGCTCAAATCAGTGAGGTGCTTGCTATGAAAGCATGCAAACCTGATCCCAATTCCTGGTACTCACTAAAAGCTGTATAGGAGAGTACTCTTGTAACATGCCCCACACACTGCTGGGCCAGAGAGGCAGAAGCAGGAGGGTCTCTGGGGCCAACTCTGGGCTTGTTCGTGGAGCAATCTAGCTCCAGATTCAGTGTGAGATCTAATGGAGGGACACACTGGCACACACACACATGCACACTCACACTCTACATACAGTAGAACTGTAGAATGATGTCAGTTGCAGGAAAATGTCACGCTATATGAGCTAAACAGACAAATACCACATTTCTCTCATCTCAATCTAGATTTTCTTCTTAAGAAGACAGGAAAGTAGAAGGGGACTAATCAGGAGGAAGGAAAGGCATCAGGGGGACGAGGGAGGAGACAGGAGAGCATGAGGGCGGGGCTACGCTTAAAGCACATTCTAAACCTGCATGAAATTTCATAACAAAAGCCACTGCTTCCATCCAGTGAATTCGTGCTGATAAATAAAAAGAAAATGTATAAGTGACTGCCGGTTACAACTTCTAACGGGGCTTTACTGGGCTAACAGACAGACCCAAGCAAGCGAAGTGCTTATTTTAAAGGGGTCTACAATGGAATGTGGTGTGTTCTTCAGAAGTATGGGGAACACGCCCAACTCAGAGTGCTTGCCTCTCACAGGAAGGTGGTGCAAAGCAGTGCAGTCTCCTGAGTCACCCACAGGAAACCGGCTTGACCTGTATACTCCAAGCACAGGAAGGGGTCTGAAGGGAGGCGAACACTTAGGCAACGTCCCCCAAAGGCAGAAGTTGAGCAGGCTGTCCCAGAGCACCAGCAGAGCCTTCAGCACTTTGTACCTAATGGTTCCTTCCTGTGAGCTCTGTGGTAGGGTATGGCTTGACATATTGAAAAGCTTCCGTATTGAGAGGGATGGTACTGGTGGGCACTTGGTTGACTTGTCAGATTAGTTTGGCAAATTATATGGGGCCCTCAATAGCACCAAAAGTTCACTTGGCTAAAACTGTATTTCTAAAGGAGCGGCAGGAGCTTCCACAGCTGTGTGACCGACCCCATCACTCCAGGCCTGACAGACTCTGAGAAAGCGGAGCTGCGGCTCAGGCCCAGGTGAGCAGAGCACATGTGGTGCGCAGGTTCCCTTATTATCTGACACGGAGAGAAGCTTGAGAGAGTTCATGGTATGATTCTAAAATCTTCCAAGAAACAAGAGGTTGTCACTTGTCCAAAATGTCCCAGGGCTAATTGTTTCAAAGAAGCCATCATTCCCACCTGTGGGCCGGCCTGGCCCTTTCCTCTCTAAGACTAGGCAGGTGTCTGCAGGAGGCTGCCAACAGCTTTGCGGGCATCCACAAATGAGGTGAGTCTCAAGTTGGCGTGCAAGCTCGCACCTGCATCCCAGAACTTGGAAGCAGAAACAGGAAGCCCACCATGAGCTCAAGGACACGTGAGCACATTCGTGAATTCCAGACCAGCCTGGGCTACACAGACCAAATAGTTTTGAAAAACCAAAAGGACTCCTTCCACATTTGGAGAGTTAAGAGGAACTAAACCAATGCTTTTTAATCTCCTGAACTCCAATGCAGACTCTATAACTGCAAATTTCAGCAAGGTTCATTCTCAAACCTACTCCCATCGACCCACCTCTGGAAGAAACTTTGTGCCCCTTTCCAACTCCAAAATCAGCTCCATAGACACCCAAGGCCCAATTCACTTCTGCCCGCTCCCTACCTTTGAGTGAGTGGTACCAGGGTAAGCACGCTGTAAGGTCTTACAAGCCGCTCTGGCAGAAAAGAGCAAAGCCAGAGAGAACCAAGTCTCTGCTGGTAATTTGCATGCACGCCTTTATCAGGAGCATGTTATTCATGTTTGAAATGAATACAAAAATGAAAGAATTTAATTATTAACAAAGTTCATTAATATCATTACATTAAAGACTCAAATTTTATAAATGAATAACGAGCAAGGAAGTCAGCACCACTTGACTGAGCACCATGCTATGGCTGTACCATGTCATCAAATTATTTCTCAGTAAAAAGCTAGCGCTTACCAAGCATTTCCACGTTACTGCCTTTGCAGAGAGACCATGGGATCTCTGCAGCGTGGGTTCTAGCCCACAGTAACAACCATGGCCGCCAGCTGAACTAAGTCAACAAGTGTCTGTGCCCCGCTCCACAGGGACAGACAACTTTCCTGGCACCAACTGACCCACAAAAGAAACAGGAAAAACCCAGCTTCACAGGCTCTATACTGCCTGAGGAGTTGCCCCAACTCTGTTTGACAAGTTACTGGGGACTTGTGCAGGGCTCCCTCTTTACGCCCCGACCCCAATCCTTTCTCTGCCTTCCCACCCTCATCCAAATATCTTCTCAGTTGGTTTTGTCCTTCTAAATCCACTTACACAAAAGGCCCAGTCACTAAGCAACAGGGATCCAAAGGCTATGTTTTTTCCCTTCAAAGAAAGAAAGGGAGGGGTGGTAAAAAAGTCATTTGATTTTGAAATCATTAATGAGCCAAAAACATAAAGTAGATTTTTTCGTCTTCCTATGGACTTTCTCGGAAAATAGAGGCCTTGTTGTAAGTGGCAAAGCAGGATGGGGCACAGGGACCAGCAGTCTAGATGGGTGGCCAGTTTATTTTCATTCCCTTGTGCTACCAAAGTTGAAAGAGAATGCTAATTTAGTCAAGGTGACCTACTTCCTTATCCTCCCTACTGATCCCCACACCCTTGCAGCCTCCTCCTCTCCAGCAACCTCTTTTCCACCCTTTTCCTTCCTCCCTTTGGGTCTCCACCCACTTGGTACACTTTCCCCTCAGCTCCAGTATTTACATACTTGTCCCTCAAGCAAACTAACAGAGGTGGGATGGTGACAGACACACAGGGCATCAAGGGCGCCTATTCTGTGCTACCCCCTCTGCAGGACGCATGCTCTCCTCCTCAGCCCCCACAGGAAGTAAAGACCACCCAATCTTCAAAGGTTGTAGGGCAAAGCTTTAGGAACTGAATGACAGTACTGATGATAGCTGGCTGCCTGTGAACCTGGGCAGTGTGCGTAACGGCCCAGTGGGGACTCCCTTGCCCACATCTCATGCAGGAGCATCCCCAAAGGGCCTCAAGAGTTCCATTCGTCCTAGCAGGTTCTGAGTAGATTACCTGTTTCTGTGTTGGAGACACACAGTCTACTAGGTGGCCCTGACTACCCTTGAACTCACAGCCCCCAAACTCAGCCTCTCAAGGTTCCAGGATTACTAAGCCCGGCCCCCAACAACTTCATTGAAGGCCTTAAATGCCGCTAAAGTACCACCAAGTTTCCAAGGTTCCATTGAGTTCCCTTTCAGCTCACAACTGCACTAAATGACGAGACGTCTGGAGCTATTTTAAGAGAGCTAAGACAAGAATAATAAGCGACAGAAAACCCTGGCTGCTTGTTAATGGGGAAACAACAGAAAAAAAGAATCCTTTAAAGAATCCATTCTCAGTTGGGCGGTGGTGGCGCACGCCTTTAATCCCAGCACTCCGGAGGCGGAGGCAGAGGCAGGCGATCTCTGTGAGTTCCAGGAGGCCAGCCTGGCATACAAGAGCTAGTTCCAGGACAGCCTCCAAAGCTAACCCTGTCTCAAATAAATAAATTAATTAATAAATAGAAGAATCTGTTCTCGAAGCTCATTTTGGTCCTAAAAATAAAGTTGCTTGTTCTTGGTAAAAAGCCTTTGCTATACCCTGAGGAACCAGCTAGTATAGCTTTATTCCAGTCACCTGAGGTCCACCAGCGGATGGACAGCCAGTATGGACCAGAGCATCAAGGTGATCTACAGCCACCTGGTTTCTTTTGTTCTGGGAAGATAAAATGGAGACTTGAGCTAAAATCAAATCTACATACGCTGCTAAACAGAGAAGACCCAGGTCCGGTCTAGTGCCAAGGGAGACCAGAGCTTGACAGGGGGCTGGGCGCTGAGAGCTCAGAGCCAAGGCCTTCCAGGAGGCTGGGCTGTGAATTCGTCCAAGAGGACTGCATTAACCTGAGGCCACAAAAATAGTTCCAGAGTATGTATTTTTTTGCTGTCTAGTATTTTCCCTGACATGGATCCAATCATGCAAGGAAGGCACCTCAGGCCTTCTCATGTTTCTTTCACTGCGCCCATGCTGTGAGGGCCGCTGCACACCACCCCACGAGCACCAAGTTTTAGGGGCAGCTCTTACATCGCCATCTTAAACAGAAACTTCCCTCACCCCCGTGGCTTCCCTGCTTCCCTGTGCTGGCAGGGATCAGGAAATCTATTGGCTTTATTCTTTACTCTGGCATGTCTGAACTTCCTTGGGTAGGAGCAGAGAACAACCAACCAACCAGAGACAAAACACAAGACCTAGAAAATACCGAGTTTAAAGATAATACTCAGACCAAGATGGGCCAGGTTGTTATTTAGATTGGTTAAGCGTATCCTACTGTATAGAACAGGGTTGAGTTCCCGGGGATATAAAGGCATCCCCCACCCTGAAGACCCTGTCAAGAGCTGGTCATTTATGCTGCCAGGCTTCAAGAGGAGGGGCTTCTCTATAGAGTTATTTTAGCCAGTGCCTCCCTTTACCTTTGTAGATCAGAAGAATCTTAAGCTTTTCCTTTCATTAAAACAAGGAAGGGGGCCACTGTCATGGAAAAATTAAAAATGCTGCAGGATTCCCAGCGGCAGTAGGCAGCAGAAATGCTGTAGGTCCCCAAGTGGCGGTAGCGGGCCATGTGGGGACAGGCAGTGGGCCCTGACAGCAGCCAGTCCCAGGCAGAGACGGCTGACAGTCCCTGAACGGTGGCTGGTCCCAGGCAGGGAGACACATGGCGGGCAGGCAAGAGAGAGACATGGATAGGCACGCCATGCAGAGTAAAGTTGGATATTTATTCAGGGGGTTATGGAGGGAGAAGGGTGAAGGGGAGAAGAGCAGAGAGAGAGAGAGAGAGGAGAGAGAGAAGCGGGGGGGGGGGAAGGGGAAGGGTGGGAGAGAGAAGCAGAAGCTGCCTCTCTGAGAGGAAGACAGAAAAGAGAGCTCAGGCTGGAAGCTGAAGAAGATCAGCCTGCCTCAGCGGATGGGGGAGGAAATAGGCGTGGCTTGTCTCTTAAAGAGACAGAACAATCATTACAGCCACAGTGGCGCGTGTCTGTGCAGCACTTAGGCTGAGGCAGGAGGTGTACATAAATTCAAGGCAAATCTGGGCTACAGATGGGGACCTGCCTAAAGACACAAAGCAAAACAAAAGACAGAGGCCTGGAGGGCAGGATTTCCTACAATTCCTTTCAGCCCCACCCCAGTCTCCTTATCATGCCCCTCCTCACCACTTTATATTTCTATTAGAGGCCTCACACAGGGGTAACACTGAGCCCCTCCAGACACCCAGCACTGTGCCAAGCACTGCCACGCTAGCTAGCAGATGTCTCAAGTTCAGCTGCTCCTTCCCAAAGCTGCAGCCAGTGTCCTACTCCACAGCCCCATCTCTGAACATGTTGGCAGAGTTTTCTAAAGCGGGGCCTACAGTCAACACCAGGGAGGATGCGGAAACCTCAGGCTTCGATTTCCACAGTCTCCACCTGTAAAACGGTGAAAACAGAGGGGTGGCTACCTCAAAAGCCCCCATGAGGTTTAACCAGACACGGTATATATAAATATATGAAAGTGCTGTGCCGTGGTAAAAAGCCTTCAAAATATGCTAGCTACTTTGAAAATGATCAAGATGTCACTATTTAGCTGAAAAACCTTTACCAGATGCTAACTGTCAACAGACTCTTTCCTAGCAAGTATTCTTGTAGTGACGCACAGCAGTCTCCAGATGAATTCAAATGTTGGCCTGGCTGGTCAGCTGGGCGACCTAGGACACAGCTTCTCAGCCTCAGTTGTGAGGGTCACATCAGGAGACGGTGCCCTCTTGGGGGACGTTAACTAACTACACTGGACTGAAGAGCATTGCCCCAGTCCTTATCCACCGGGAAACAGTCTTTGCACATACATGTCATTAGTGAGGTGGTGTCAGATGTAAGGCCACACTGAGCAGAGCAGGCAAGAAAGAAGGGACCAGAGCCAGATGGCTGGCCACCCAGTTACACACAGGAATAATGCCATGCCACAATGGGTACAGACTGACCACCCGTAGGCACAGCACTCTGAGCCAGGCCAGCAACCAGGAATGGAAGAGATCTCCATGGAAGTGTAGATGGAAGTTTCTGTCCCACCTGGTCCCACAGCCATTCAGTCCCAAAGAAACACACAGAGGCTTATATTAATTATAAACTGTTTGATGTATTAGCTCAGGCTTATTATTAACTAACTCTTACAACTTAAATTAGCCTGTAATTCTTATCTATGTTTAGCACGTGGCTTTGTACCTTTTCTCAGTACAATATTTTCATCTTCCTTCCTCTTTGTCTGGGTGGTGGCTATGTCTCTGCCTTTCCTCTTCCTAGCATTCTCTTGTTTGGCTGCCCCACCTAGACTTCCCGACTGGCTACTGGCCAATGGGCATTTTATTAAACTAATACACAAGTGACAAATCAAATCTTTACAGTGTACAAGAGCATTATCCCACAGTATGGAAGAGCAATGGTTCTGCCATCACCTTCATTTCAGACAGCCAGTCTGAGGAACTGTAACGGAGCACATTGCTGTTGTATAAATCACCCAGATTATGACAACCTGTTAAAGCATTCCTAGGAAACTAATACAGGAGATAATTGTAATGGAAAAACAAAAATGCTGTGGATCCCCGGTGGCGGCAGGCAGCAGAAATGCTGCAGGACCCCAGCGGTGGCAGCAGGCCATGTGGCGGCAGGCAGTGGGCAGGGGGTCCCAAGAGCAGCCAGTCCAAGGCAGGGATGGCACATGAGGCCACACTGCAGGTTTCCGAAAGGCAGCTTGTCCAGGGCAGCGAGCCACGTGGCAGCAGGTGAAAGATAGATGGATAGGGACGCCATGCAGAGTGAGGCTGGATATTTATTTAGTGGTTATGGAAGGGAGAGGAGAAGGGGAGAAGAGCAGAGAGAGAGAGGGAGGGGGGAGGAGAAGGGAGAGGCGGAAGCTGCTTCTCCAAGAGGGAGACGGAAAAGAGAGAGAACTCAGGCTGGAAGCTGAAGATCAGCACCTGTCTCAGCAGATGGGGGCGGGAGCAGGTGTGGCTTGTCTCTTAAAAAGACAGAACAATCATTACAATAATACCAATGCCTAAAAACATTAAACACTGATCCCATAAGAGACAGATATGAAACACTTGTTTAATGAACTATGATGTAATGTACCAGTATGCCTGAATAGTGAAGCCACACGGCAAACTCCATAAAGAGCAGCAACTGCCACTTGCACCTTCATTCCACTAGCCTGCTTGTCCTTGAACAAGAGGATCAGCAAACATTTTCTTTGAAGGCTAGACAGTAACTATTTTAGGCTTTGCAGATCACCAAGCAAAACTGGGGTTATTATGCATGCACTTACAGAACCACTAAGAATATAAAAGCCATCCTTAGCTCAAGTGCTGTAAACAGCACCTTGGTACACCTGGCCCATGAGCTGCGGCTTGCAGACCTCTGCTTAAAGCTATCTCCCAAGACCTATGCTGGTGGCTCCATGGCTTATGATCTACAGTCATTTTGTGTCTCCTTTCTCCACTTTTGCGAGGGAAGTGCCTGTCTCTTTCTCCATTCCGTGATACTGCATCTATTTGGGATTTTACCATGTCTTGCCTCAATTGTTTCAACAGCTTCCCACACATAACACGTGTCCACCAGAAGCCCTAACTTGGCCACATTAATAACCCCCTTCTATAACACTTCCTCCACCACCCACAACAACAGCTGTAAACCCAGAAGCGTATCTTAAGCACTTTTTAAAGACCACTAATGTCTAAACTGTATGAATTTGACATCCAGGTTCAACAGATGGGGGTCAGGGGCTGGGCTGATTCTGAGAGGCAGCCTGGACTGATTTTGCATATACAGTTCCTCTGGTCTGGGAAGCTCCCCGCCTGCTTGGAAATTTACAATTGCTTTCCAAACTCATCTGAGAATGAAACTGTGCAATTACAAATACCGTCTCCTGATCTTCCATCAGTGTATGCCTGCCGGTGTGTGTCACGCTGTAATCACAGCTATTCAGACCTGGTCATGGACGTCTGTGCTGGAACCAATGTGTCCGCTGTTATGTGCTTACCACACCTATCCTAAACCACATCCGAGAACATCCATGTTCTTCCAAAAGAACCTTTCTAAGCAGAAACTAAATACCCTCCATCCAAGTCTTGAATGCAAAATGACAACCCTCTCCACCTCCTAGATTCTCATACACGTATTCCGAGGTGAAAGTGTCCTTCGCCTGGATTCTCTGTACACACAAGCTACCCCACAGAACTACAACTTCCACAAGGGACCACGCACTCGGCATCCGAGCTCCAGGAATCCAAGTCCATCAACAATGTCAATGCACATGCTTGGGTCCTTGTGCTCCAAATTCAACAGAAAGAACCCAAAAAAGTACTACTACTAAAACCTACCAAAAAAGAAGTGTGTGCTTGTGACCTTCATCTCTATATGTTCAAACACCACAGTCCAGACAAAGAAATACCATGAGGAACATATTCATTTTCCTCCCTCCAGGGAATTTTGGAGAGTCACATCATAGCCACATAAATCTAAGAATTTAAAGCCACTCACATATTAATGACTTCATCCATAAAGTGTACACAGATTCTATCCTTTGATTCTGTACTTTTAAATGGAAAAACCAAAACATCCAGTTAGTCACATAAGACGTCTCTCAAAGTCAGCCAGGTGGTTCATTAATGAGTGCCTGCTTCATTAATGCCACAAACATGTATTAAGCACCTACCACAAACACATTTGTGAGTGTAGCTGTATAATACAGGATCACAGGAGGGAGAGAGCCAACACCAGCCAACAACCAAACCCTGCACAGGATGACTGCTCAGGACAGGACATATTCTGAATAGAAGGCTCCAAGCACAAGGTCCAGGTAAGGGTTTGGCTGCCTGTGCTTGTGATAGGGAAGAGATGCAGATCCCAGTGTATCTACGAGTCTTAAAAAGTCCCATCTTGTTGGTCAGGCCCCAAACCTGAGGACTGTACCTTCAACATAGATCTCTCCTAGGGTTGGGACCCCTCCTCATCACCTCTACTGCCTCTCTCTTGTCTAGGCCACCAACTCCTGCCCTTTTCCTGTTTGTACCTGCTCAGACCTCCTCTCTGTACAACTGGGAAATGTCCAAAATGTCATTCCTTTACTCAAAATCCTGCAACAGCTTCCATCTCGCTTGAACTTTTTAAAAATAACCTATTCTTATTTCATTTGTATTAGCATTTTGCCCGCATGTATGTTATATGTGAGGGTGTCAGATCTTGGAGTTATAGACAGCTGTTAGCTGCCATGTGGGTGCTGGGAATTGAATCCAGGTCCTCTGGGAGAGCAGTAAGTGCTCTTAACCACTGAGCCATCTCTCCATGCCCTGGCTAGAACTTTTAATACATGTCCCGACAGTGACCTACAAAGCCTGACCATTCTGCTCTTCTGGGATGACCTCTCTTACCAGGATGGCCTTAGACCCAACCGTTGACCTCCTGGCTGTTCTTCCACCTTCCCGGTCCATAGTCACCGGGGCCTTGTTACAGATGGCCCTCTGCCAGAGCAGCCTCTACTGCCACGCCCGCTCTACTGACCTCCCACCCTCCACGATGCTACTCAATCCCACCTTCTCAGTGGGCTCTACCCTGCCCACACAACTCTGCACTCCACCCCGTTCCCTGCTCCACTTCTGAACACGTATCATACATATCTGTTGTGCATTATGGTTCGCTGTGTTTATCTTTCACTACGTCTCCACCCTGCTAGACCGTGAGCTATGCAGGGTGGTAATCATTTGGGTCACTGATGTAATGTTGGCAGTGCTTAGGCTATGGTGTCTACTTAAATATTTATGCAATAAAAATTGAGTTTATTTTTTAGAGGGTTGCCTTTCTCCCAGCTACTGTCATCCAGCTAAATGATGCATAGGGAAAAATCAGATCACATCATGAGTGTCAAAGTTCTCAGAAAAAGGGTAGAAATGACACTGAAGTTTAATCAGATTACACACCGTGATGGGGAATTTTGATTGTCAGTTTGACTGGATTAAGGGCTTTCGTGACACACACCTTTGGGAATGTCTACGAGGCGCTAATAAGTAAGATAAACTGAGGACCACCCAGAGAATGGGTAGGGCAGTCTCACAACTGAAGAGAGGAAGAAGGAGGAATCTCGGGAGCAGGAGCAGGTGAGGGGTCTCACCTGCACACTCCAGCCACCAGGGAGCTACCTGCTATGACACCTTCCTTTCCAGGATGGGTATGCCACTTGCAAACCCAAGTCAAAGCAAACCCATTCTCCCTTAAGCTGTTTTTGAGCGGTATTTGGGTTACAACATGAAAAGGAAACTTGATTTTCTTTCATTTTGGGAAAGGAGGCTGTGTTTAGAGTTCAAAATAAAGTTCACTTTGCAGGCAGAAAAAAGCCAGCATTCCAACCATCACTTTTGCAGCCCCATTCATTACATCCCTCATTAGGTCCTAGAATTGGCTTCACCGCAGGCAGGCAGCTTCAGAACATGGGGCGCCCCAACAGGTGGCCAGGAGACCAGGTACTTCCCTTCTAGAAACACCTGATGAATTAAACCAGGGATACATCTTACAGATCTGAACTAAATGTTTTTAACTTCGTCAGCTGATAAAGGATTTTCAAGCTCCCAGCCTGCAGTCACGTGGGCGGACAAAACACTCCTGAAACCAGCCTGAAACAATGTCTAAACGTCTACCGCATTCTTGAGCTGTTCTACTTTCAATATGAAATACTAATGCTATTTAACAAACTAAAAATCATCTAACAAAGTAGTGTCTAGGGAAGCCCGAACTTCATCTTCACAGATGTGGGGAACTGAGGCAGCTGTCCCGGAACAGAGTTCATTGGTGTGGGAGGAAGAACCTGACAGAGAATTTACATAAACTCTCTACTGTGAGCAATACTAATCACTCCAGGCAACGTCTCCATTTATCCCTCTGATGCCAGTAATGACTTCTGGTACTCAATACAGGGTAACCTGATTAAAACAGAACACCCTAGGGCTGTCTAATGAGTCCTCCAGCTTTTGTACCGGTGTCTGCAATTCTGGTGGTTACAGGCTGCAAGGGGGGGGTGGTATACTCACTAGAACTGTGTTTCAATGGAGATTTGATCCCTATTTTAAAAGCACCTTCCTGTTCTCAAAGCCAAATATTTAGTAAGTAGCTACTAAGCACCGTTAAATCTAATCCTGGGGTGACCTTGAGGAAGTGCTTCCACTTTGCTCTGAAGATTACAGAGGTTCCAGTCGTTCGGGGTTACTCCCACTCCCACTCCCAGCAGACTCCACACTGGTCCACAGATGGGCGCGGTGCCACAGCCCTGAAGCTGCACATAAGACTTCCCTTGTGCCACAGGTACACTAAGAGCACGCCCACGTTCCCATTATCCTCCAGGCCCTCAGCAACCTGGCATACCACACAGTGCCACAGCAGGATGACCTCCCTTTACCACTGGTCCAGAACTCACTGAGGATCAAGAGTGCTGTCTGTGCCGCCTAACACCAGCTGCCAGATGGTTCCGTCTGTCTTCTGGATACATCCTCACTAAACACAGCACAGTTACCAGACCACTTTATTGGTGATAATCATGTATCATGGGCGTCAGAGATGATGCAATCCAATTTAATACTAAACCCTGGTTTAAGAATATTAGAGATAACACAGCAGATTTTTATAGAGGCGCCAAAAAGGAACCAAAGTTTAAGGGAAGTTTCCTGTTTCCAGTGAATCACAGAATTTCTCGTGCTTGGAAACCCTACTGTGATCAGACAGGGTGTCACTTCCCAATGAGAAGGGAAGGCCAATGAAGCCCAGGGGTGTGACAAGTCCCTGGTGGAACTGGGAAGGAATGAAAGTCCCCTGCCTCCTCTCAGTTCTGCAGCGACTGTAGACAGTCTAGGCTTTTCAGTGGGGCAAACAGGGCCGCAGAGCTCAGTCAGTCTAGAAACCACTGGCAGGGAGAAGGGAAAGGCATCCGTCCAGCTGTCTGAGTGGGACAGTCACAGACCAATCACGTTTAAGCTTTAATCAAGCAACTGCCTCCTCTACTTCAGAAACCCCAGAGGTTACCTTAGAGCCACTGAGGAAAGTGCAAACGGGGACAAACGCTCCATCTACAGATGAAGTCAATGCTGAGGTGGAGGTAGGAGTGGGGGAACTGCTCTGAGTTAAAACAAAAAGAACAACTGGCCTCCATCTCTGGCCCAGGGGTTTCAGAAGCATGGGCTTGCAAACAGCACCTCCTTAGGCCTTGCTCTTTATTCCTGGCACCCCCTTCTTCCAGCTATTTTTAGTACAGGAGAAAGGGGCACACTGAATGAAGCCGGGACAGCAAGGCCTCACCTTGTCTGCCCTGCTGGGGCTGTGGCTATCTTTAATTAATGTCTGAGGGACACAAGACCAACTCTCCTCAGGGTGGCGAAAGGCGGCACAATGGAGAAATTCTAGCCAGGACGACACACAGGCCAGCTTCTGGTCACCATGCCTCACTCAGGTCATGGGGCTATTTGTTGTTGTTGTTGCTGAAAAGGCAGTGCCATCTGGACCACTCAGAGAGCAAAGAAAGAGTTTCAGCATCAAGGGAAGAGTACAAAAACGGGACTGTCCTTACCTGGACCTTCGCAGAGCACAGGTGAGGTTTCACCAACAGGCATTTCTGTCATTGCTGAAAGTTCCACTGAACAGCGCTGTCTAGTAGGCTGCAGCTTCAGAGACCCTGTTCCTAAGATTCTCCCCCAAATGAGTCATCGTTCAGTATGGAATGAGGTTTGAGGCCTTTTCTTTGGAATAAAGAAACTGCCCTATGTGTCCCCTCCACTCCTCTAGTCCATTCTTACAAGCAAAGAGGAAAACCAGGGGTCTCTCAGCATTTTGCTGCCATGGTCCTTCCTACTGTGATCCTCAAGAGATAAATGTCAAACATTTAAACCGTGAGTTGCAGCCACCCAGAAGTGGCTTTATTACATCAGAGAACTTAACCATATTTTTAGAAACCACACTGAATATGCTGTGAACCCCACAAAACTCTCCCACAGACTGCTGCAGAGTCCCTGGGCTTAGGCATTCTCAAAACACACTTCAGGCAAGAATGATAAACAGGGAAGATAAAATGCTCCCACCGAGGGGAACAAAATCAGAGCCTCAGGGTTTCCAGGTCAGTGACAGACCTGAGCAGACCCATAGCCTGCAGAGTCTGGAGAGCTGAAGGGACCCCTGTTAAGTCAAGCCAAGTGTGGCTGCAATCTGAGCACATTCGAAATTTCCATCCGGCAAGGCTACTACAGACTGCAGCAACCCCCTCACCCTCCACTCCACTCCATTAGACTAAGTAGGTCTATTTATCCAAGAGTCCATTAGTTGATTTAGAAACCCAATTCTAGAATTATCTTTTAGCTGATGGAACCATATGGCTTTCTTCACTTCTGCTCACAGTACTAAACTAAAGCCTTTATTAGTCTGAGCAAAAGCCAGCCCACCACAGCTAAGAGCACCCACCACAGCTAAGAGCACCCACCCTCATTCTGTCGTGGGGGTCCCCACCAGAACGACTCAGACTTCCAGAGGAGGCTGGTGTGGTTCTGAGGCATGGCGGCCGGCAGTTAATCATGCTCACAGGGCAAGTGAGGGGAGCCAGCAGCAGGGATCCAGCAGAACCTGTTTCCCTCCCACGTTTTATCAATTAAGCTTACAAGGGAAGCAAGCTTTGCCGCCAAATTACCAAATGAAAATGACCAGGAAAACACACTGAAAGGTAACTAATTTTCCGGACTCTTCGAAAGGGAGTTGCTGAAGTCACAGCCAACAAGGCAGAACTGTTCAAACTCTGAAGTATGATGGACGTGCCTGGGTCTAGTGCCCAACCTTCTGGTCACAACTCATTTAAGTAAGCACCTGTTACTTATGACCATTTGAATGAGGAACTGAAGCTTCCATTAGATTTAATTTTCCATGCATGTAAAATGTCAAAGCAATGAAAAATTGCCTCCCCTTTAAATAATGAGAGCAGTTCTTCCTAAATTGAAATAGAGACTTTGAGTCACCTACTGCAAAAGACTGGAAAGCTGCTTGAGTTTTTCTTGTTTGTTTGCTCTTTTTGCAGTTGTTATTTTCAAAAGTCAACTGAGCCCTCTGATGTGATTAAACTTTGAGACCTTAGAAGGAAAAAAAAAAGAAACAAAAAACAAAACAAAACTCAGGCAGCAAACAGGATCCCAAGGACTCAGACTGAAAAAAAGGAAGAATCATTCCAATAACAACTACACAGTAGAGAGAGGGTCAGCTGATCTTTACATCACCAAGTCCCTAAGCATGCTCAGAAAGCTTCCCCCCACTAGGGGGGTAGGATTTTAATCTCATCTGTACTTCTAATAGTATCATCCTTGAGAGATACTGGTTGTAAGCAAACATCAGCCCTACACTAAGCGTCAACATTCTAAAGCCAGGTCACGTTGGAGACTCTAGCTCCCGGTGCAGGACACACCAAGATAACAGCAGAAAACACTTCACAGTCACCAGTGTGCCCGAAGTAATGCCCACAGATGTTCACTCTCTCGAACTGATTAAACCACATAAAACGACTCCAGTTTTGAAAAGGATTTCCAGGTCCCAAACAACAGGAGACAATTCACGTTTTATGGTTTAGAGGGAAAAAAAACAACAGCTCAATGGCTGACTAACTGCACGTTCAAGCAGTACTCAGGACAAACACAGCTTTTTTGATACACAGTTTCCACAGCACGGCACGCCAAAGGCCTGAACCACAGTAGAACCAGTGAATGAACCCACACAGAGGAGGAGCAGACGGACACCTGCCCCGCCCCTGAGGTGTCTGTACTTGGTTCTGCCCTCCTTCAATTACCGTCAACATTCTGTACAGAGTCACAGAAACTCGGCGGTAGACAGTAGGCCTGTGACCCGACTGAAGTCACACAAGGAAACTTAAAGGGGAAGGTACTGCACTGGAGACTTGAAATGTCAGTTTCACCAGCACCAGCCCAGAAGATAAGGATTCATAACAACTTAAAAATAAAAACATAAAGAATGCAGATGTGGGTTCAGCACAGGCAGCAGGAATATTATTGCTCAAAGAGCTAGTTCAATCTGGACTGTATTTTTGAGTTGCTAATTGTAAAGAAAGTGGCTTTTCGGTTAGGAAACTAGTACCATAGATAGGCACAGCACTGTGTTCAGCAGCAGCAAGAAGGGACTCCAGACCTTTGAACGCCCCCACCCCCACCCCCACCCTGCCGCCCTATTAAGAGTCAGAGGCCTGGTCACGCTGGGAAGGGGAAAGAAAAGTGTGGAAAGGAAGGAGGTGGCTGATGTCCCCAAATGTCTGAGGAAGAGATTTGTTCTGTTTCCTTCCAGCGAACCAGAAAGAGAATCAAGAAAGAACTTAGCTGAACCCAAGAAAGAACAAGTTAAATCTCAGGGATGTTCACAGCCGCTCTGTTGCCCCCTGGAAGGGAAGTAAACGGGTGACCCCCACCCAAGGCCAAACCTGCCTATCCAGGCAGCCTTCCACCAGCCCAGGATGCCACCTCCCCCACTCTGGACCTCCAGAGGCAAGGCCGCATTCCTAACAGCAACACCTCCCCATCTCTCTCGATCAATAGAGCCATTATAAGGGCAGGCCAGCTAGTGAGGAGCCTCAGGTCAGGCAGGCAACACTGCTGCAGTTTACAAAAAAAAAAAAAAAATTGCAAAATCTCAGCGTTTTCACCCCCAGCTACGAAAAACAGATTTTGACACCGGGACAGCTAATTTGCTGCTCTCAGACACACTATTCCTATTCCCTCTCAACTAGTTTCCCTCTGCTATTCCTGAGGAACAGCCCAAACGTCAGCTGGTTGATGAATTCCAAACCCAGAGACAGGAGAGCTGGGTTCCTGAAGGTAGAGAGCCTTTCAGGGCATGCCACAAGAAGTTGACACAGGAAGTTACCGTGCCACACCAGCTTTGCGAACAGGGTTGGCCAAACTCCCCTGCCACAGCAGGGACCCAGGGGAGAGCCTGAGTCACCTTTATTAGGAGGCATCTATTGTCTATTGTTCTGCTATCTCTGCCAGCACAGCAGTGTTCGAAGGGATGCCTGGCCTGGTTTAGGTCTCCTGCTAATTCTGCCCCAGTCCACAAGATTATAGATCAGAGCAACTGATTTCCCTGCCTATTCAAACTCTGAAACGACAACCACACTGAGTGGCTTTTCTCTATCTAGAAGGAGAGATCTAGCAATCCACTGAAAACTCTAAGCAAAGTCCCAACAGTCCACAGCCCTAAGGGTCCCCAGACATGGAGAATGAACCGGAACCTGAAACCAGACAGTGGTGCACCTATCAAAGTCACTGCTTTCAGTCTGAACAAAACCTCCCGCCCCGCCTGCTCCACAGGCCAGGCTTTACCTTTCTGCACATGGATGATGTCTGGGAAGTTGGCCAGGTGCCCCTGATACAGTGCTAACAGGTCCATGACTGGGTCCAGGTCCTGCCTGGGCTGCTCAGCGAAGAGTTCGCCGATGGCGTCGTAGGCATCCCCGGTGAAGGCGATGGCCTGGTTCAGACCCACCGAGAAGGCCTGCTGATCCAGCTCAAAGGCTTGGCTGAGGCCTCGGAAGGACTGGCCCACCTTCTGATACTCCTTCTTGAAGCCAGTCACCTGCTTGCGTGCAAACTCATTGGCAGTGTGGTTGAGCTGCAAGGCGCTGTCGTCCATCTTCTTGGTGAAGCACTTAAAGCCATCGATCTTGCTCTCCACCTCCTGCAGGTCCAGGGCGGCGGCAGGGGGTGTGCTCAGAGTGAGGAAGAAGTTGGCTCCCACCATCTCATCCTTCTCAGCCTTTCGCTTACCCTGTTTCCAGGCCTTCTCGTCCGTGCTGCTGGGGCAGGTCAGGAAATGCTGGAAGACGTCGCACTGTGCCAGCACCGGGTGGCTGGCCATGTGATTCATCCACCAGATCAGGCCCTTCCTGCGCTTGGAGATGAAGTCCTCCTCGAAGCGCCCAGTGGCCTGCTTCTCAGGCAGGTGGGGCACCGAGATTACCGGGAACTTCTCGGCCAGGCGCGCATACAGCCAGTCGAAGTGCTTATAGCGCCTGTGCACTGGCACCTGGGTGTGCGTGGGCACCAGCTTGTAAGAGATGTAGCTCTTCATGCCCTTGAACTTGGTCTGCTTGGTGGGGTCATCGATGGTGCACTGAAAAGGGTAAGGGTTCTCCTGCCACTCGGGGCCGTAGGGCCCCAGCACCACGCACAGCTTGTCCCCATCCTTCACGAAGCCCGATGCCTCGCCCAGCACGAAGGCCTCCCCGCCCGACTTGACGAAGGTGGAGAAGCGATTGAGGTTGCGGCTCACCGTGGCCGAGCTCTTGGCTCCAGACGCTTGATGCTGCGGAGGCGCCGAACCGCCGCGGGAGCCCAGCGACAAGTCGGAGCGTGTGGACAGGCGGTAGCGACCTGCCGCGCCGCCGCCAGCCGAGGACGAGCCGTCGAGATCGGGGTACGCGCCGCTGCCCAGCGCTCCCGGCTCGTCGGCCACCGTGGAGCTATCGTCCCACTCGTCGTCCCAGTCATCGTCGCTGCCCTGGCTGGCCTGGTAGCCGCCGTACAGCTGCTGCGGCGACGGCTGCAGGGCGCCCCCGCCGTACGGGAAGCCGGCGCCCGACGGCTGGAAAGACCCTGGCGGCGCCTGCGACTGCAGCAGCGGCTGGAAGGCGGCGGGTGGCGCGGCGGGCAGAGGTTCGAAGCCACCGGGGGGCACGTTGGCGTAACGGGCCGGGACTCCGGGGCCGCCGTCGGCCGGAGGGCCGGGCTCGGGTGCTCGGATCACCTGCACGTATGAGGCCGGGAAGAGGCCGCGATCGCCGCGGCTGTTGATCCCTTCGAGCCAGCCCTCGATGTCCTGCTCGCTACACAGGCTCAACACCTCGTGCTCCCGCAGCGAAATCTCCCCGGGGTTCTCGGACCTGAAATCGTAGAGTGCCCGGGCGCGCAGCGCCATGGTCCCGAGCCCGGAGCCCCGAGCCCGGGCCGGCCCGAGGGCCCCGCAGTCAGTACCCGCGCCCCTGAGTGCTAAGGGGAGCTCTAGGACAGTGCACGGTCCGCTCCCCGCTCCGCTCGCGCCCTCCGTGCAGATCCACTCTGCTCGCAGCCAGCACTGCTGCTCCAGGGCCACCGCCACCGCCGGCTGGGGGCGGGGCCCTCGCCTCCCACGTCCCCAGCGGCGCTAATCCATTGCCGAGAACCCAGGGCCAGACAAGAGCAAGCGATAGCCGAGCAGCCGCGCCGGCGCCGACTCAGCGGCCGCCGCTGCCCCCTCGTGGCGGGTATGGAAAAGTGCGCGCTTAGGTGACCACGCGGCGGGTGGGTTTGTTTTGTTTTCTTTTTCAGAAGTGTATTATCTGAAATTGTTCCGATTTTTAACTGAAAAAACATTTCTTAGAAAGTGAGTAGTTGTGTCCGCGATAGCCGTTCCCCCTCTGACTGTTGGGAGTGAATGCTTCTGAAATGACTTAACCCCAGGTGTGTAGGAAAGATCCTGAAGATCAGCTTTTGCACTGGTAAGGATGTCCTTGCCAGGGGTGTGTTCACTGCAGGTACCGACCCTTTCCTTCCTGTACTCTCTGACCTTGTTGGCAAGGAGAGGAGACGGGAAGATCCTAGTTTGACCAGAGGCAGGGGTGGTGTAGGGAAAGAAGAGCTAAAAAGTGTGCAGAGAACCAGCACTCCTGAGAGCCCAGCTTCAGAGCCAGGCTCCAGGTGCCACTCCTGAGAGCCCAGCTTCCCAGGGTTGTGTGGATTCAGTGATAACGCCCGTCCTTGTCTTACAAGTGAAGGAACTGCTGTAGGCTGTGAACACAGTTAAGTAGTTTGCTGTTGCTGTTATTGCTACCTGGGGAAGTACAATTTCTGGTCCCTTTCCTAAAGAGAATAAGGGTCTAAAGTTGCAGTTACAGGTGTGATAGACAATAGAGAAGGTCCGTGTGTTCACACCTTTACATTTCCTCCTAGGTCATTGACCACTCCTCTTCTCAATACATTTATAGTAAGTCTATCAAAGTTCCCTTCCTGAGATTTTATCAACCCCGGTCTCCTATAGTTGCCTTGTTTCATATATTTTCCTTCAATATATACTTTTCCCAAGGCTTACTTTCTCATACGGAGTCTTAACCTAACCCTTTGAAGAAAACTCTAAATGGAGCTCTACAGTCATGGGTCATTAATTTCAGCCTGTCCTATGACCATTTCTATGACAATCTGGGAATCTGATCAGAAGAATATTCTATCATCCTAAGCGCTGTGGTAATCCAAGCTGCTTCCTAATGAAAAACCTTAACTCAATCCCGGAGCTAAGTCCAGCATTTTCTGGATATGACGATTCTCATGGAGAGCAATCATTGGGATTCTATGTCATCATTTGGCATCATCAAAAACACAGAGCCAACACTAACTAAATACCTTATATTATTACATAGTAACTCAAGAGATGTTCATGTGTGATAACAAATCTACTAGACAAAACACAGTAGAGTCCTCCACTAGCACTTGGTAGTAAACTTTAGATTCGAGAGTTAGTTACCGTAACTTTGGGTTTATATCAGGTGTAATAATTCCAGGAGTTTATAGGAAGCTCTTGCAGAAGGGTTGGACAACCGTGGAAGCAATGGCTAAGAACCTCCAGCGTGTTGAACCTATTGATAGCCCAAGGGTGCACATATCTGTGAGAGCTCAGCTTCTGAGAGCCAAGTTAAGGACTTTATGCTTCTCAGTCATAAGGGTTTGGGAGAGATGCTAAGAAACTGTCATGATGCTTGGCTCTGTGGTCAGACTGGTGGGAAATACTTCACCTCTAGAGGGTCAGGGATCTGGAGGAAATGTGCTTAGTTAATAACTTATAATCATTCACCCAAGGGCGTGAATATAGCAATGCATTTGTAAAAGATATGTCTAGAAGACAGTTTCTTAAACTGTGGGTTACAGCCCCATAGAGAAAGGCCACATAACTGAATGTGGTGGACGTGAAAAAGTTAGCAACAGGAAAAATTTCCGGAATAGGCAACAAACAGAAATAATTAATTAGAATCAAATACATAATGGGTCTAAAGTGCTTCAACTCAACCGTGTTGCATGTTCAACTTCACTGCAGCCTTGGTTCTGAAGACAAAATAAGCTTTGCAGGATGCCTGCCATCAGACATATAGCGCAATGAATGCTACCCCATGTGCCCTAGCTGTGATTAGAGCCCATTGTGTTTCATGAGCAGTGGTGATTTAGCATGCATATAAAGTTCTTTGCTCTTAAAGGACCATAACAGAGAAGAGAATCGTATCTCACTGCCCTTCCTCATCATGTATGTGTTGAATCTTCTTTAGACTGTGTTTGAGTGTTTGATTTTTACAACAGCTGTTCAAATTCTTAAGTTTATAAAAATTAGTTAAGTGAATTTTGACTTGGGATTAGGATAGAGTTGCTAGGAATTTATGAAATGGCCTTAAATATACTTCTGCCATATTTTGTTGATGTGGGATTCTCCTCTGTATGCTGTGAATACCATTGGTTAATAAAGAAGCTGTTTTGGGCCTGTGATAGGGTAGAGCAGAGCTAGGTGGAGAAAACTAAACTGAATGCTGGGAGGAAGAAAATGGAGTCAAGGAGAAGCCACGTAGCCCTGCTGGAGACAAACGCTGGAAGTTTACCTGGATACATAGATGAATAGAAATGGGTTAAATTCTAGATGTAAGAGCTTGCTAGCAATATACTTAAGTGATTGGCCAAGCAGTTCTTTAAATAAGATAGTTTCTGTGTAATTATTTCAGGAGTCTGGGTGGCTGAAAAATAATCAGGCAGGCCTCTTACAACATTTTGTACTATATATTTATGTGAAATGACGTTCTTAAGCATTGATGATTATAAAAACATATGTCAATCAGCTCTGAAAAACATTGAAGATGCTGTGCCTTCCAATATCAAACATTCATCCAAGATGTAATTCTTATTTAAAAACAAACAAGCACACTTACCTCATTAGTATGTAGTTTTTATCTTTAATTCATGGTAAAAAATATATGAATAGAAAATAATTGTCTGAAGTCACTGATTTATTATTAACAGTAAATATTTGACTTTTTATAATGATTATATATAGCCATATATCTAGGGTTGTATAAATTTTTCTTGAATAAAAAAAGTCTTAAGTGGGAAAAGGTCGAGAAGCCCTTACTCTAGAAAAGTGTTTCTCAACCTTCCTAATACCGTAACCCTGTAATACAGTTTGGGTTGTGGTGACCCCCAACCATAATATTATTTTGTTGTTCCTTCATAACTATAATTTTACTACTGTGTAAGCATAATGTAAATAACTAATATGTAGACTAATGACCCACAAGTTAAGAACCCCTCCTCTAGAAAACAGCATAATTCATAATTTAGTTCAGGTAGTCACTGTAGCTATCAACAATTTCTATTTTGTTATGTTTTTATATTTAAAATTCCTTAAGGGACACTCGATGGTTCTACGCCTGTATTTTCTCACTTTCTACGGTGGCTGGAGAGGCCCAAAGTGCCTGGCTCTTGGCTGCCTCTTCCACTGGGGAAGCCACACGGGGTTTCTTTGCTCTTCTTGGGACTGCCCCTGCTTTTGCCTTTGCTGCTGTTTTCTTTCTTGAACCCGTCTATCCTAGAGATCCACCATGCTGCACTTTTTCCTTATTCAGAATCAGACTGGCCCCACCAAGCCTCACTTGTTTGTTTGTTTGCTTCTTTGAAGACCCAAGAAGTAAGATAGAGTACACCTGGGTCCCTGAGTTTCACTCCCAACCCTACTTTGTGGGAGAAAGCCTTTGTTGGGCTAAGCCACTGAACCAGCAGGGTTTGTTGAGACAGCTGGCATTAATTAACACAGTCTCCCTCCCTCCACACACCATCCACAGCCCTATCTCCTTTGCTTTGTAGCGCCCACTACCTAACATCAACACATCTCTACATATCCATTCTCTCTCCCTGTTACAATGTAAACCACTTCGGTGGGGGCGGGGGCGCAGTGTGTTATTCGGGACACCAAGAGCATAGCAATGGATTGAATGGAGTAGGCAACCAGTCAATACTTGTTTCATGAATGAATGAGAAAACGCCCACTTGTTTCCTCCCCAGATGATGTCAACTCCGAGAAGTGACTCGTGGCTGTGTCTGGACCCTCCTGGTTTGGTCCCTGCAGCCTCTGGCTCAAACTAAATATTGCAAAGGTCAACTGAACAATGCTTCTCATCAAGTCAACAAATTTAAGGCTGACTCATCCACCCAGAACACCACTGCAAAATTTCTAGGATGACTGGAAATGTCATTGAATTGGTGGAATGGGTCATTGTTTTTTATATAACACTATATTTATGTAATTACCTGAAACCATGCATATAATATGCCACGCATTACAGAAATGATTTTATAAGCACTCCCACCTGCATTGCGTTTGTCCCTGCTGTTTTCACAGCAGCTCCTCCAGGCAGAGGACCTGACACTGCTCTCAACCACAGACTGGGTGTTTGGCCAAGGCATGTGGTTGGTGAGTGGCCTTGGGGCTACTCAGCTGTCTTGAGAACTTCCATTCCCTGAGTCACGAGCCTGTGCTTTGCCGGTTCCTCAAAATTACTGTTATTATTAAAAGGGCTGGCCACTTACTAGAAACTGTGTCTGAGGTCTACTAGAAGGCTTGGAGTCAGGAGCAGAGCAGGATGGAAAGAAGGCCATTGACTCTGTCCCTGAGTCCACTTGGTGACACTGGGAATTAGAACGTTACTGGGACATTTTTTACAAAAAAAAAATGATAATAGTCTTCCTTCACTATAATCTATGCCCTGCATACTAAATTAAATATTCATCAACTGGATAATTAAATGGACAAAGTTTTCCAACCCTTATTCCTCAAAAATAGGAATTATAAAAAAATCTACTACAGAGCCAGGTGTGGTCGTACCTGCCTTTAATCCCAGCACTCAGGAGGCAGAGGCAAGTTCCGGGACAGCCAGGACTACTCAAAGAGACTGTGTCTCAAACAAAAAACAAATCCACCTCAGGGGCTAGAGAGATGCCTTGGCTTTTAATAGTATTGACGGCTCTTCCAGAGGACCTAGGTTTGACTCCCAGTACCCACATGACAGCCCACAACTATCTGTAACTTCATTTCTATGGGATCTGATGCTCTCTTCTGGCCTTTGTGATTGCTAGGCATGCAAGTGCTGCACAGACATGCATGCAGGCAAAATATCCACACACATATAATTAAACTTTTAAAAACCTTTAAAATCCCCTTCCTTGGGTCAGATCAGGATTTAATGAAATAGTAACTTCATACTACTACTAATAGTAAGGCAGTTCAGCTTTTTGTTACAGTCAGCTTCTAAGATTGAACAATTTATCCCCAAGGCGAAGCTGGAGTGTTCACCTGCTTGGGTTTCCCATCACACTTGGCTTCTATAATGTTCATTTCCTTTGCATCTGTATTTACAGTTGAGAACAAACAATTCTCTAAAAGTTTATCCACCACTGCTGGAGGAATTCTTCATTCATTTCATGCTCTGGCCACCTTCATACACGGCTCCTGTCTGCTCCAAAAAGAAATCAAGGACCGAAATGTTTCTGTTTCCTTAGACATGTGTTTTGTTAAAGCCATGCGGTCACATGATTGATGAGTGCCTTCTTTGGGATATACTTCCCCATTTTCCATTTAGCTGTTTGTCGCCTTTTGAATTGGGGCTTCCAGTTTTCCTCCCACTGTTAAGATATTCACATTTCCATGGTCTAGAAAGGAATGATCCCGTTTTTTTTTTCAATCAGATGTCACGAATTGTTAAACCAAGACCGAAATCCGGTTTAGTGTTTGGCTTGATCAACATGTCTCTACCCTGACATACAGTGATGTGACCTGAGCTTATGTGTGTGTATATGTGTGTCTGTGTGTGTGTCTGTGTCTGTATGTGTGTTGTTGATTGCTTTTTCTTAATGTTTGTTTGTTTGTTTGTTTAAGACAAGGTCTCATGTAGCCCAGAACAATCTCAAGTTCCTGATCATCCTGCCTCTACCTCTTAAGAGCTGGGGTTACAGACATCTACCTCAACATATGGCCAGTCTTAGGCTTTTTGTTATAACAAAAAACATGCATCCAGCAGAAATCATCCTTTGCATTGTGAACAATGATCTTTCCTGATTTTCCTGTGATGCTGGGCAGCAGCAGGGAACCATGGTGCTTAGTCAGTCAGTGGTGACGAGGGGGAACTACCCAGCTTGTCCCCTAATGTGGGCTGGGCTGCTAAGCTAAGGTGTCCCATGGGAGATGTATACTAAACACATTTCCTATTTATAATTATTTTAATTAACCCAGCATATGTTGAGAAGCATCTGTGTTGGAGTTTCTTTTGTTCCAAAGCACAATTCCAACTTCCTAAGCTAAGGTGGAATCAGAAAATGTAGTCACACTAAGCCAGCTTCTTTGCATAGGGGTTATTAGCTTGCCTCTGTACCTGGGGTATGCTCTCTCTAGAGAATCACGGTCTCAGTTTATCCTCAATGTCTGACTATCTTTCATACACAACTTCCTGGGCAGAATTTCTCATCACTACAGCATCACCATGGATACAGAGCAGTCATCCCACAGCATCACCATGGATACAGAGCAGTCATCCCACAGCATCACCATGGATAAAGAGCAGTCATCCCCACAGCATCACCATGGATAAAGAACAGTCATCCCACAGCATCACCATGGATAAAGAGCAGTCATCCCCACAGCATCACCATGGATACAGAGCTATCATCCCCACAGCATCACCATAGATAAAGAGCTGTCATCCCACAGCATCACCATGGATAAAGAGCAGTCATCCCTATGGCATCCCCATGGATAAAGAGCACTCATTGCCCACAGCTTCACCATGGATACAGAGTAGCCATCCCACAGCATCACCATGGATACAGAGCGGCCATCCTACAGCATCACCATGAGTACTTCCCATCTCTCTCTGGTACAGTCCTCTTCTGAAGTCCACACTTATGCCCAAACATCTTCCAGATGCCTCTCCCAGGACATCTGTCCTACCTTCTACGGACAAGGATACACTGGGATAAGAATATGGTGCCTGTTTCATCCCTCAGACGGCTGGTGAGTGAAACTGGTGTGGCAATCATATGCTGTAGGTGCAGGAAATTCTGGGACTTGGCATACCAGAGGGGAAAGGTATAATCAGTGAAGGCCTTCTGAAGCTAAGGGGTCTGATTTGATTAATGTGGCTACAGAAGGAGGAGGGAGAAAAGAGACAAGGATGGTGTCTATTCCCTGAGGGTTGATGCGAATTACAGACTCAAGGCCTCGTTCACTTACTGTAGCAGGATTTACAGCAGTATCTTCTATGAGTCTTACAATGCTAGAAACAGCTGTGATGGGAATCGTCTCTGTACAGATGGACTTAGAATCCAGAAGAGTCACCAGTGGATCAAAGAGGTCATTGATGAGATGAGGTGTGTGTGAGGAGAAGCAGGTTCAACTAAGGTACATGGATAGATTTGGGGATAGAGTTTGAGGTGCCTGCAGGACACCAGGGAGAAAATATTCTCTAGGCAGTTGTACAAAAAAGGTCTGGAACCCATGAGATGGGAGTGTAACTTGAGTTAGAAGTCACCAGCTCATAGCTGGCAACTGAAGACATGAGGGTGGGAAATTGTCAGTGAATGAGCACACAGACAAGAGAGAAGAACAGACCCAGGACAGAAACATCCCGAAATTGTTCCTGTCCCTTTCCATGCCATGTTCCAAGGAACATTCCTAGATGTTCACACTACGCTTATCTAAACCAAAGACAACTGTGACCTCGAGAGAGATATAGATGGTTCCTCCCGACCACTAAGCAAGCAATTAATTATGCGACATCAGAAACTGGGCGGTGGTGTCTGTAACTTAATCTTGTGTGGACACTGCCACCCTGGAGGGATGATTAGATCCTCCATCTGGAAGGCTCTGTCTCGAGACTGTCCCCTCCCCCCACAAACTTCAGGCTGTTACCTATGTTTTGTTGGTTTGTTTCTTTGCTGTGTTGCTTTGGATCAAAGCCAGAGCATTCTGTGCATGCTTAGCTTTTTAAGAGCCTGGCTTGTGCTTCTGATCAGCATTAAATCAAGGCATCCATACTTCCCTATTATGAGAGGAGCATGAAATTTTTTTCAAGAGGCTCACAGTCCTCCCAGAGTCTAGAGGTTAGGGCTGAAAACCAAACCCTCTAATCAAGTTGAGGGCTTTCAGTGTCCAGTCCCCATCCTAATGGACTTGCAGCCCTCCGTCCACTTATGAGCATGGAGTTACAGTCACTTTGGCACTTCATACACTCTTGTCTGTGGCATCTGTCCCACTATGTTGTAAGGGTTTATAATCAGTCTAAACATTTGCCCATTTACATGGACCTTAGCTAAGAAAAATCCAGGAGTTTCTAGTAATGTTTTTATACATCAATGGCTTTCCTTCCTGCTCCTCCTGCTCCTGCTCCTGCTCCTCCTTCTCCTCCTGCTCCTCCTGTTCCTGCTCCTCCTGCTGCAGCTCCTGCTCCTGCTGTAATGGTAAAATTAAAATGTTGTGGATCCCCAAGTGGCTGCAGCGGGCAGTAGGCCATGAGACCACACCTCAGGTCTCTGAACAGGGGGCAGGCAGTGGGCAGCAGGTTACCAGAGCAGCCAGTTCCAGGCAGGGACAGTGCAGTTCCCCAAGAGGTTGCAATGGGCCACAAGTGGCAGCGAGTTCCAGGCAGGGAGTCGCGTGGTGGGTGAGAGACCTAGATGGGGCAGCCAGTCCTATGAGGAGAGACAGACAGATGGGCATGCTGCGAGACCATGCCGCAGGTTTCTGAAGGCAACTGGTGTTGGGCATGGAGCCACGCGGTAGGCGAGAAACAGATGGATAGGAACACCATGCAGAGTGAGATTGGATATTTATTTAGTGGGTTATGGAGGGGAAAGGAGAGAAGGGCAGAGAGAGGCAGAGAGAGAGATAAGAGGGAAAGGGGAGAAGTGGCGAGAAGGGAGAAACAGAAGCTTCCTCTTCGAGAGGGAGATGGAAAGGGAAGAGACTCAGGCTGAAAGCTGAAGATCAGCTTGCCTTGGCAGACAAGGGAGGGAGTGGGCATGGCTTGTCTCTTAAAGGGACAGGACAGACCATTACACTATGTCTTACTAGTTCCATGTCAGCATACAGTATAGGGGAAGATAATTTTCTCTTAATCTCCAACAGTGCTGACTTTAAGGGAACTTTATACTGAAAGAGTAACAAGAGAAAATGAACAGGTTTTTTACATGTGTACTTCCTATGTCCATGGATGACAATCTACAGAAATAAGGAACTGTCCAGAGCAGACCTGAGATGGTTGCTTTGCAGAAGTGTCTAGAGTAGATCTATCAAGGTTAAATAATATCATTTGTTGAAAAGAAAGCTAAGCCATGTGGGAAAAGACGTGATAGCCAGGACGAAGCACCACTAATGAAGAATCTAGTAACTTAATGGCACTTCATTTCACCGAGACCTCCTTTACAGAAAGAAACTCACCAGAATTTATCAAAACTTTACATTCCTATTAATGGGCATTTCTATCACCTCAAGCCAGCTATTTTTCTGAATTGTCTTGTTGTTCATATTAATGGAGAAAAACAATTATAGCAATATGCTGCTACTGAACCTATGCAAGCATGGCTTCTGTGTAATGGTCTGCTCTCTCCCCAAAAGAGGCAGCTTCTGCCTCTCTCCATTCTCTCCACTTCTCCCCTCCCCCCGCCTCTCTCTCTCTCTGTCTCTCTCTCTGTGTCTCTCTCTGCTCTTCCCCCTTCTCTCCTTACCTCCTCTCCCCTTCCCTTCCATAACCCACTAAATAAATATCCAACCTCACTCTGCATGGTATGCCTATCCATGTCTCTGTCTCTCACCTGCCACGTGGCTCCCTGCCCGCTGCCTACCCCTGCTCGAGGTCCTGCGGCGTGGTCTCGTGACCTGCTGCTCACACCTGTAGCATTTTATTTAATCTATTAGACTCTGGGTAAACTACTGCTTCCCAGTTTTCCCGTAACAGTTCCAGTGTCCGGATCCCTCTTAGATCTGTTTGGCAGCCATCTTGTTGCCTCTTGCCCATGGCATCTGTTTGTCAGTCAGTCATCTTGTTGCCTCTTATCCACAGCTTTATTTCCTGGCTACTGCAGGGAAGTCAGACTTGTTAGTGTGAAGCTAGCCTGAGCTGGAACAACACAGCCACACCCAGTCTCAAACAAAACAACACACACGTACAAATATGCATATATTTCAATACCATATTGAAAGGTTTCACACTCTGATAAGCCCCTCCTCCTATGCAATAATCCGAATTAGACCAAATTAAACTGAATTAGAAAAAGCCCAGGATTAATGGATACCAATGCTCCTGGATGGCTTTTGAGTCCCCTGGAGAGCGGATGAGAAGGAAGACTGGAAACCACGTGTTTGTTCTCTGGGGGGGGGGCAGTTTAAACACCCTGTGGGAGAGGTCTTGAGCATCTCTGGGGGAGGGGTCATTGTTTGGCGGGCTTTCTTGGGGGTGGAGTCTGGACTGAGGCATCTCCCAAAGGAGGGGACTTGGGATGGAATTTCCACCCAAACATTCCAGACTCTTTGATTATATGGATGCCAGTGCCTGGGGTGAAGTAAAATATGAAACTTGAGTCCAAAGGTTGCATAGAAGTCCACGGATGTGCTGCTGATCTTTAGGCTGTCTCCCTGTGCCCAGGCTTCCTGTCTGCTCTCACTGCCTCCTTAACAAAGCATGTGCATTACATCATTCAAGTGGTGTAATGATTTCTGCATTCCTGGCTGAAACCCGACCAGTGTGCATATCTTCTCAAAGCCATAATCACAGTGTTTACACAAGGCAAATTCTACACAGCACAGGCTGGGTGGGGCGTTTGGTGAAGTGCTCCTATCTCAAAAAGAACTTTGAAAAGTCTCTGGCCTTTCCTGATTTCTTATCACTGAGTGTCTCCAACATTCACCCTGGCTGTCTACCACTCTACGGCCTTTCTTAGCTATCTGCTACTGGGCAGTGAGCCCATTCAAAAGCACGCCCTGCTATGAGCTCAGAGTTTCTTACAGCGGGAGGCATCTGAGCATGGCTCAGCTACTCCTGAGCTCGAGGTATTCTAGGGCTACAAGGAGCCAGCTGGATGGTGTGCTCATCTAGAGGCCTGAATGAGGGGAAGCAGCTCCTGCTTATGAACTCTTTCAGTGTTGACAGACCTTGTCCCTGAGGCTAGGGCACCACTCTCCATGTTTTGCTGCCGGCTGTTGTTTCGGGACCCCTGTCATCTTGAAGAAGCTATCCGTAGTTGTGTGGTCCTTCCACAACATGGCATCTTCAAAGCCAGCAAGGATGTCTTTGCATCCAGTTGAGACAGTCTTTTATAACAAAACGTGATCAGCAGAGTGGCATTTGTGGTATAGCCCACATCCGGGTAATGGGGCAATGACTTGCTGCCAGGTCCCGCCCGGCTTGTTCATTCTTGCTTGGAGGGAGCATGTGGATTGAGAAATTGCCTGGAGAGATAACGGATACACAGAAGAAACAGACATAGGATAGACTGAAGACCGTCAGTGAATGCTGAGCCTCAAGTTTATTTTTCATAGCCCTTTTATACCCAAGACAAAGGGGAGGACAAGAAGACTTTTTTTAAAATCATAATACAAGGAACAAGCAAGAGTTCAAAACATTGAGGAGCAAAGCACCCAGTATCTACACCTTAGGCCAAACATCCTGTTATCTAGGCAAGACTTACAGCAGCTTCACCTTAGGCCTGCTGTTTGACCTTGAAGGAGCAAAACACACTTGAACTCTCTAACCCTAAACAAGATGGAGCAGAGCCACTTCTATGGACTCCCACACATCTGATTATATTTGCAGCTGCTTTACAGTTTAGAAGTAAGTTATAGGTTCCACCAGCACCCAGGGGGACAGGACTATACAAGGTCGTGGCTCACTGGGGTTGCTCTGTTGTGTCTACCCTACCGCCTACAGGGTGACCAGATGGCTAGTAAATGCTCAAAGCATCACTTCCGAGCATAGTTGATTCTTTTCAAGATAATCTGGGTTTGGCAGATTAGGTTTTAGGAATAAGAAGAGTAAAGAGTCTAGCATGTCTTTGCTAGAAGTATTAATAGGATATTCCAGGCTGAGGCAAGATGGAGGCTCACAGAAGCCTGGGGCAGACAGGGGAGCAGCCCTCCCTTGAAGGCACAGCAGTCAGAGGTGAGCGTCCTCCACACAGAGGGGCTATCAAAATATCAGAAGGGTTGGATCTATGGATGTGGCACCAAGTACACACAGTTAAGGTTTAAAAATAAGCATCCAGTTTTGTAAGCCAAGGTCTTTGTTCCTCACCCTCCTCCGCATTGCACCATCCTTGCCGGTTCAAAGGGGCCCTCCATCCTGGGAAGGTGAGAAGAGGAAGAAGGGGCTGTTCCCTGTTTCTCCCCACGCAGCAGTGCGGTGAGGCCGGAAGCCGCACTTTGCTTCTTCTCGCCAGTGCCGTCAAGCTCCTCGTTTAGCTTCCTTGCTGCGTCCAGGTTCTTCTCTGTCCTCTTTGAAGTGGCCGAGGACCTGAAATTGTGCAGACCGGTTACATTCGGCAGCTCCAGAGGGTCCTTAGTCCCACTTCCGCTTCTGTTCCTCTTTTGCCCCTTCAACATCCTCCCCACCCAGGGAGTTTTACGCTTTGTAGTTTCAGCTTTCCAATACAGATGAAATCTCCAGTTCACATCTCCAGCCGTGGTTGGAAATAAAGGATGAAAGAATGGATTCCTACTTTCAGCCAGGACCCTTCCTGTTGGTGGCCTAGCCAAGGTCAAGCTCCAGGTTTGCTCCACTTTCCCTTTGTGTTTTGCTAATGTCTGGTCTATGAAACAGGGAGCCACAGAGTCTTCCTTGAAACAGATCAGTGACTAACGCAGAATCCGGAGACTCTGGTCATTCTTTTCTCTACATCTAAACTCCTGGTTGGTTTGTTCTTGGGTGTTGTTTTGAGATACAGTCAACTCTTATGTAGCCCTAGCTGACTCCAAACGTTTTTCCTGTCTCTACCTCCTGCATATTAGGATTACATGTGTGTGCCATCGGACCTGGCTTAGCATGTCTAGCTTTTCCAACCTTCCACCAACCAGACTTCCTGTAAAAGTAAAATGCTGTGGATCCCCGAGTGGCTGCAGCAGGCCACGAGGAGAGACAGACAGATGGGCATGCCATGAGACCATGCTGCAGGTCTCCGAAGGCACCTGGTCCCGGGCAGTGAGCCATGCAGCGGCAGGCGAGAGACAGAGACATGGATAGGCACGCCATGCAGAGTGAGGTTGGATATTTATGTAGTGGGTTATGGAAGGGAAGAGGAGAAGGAGAAGAGGAAGGAGTGAGAGAGAGGGGGCAGACAGAAGGGGGAAGGGGAGAAGTGGGGAGAGGCAGAGCTGCCTCTTCAAGAGGGAGATGGAAGAGACTCAGGCTGCATGCAGGAAGGAAGATCTGCCTGCCTCAGTGGACGGGGAGGGAGTGGGAGTGGCTTGTTTCTTAAAGAGACAGGACACTTCCCCATCTCCCAGTTTCCCAAGGCCTCCTAAGCCCACCTAAGCCCCATTCCTGTCAGCTTGTCTGCTCACTTACTCTTTTCACAAGGGACCCTGCCCGGCCCTCTAGTACTTTGGATTGAGAAATTGCAAAGTCAGATGATAGGCTCAGGGATCAGACTGCCTGGGTTCAAACCCAGCTAGCTCTATGTCTTACTGGCACTAGCTGTATTCGTTATGTTTCTTGTTGCTGTGACCAGAAACACGATGAAAGCACCTTCAAAGATGAAAGTTTTATCTTGGCTTACAACACGAGGGGTGCATGTCATCATGGCGGGGTAAGCGTGGCGGTGGGAATGGGAGGTGGTCACACTGCATCCACAGGGAAGCACAGAGATGAACACTGGTTCTCAGCTTGCTTCCCGTTTTGGTTCAGTCTGAGTTCCCAGGCTACAGAATGGTGCTGCCCATATTCAGGACAGATCTTCCTAACTCAATTTAACCCAGTCTAGAAACTCCCTCAAAGACGTGTTCAGAGATTCGTCTCCCAGGTGATTGTAGAGCCTGTGAAGTCGCCAGTATCAGCCATCATACGATGCTGGGCAGATTGCTGCTTTCTGTGTTTCAGTATCAATTGCTGCAAAATGGAGGAAATAGGGTTGTTGGGTTTTTTGTTTGTTTGTTTTGTTGTTGTTTTTGTTTTATTGTGTTGTGTGAGAGTTTTTTGTTTTATTTGTTTTGTTTTTCAAGACACTGTGTAGTTCCGGATGTCCTAGAACTCACTATGTAGACCAGGCTGGCCTTGAACTCATAGAGATCTGCCTGCCTCTGCCTCCTGAGTGCTGGGATTAAAGGTGTGCGCTACCACTGCCCAACCAAGGAAATAGGGTTTCTTTAAAGAGAATACACACACATACACACACACCACAGTATACACAAATAGCACACATATACACCCACATACATATCACACAAGCACCACACACACACACAGCCCCCACTACACTACACACTTATATTAGACACATAATCCCCCCCCCCCACACACACACATGCACACAAAGTACCTACAGCATTCTTGCCAACTAGGCCACACAATTAGAAAAACAGATGCTGAGGACTTGTTCACCGATTTCACTGCTATAGCTTGGTTATGATACCACACCTCATCAAACAGGACTAGCAGTTACTCATTTTGACCAGAGTTGTACATATTATTATAATTGTATATCACTATGATTTATTGTAAACCTTAGAAAGCTCTTTGTTTCCGGTCTTGGTCATCTTAGAAAACCATCCTAGGCAGATTCTATCACACTCTTCAAGAACTAGCTGATGTATATAAGTTATCCGCAGACGGAGATCTGGCCAGGCAGAGAGCCGTAGCATACTACTGGCAGGTAGAAAACAGGCTACTCTCCTTATTATCGTCAGAATTGAAGTGTAGGCTTACTAGAGAGTGAGGGACAAACCCACCTAGCACCACTGGAAAAGGCTTTGCCTTCTCTTCGTGAGGTACTCTCGCAGTCCATCCCCTGCCCATACATCACCCTGCGTCTCTAGGAAGAATAGGAGAGAAGCCAGAGGACAGCAAGGAAACGTTCTCTTCCTAAAAGTCAACACACAGGGCGAGGGCCCGTTCCTGCATGGACTCTGAGTCCTTGCATAAACAATAACCTCTTGAATCAATAGTATATAGAATCTACAGAAGGCCCAGAAGAGTCACTCAGTGATAAGCCCTGTCCTAACCATCCTCCAGTAGATGCGCTGTGAAGCCACTGGCATTAACACGCTGTTTTATACTGAAGAACATGCCCCGCACTATTAATAAATGCTAAAGCTGGGACTGAAGTCCAGTCCGAGGTCAGAGTGTCTGCCTTTGAACACCACTTTACATTGTCCTGACTGAAGGTTAAGGGCAGCAGTGTTGGTGAAGAGGAAATTGTAAGGGTCAGAAGCTGGACGCAAACCAGGCCGGTAACACGCAGCTGAGGGAAATGTTTTTTAAGTAACAGCTAGAGCATAGACAGCGTCATTAGAGACAGTTCCAAAAAGACAGTTTCTTTTTGGAAGGCGAGGACAGGGTCTTGCAGTGTTAACCCGGCAGCTCTTGAATTCCCAGTCCTCCTGCCTCAGTCCCCTGTGCTAGGATTTCAGGACTATACCAGACATCTCAGAAAAGATCAAAAAGGCTGGGAGTGGCCAGTTGGGTGGGACCACGTATGGACAGCAAGAAGTCTTCCCGCCTTTCTTCCAGCACACTGAAATCTTTTCTGAGAAGTGAGGATTGAGCTCAGGACCTCACACGTGCGAGCAAGCGCTGTACTACTCAACAGTACCCCAGCCCCAGTTTCACTTTTTATGTTGAGAGAGTCTCGCGAAGTTGCCCAGGCTGGCCTTGAATTAGTATGTCTCCTCCTGCCTCAGCGCCCAGCATAATTGGGAAGAATAATGAGGCCCAGCTGAAATAATTTTGTGCTAGAAAAGGCCAATCACTTGTACAAAGACAGTCACAGTGGCTCATGTTTCTTTGGCAAAAAGTGTTTGTGGCTTTGATCCTGAAGTTTATGTGTTTCTCTAATGAAAGGATAAGATAAGCTTCATTGTTTTATGGGATAATACAAAGGTATCCAAACCCTATCTAGATATTAATACTTGTTTTCATAACTTTATATTTCATTTTTGTGATTTATTTCAGTCTGAATTCCAGGCAGGAAATTAAAAAATACGCCAGTCTCTAGATTGTTTCACCTGTTTCCCACTAGAGGGCACTATGTCTTCTTTTATCTTGGAACCAAGCCCCAAGTGTGCTGTTTCCTAAAGGTCTGTCAGGGAGGGACCAGGTCTGTAATGCAAGCTCATCATCTTGAAGCCATCTAAAGTCAACGGTTTCTAATTAATCCCATGGATGTTCTGTATTTGAGGTGACTGTCACTGGTTGGGGCTTCCTGTGGGTCAGGATCTTATTCTGTGAATTACTCTCAGTTTACCGATGAGGAAAGCATCTCTCAGGAAGCCATACCTTCCTCAGCCATTGAACAGCCACCAGATAACATCAGGCCGCAAAGCTGGATTGGATGTGGAAGAGAAAAGGGCTGTCTTTAATGATGCCAGTTCCCTGATTTCTTGACTCAAGAAATGCCTCATGGGAGTTTTGATTTTTCATAAATCCAATTTGGAGATTCAGTTTGAGGTTGGAAGGTCAGAAGGACTCAAAGATAAATAGCAGCAACAACAGTAAATGTAATTTCTAGCTGAATGGATTATAGAAGAACAGCTGTCTAAGCTGTCCTCTAACCTAATTTGTCACCACCGTTTTACTTGAATGTAATTAGTGGGATCATTTAAGGGCCAGTATGACAACTTACTTAATAAAAGTTGTGTTTCTGACTTAGATGTTATCTACCAACTTTTCTTTCGTTATCAGGACGTAAACGGATATGCTTAGGAAAGGGCCTATTTCACGTGCAGCATCTAGGGGTCCCGATTGTATAACATGGCCTGAAGTTGTGCTATGCTGATGTTCCATTTCCCACAGACATGGCTTCCTTCAGCAGTGACGTGCATCTAATTTATCCCACATGCTAAAACCCAGCTCCACTGGAACTGAGCTGTGATGCGCTGCACACCATTGGTCTTAGCCACTCTCCCTTCCCACGTGGCTCTCTCTGAATCTGCTTACTAAGATCATCGTGAGCTTAGAGTAATCATCCCAGTCCATGTCCTGCTTAGGGGAGGGTGACAAATGCGCTGCTGATACTCTCAGGAGGTGGCAGGTGAAGTGTCAGTCCTGATTACACCAGTGACAGTAGAAGAGGCATCTAGATTCACCCTGCATGAAGCACATTCCACCCTCTCCCCAAAACCCCACTTAAATGTAATCTAGGAAGAGATGGATAAAGGACCTGCCAGTGGTGGTTGTTTCAGATACAGGACTAGAACTACAGTCTACCTCCGGCTTCCAGGCAATTTCTTTGCTAATGCCATGAAACGTGAATGCAGGAAGCTATTCTTTCTCTTTCAGAATTTGGGAGGAAGAAAGGGCAGAAGAACTCATCTAATTGCATGTCTCCAGCACTCCTTTCAGTTGACTCGGACTTCAGACACTTTCCATCTAGAACAGAGGTTCTCAACCTGTGGATCGCAACACCATGGGGGTCAAACAGTTCTTTCATAGGGGGTCGCCTGAGACCATCAGAAATAGAGACATTTACATTATGATGCGTAACAGTAGCAAAATTACGATGATGAAGTAGCGATGAAATGATTTTATGGTCGGGGTCAGCACAACATGGGGAGAAGTGTGTTAAAGGGCCGAAGCATTAGGGAGGTTGAGAACCACTGGTCTAGAAGCTGCCATCGAGTATTTTGATTTCCCTTCTCTTCTGGGTTCATGGAGCGGCTGTCGTTACTTGAAAAAACCCGCTAATGCAGATTTAGCTTTTTAATTATGACTTTATTCTAATGGCAATTAAGTTAGCTAATTCTGTTAACTCAAAAGCATCTATGAGAGCATTAGGACATAAGAATTTTAGTGTTTGCCAGCAGAACAGCCCATTATCATGCAGACAAGTCCTCCCGGGATATCAGTGCATAAGGTAAAAACCTGTGTGTACTTGGAAGGCTGAGGGAATGGTGGGTCCTTTACTGGCTTTGTAAGGTCTCAGCGCCCTCTCCTGGACAGTCTATGCACCTGCAATGTTTCATTCTGATAGGTTATAATATTTAAGTAGCGGGTACTCTGTGAAAACCCCAAATAAAATGATCACAAGTATACAGGAGAGACAATATTTTACCACGGTCTTATGTGTTTTTCAGTTTAAATTAATCTGATGCAGATTAACAGCAAATGGACCAAATATACAGACTGTGGGAGTCCTCCCCCTAAGCAAGTGAAGACCCAAAGATAGAAGTGTCTGTACCGGAAAGGACAAAGTAGAGTACAAACAAAACAAAACAAAACAAAACCAACAAAAAACATGAGAAGGTAAAGAGTCTTGTGCACACCCTTAATCCCAGCACTAGGAAGCCAGGAGCTGGCAGATGTCCGAGTTTGAGGCCATCTGCTCTACATAGTGAGTTCCAGAACAGCCAAGCTCAGGCAGTGGAGGAAACCATGGAAAACAGAAAGCTGGCGAAGGTGTAATTGAACAAGGGGGCCATGTTCCAGCTCCAGCAAGCTGCAGAACTTGACAGCTTTGTCCGTGTGGTTCTGGCATTAGAGTCTAGGATAGAAGAAAGGCATTACGGAATCTCCTTCCACAGCTAAGGTAAGCCGCTGAGGCCAGGCATGTGTCAGGGATGTCCCTGAATAGAGGCCTAGAGAGGCCATTGTGTGAAGCTGTGAGGTTGAAGCCTAAATTGCTTTGGAGAACCCAAGACGTTGTAGTTGCCAGAGCTGTGGGAGACCTGATGAGGAAAGCTGTTGCCATGGAATGGAACGAGCCTGAGAGAGAGAAGTGTGCTGCAGTCAACAAAGCTGAAAGGAGTTGGAGATCTGAAGAGTGTTTTGACATCAGACATGGAGCTGCAGAGTGGGCAGTTTGCCCAGCTGGTTTTCGGTATTTCCTCACTACGCTCCCTTCCCTGTGTTTTGGAATGATAATTTACGTCCTGTGCTATTATATGTTGGAAGTATGTGACCTGGTTTTTGATTTTGATTTTATAGGGGATTACAGTAAAGAGATTACTTGAGTCTCAGAAGAGACTCTCAACTTTGGACTTTTAAGCAGTGTGGAGACTGTGATAGACTATGGGGACGTTTGAAGTTGGACTGAATGCATTTTTGCATTATGACATGGCTACAGACCTTTGGGGGCCAGGGAGTGGAATGTGGTGGCTTGAAAGAAAATGGTCACCGAAGGGAATGACACTATTAGGAGGTGTGGTTTTGTTGAAGTGGGTGTGGCCTTGTTGGCGAAAGTGTATCTCTGCGGAGGTGGGCTCTAAGGTCTCACACATGCTCAAGATACACTCAGTGTCTCAGTTCACTTCCTATTGCCTTTGCATCAAAAATTCTGCAGCACCATGTCAGCCTGCAGACTGCCATACTCCCAGATGCCATGCTCCCCATGCCGTGATGACAATGGACTAAACCTCTGACACTGTAAGTCACCACCACAATTAAGTGTTTTCCTTTATAAGAGTTGCCGTGGCCATGGTGTCTCTTCACAGCAGTAGAAACCCTACCTAAGACAGGGCTAGAGCTAGACTGGGTAGCTGGGCAAGGAAGCGAGTCAGCAGACGTGTTGCTTTAACAGACATGCTTGTGCTGATTTCCGCTGGCCTCCACTTCCCATCCGCCACAAGGGTGACCATGTTCGTTCTGCAGCAAGGGCATCTTTCACATAACGACATCACCACCTGCTAAAACAACAGACAGGGCTAGGGAGATGGCTCAGTGAGGAAAACACTTGCCACGTAGCCATGAAGACCCAAGTTCAAAGCCCCACAAACCACATAAAGCTTGGCATTGCAGTGCACATTTGTAATATCAGTGTTCCTATGGCAACATGCATGAGTGGAGACAGGAGAAACCTGGGAATCCCGTGAGCCAGTTAGTCCAGATATGTAACAGTGGACAGCAAAGAGACCCTGTCTCAAAGAAGAATAAAGGCAAGGACCAACACTCAAAAGTTGTCTGACCCTGCCCCTCACCCCATGCACACACACAAGAGGGAGACAGACAGACGGAGACAGAGGAAGAAAGAGAGGCAGAGACAAGCACACAGAGGAAGACATGAGACGGAGTAGAGAGACACACACAGAGACAGAGAGATAGTTACATAGCGACAGATACACAGAGACAGAGAGACAAACACAGAGAAACAGAGAGAGAGAGACAGAGAAACACACAGAAAGAAACAAGGTCAGTTCTTCCCTTATTTGTTGTTTTTCAAGCATCCTTTCAAAATGACATATTTTGGGTGACTTCTTCTGGGCCTCTTCATAAGTGTGCTAACTTTACGGCAATAACTGCTATGGCAAAATCCCATTTTCCGAGGAAAGCGGATTTCCTTACTGATTTCTGCCCAGCGTTAAAATTTCTTGTGGTAACTTTCAGTTGGTATAATAGTTACTGCTAGCTACTTAAATGCAACAACTTCCTGTCCTTAAGATTCAAAAACTTTAACTTTAGCTTTAAGGCTACTTTATGGCTTCTTCTCCCCACCCCTATAGCAGATAATATGTGGTCTGGTTCACATATACCCATCTTCCCACCACATCTCCTGCTGGCCACGGCCACGGAGGAGACTGGAAGAACGCTTTGTGAGACTGAGGTGTTTGTACTCAGTGTGGACAGTTGACAGTGGACAGCATCATCTGACAAGAGATTTGCTTCCAAGTGGAAAGTTCCTGGTGAAAGATTCCTCCCCATCTGCAAGCTCAGGTCCTGATCTGGCTGCCTGATGTCCACGTCTTTGGATGTGCGCCACATTTTTGCTCAGTGCCGTCACATTCTGAGACAAGATCAAAGCCCCACATGTGACCCTACTCACATTCAACTCCCAGGGCTTCCAGCTTTAAGTAGCCTCCATCTTCCAACCTCTTGGGAGCCCTGATTTAGTGGGCAGTCTCAACCCCAGCTCCACCTAGCAGTTCCTCGTGCATGCCATCTATTTGCAGGGCACTTTCTCTCTACTCTGATAAGGTAGGAATGATATGACTATCCGGACAGGAGTGGCGTGTGAGAGACCTGTGGGTCTGAGGGCAAGAAGCAACCAGATCCAGACCCAGCCTCTGCCATCTCCAGACTCTCACTCCAGGCTCTCCTTCACACAGCAGCTGCAGGGAGCCTTCTAAAGCCGCGCGCCACACCATAGCTTTGCTGACGATCCTCCTCTGGGCCCCGTTTCTTCAGCGGTTCAGAAAGCAGTGCTTGGAAGACAAGCTGGTGAGAGAGCTGGAGTCTGAGATGCAGGACCTTGACTGATTGACTACTCACTTTGCATCTTTGCATCTGCTATGTTCTCTGTCAGCAACGTTGATCCTTTAAAAACAAAACCCTGAAGCCCTACTGTCTACAAGGAAGTCAGGATGTAATGGCGATGGCAGTCACAATCTCAGACCTTAGGTGGCAGAGCTAGTTGGCTAGATTAGTAAAGCTGTCACAGCCACATACCCTCAGCCCATGAGAATGACAAGGCTGTTCTTTCTACACATACAAGGTAGGGTTTTTCACTAGCACCTGTACCCCTTCCTATTAATAGACGGCTTTCTAGTTATGAACATACTTTTCTAAACCTGTGGGACAAATATCTTGGGACCAAAAAGCACATTGTTTTCATTTCATTACAACAGCAAGCAGAATGCTCAGACACCACAGTGAGTGCTCAGACACCACAGTGAGTGCTCAGACATCAGGTGAGTGCTCAGACACCACGGTGAGTGCTCAGACACCACGGTGAGTGCTCAGACACCACAGTGAGTGCTCAGACATGGTGAGTGCTCAGACACCACAGTGAGTGCTCAGACACCATGGTGAGTGCTCAGACACCACGGTGAGTGCTCAGACATAGTGAGTGCTCAGACACCACAGTGAGTGCTCAGACATCAGGTGAGTGCTCAGACACCACAGTGAGTGCTCAGACATCAGGTGAGTGCTCAGACACCACAATGAGTGCTCAGACATGGTGAGTGCTCAGACACCACGGTGAGTGCTCAGACATGGTGAGTGCTCAGACACCACGGTGAGTGCTCAGACATGGTGAGTACTCAGACACCACAGTGAGTGCTCAGACATCAGGTGAGTGCTCAGACACCACGGTGAGTGCTCAGACATAGTGAGTGCTCAGATATGGTGAGTGCTCAGACACCACGGTGAGTGTTCAGACACCACAGTGAATCCTCAGATGTAACCACTGCTGAATGAAAACAAAAAAAAATGGTTTTCAGTCTGAATTTCTACATAGCCACTTACAAGCCTCTTGGATTTCCTACTCCCTTCATTTTGTAATAAAATCTCGGTTCCATGATTTGCATCAGAATGAATTAGGATAGAGGTTTTCTGGCTTCTGGAGTGGTCTTATAGACATACCAACTAGTCATTGAGTGTTACTGGAAGCAGGAATCCTCCCTAGGGAACATAAAGAGACAACTGATCATTCTCTGCATGATTTCTAGAAATAAAATGGATCTGTAGTCATCGACTGCTGTCTTAGCAGAGATTCATGGCACGCTATTCTAGCATCATCTTTTACCAAGGACACTGGCGTGCTCAAGGACCACCTGAAGATAAGAGAGGAAAACTCTTACTGGAACAGTGAGGGAGCACAGTGGAGTCTGTGTGTTTGGTCCAGGCTGCTACCTCCTCATTTCTATGGACAAGTTTTGGACAAGAACATGAGTGAGAAGTCCTGCGAGGTCTCCTCTGCAGTAGAATCCCCCAGCTCTGCACTTCAGAGTGGTAGGATGCTCCCCAGAAGCCTTGCTGTTACTTCCTCAAGGTCTCTTCCTATTCTGTCAGTTAGTCTGCAGCAGACTAGGCCATCACTTGCAATGACTTTGGCCCAATTCAAACCCTTCAATTCTGAAGCTTTCTCACCCCAGCCCTACACAAAGTGGAGTCTACACACAACCTTAAGAGCATATGACTCTTAGGATATATTTGATTTTTAGTATTGACTTTAAAATCTCTTACTCACTCTTGTTGTCCCTTTGGTTGCTCAGGTAGTTAGGATCTTGCTCGTCATTGATTAGGACCCCGTTGGCTTTATTTGAATTTTCATCCTCCTCTGCCCGTTGCTAATTAAAAAGCAATAGCAGTGCAGCAAGCAGTTTCTGACCCAAGGTGCTCTTCCCTCCATGTTTGTACCCATAGATTATCTCTCCAGGTTATGTGCTAGATCAAGTGGTCAGTCACCCTCACTGGCCTGGGACAAGGGGCTTGTTATAGGATAGCCAACAAAGCATTGCTGGTCACTAATGGCCACTGTCTGGAATAACAGGGAACTTTGGACCAGAAAAATCAAGGAGTGAATGCTGGAGAGAAAGTAAAGAAAGGAGGAAAAGACTGGCAAGAACACAGGATAAAAGGAGTTGTTCATAGAAGAAGAAAATACTAGAAAGACCAAAGTAAGAGAGACAGAGCCCTGGACAAATGAAGCCTTTGAGGCCTAGTTTAAAATATCTGAGAATAATCTTGGACAGAGTGAAGGATAAAGCACTTGTGTGGAACTGACGGGAAGTGGGTAGGAGGACAACTGGAAGCCTATTCTATATGAGGCTATTTCTTTTCTTTCAGGAGATCCCTTCTCTTTCCTGGAGTATGTATAATATAGTCTTGTATAACATTTGGGGACAAGATGGACAGAAGTAAAATCAGTTAAAAATAATTGCATGTGTCAAAGTACTCTTAGCCCTCAACCACAGGGCTGTCATCTCTGGAAGATTGCCAGACCAGCCGATATTCGGTCTAGTTCTTTGGCGTAACTGTAAGAGGCTATGCCGTGCAGTTAACCTATAACTAATGAAGTGTGTCAATGACTTAAGAGAGTCTCACTCGAGTATTTTGCGGTGACTGGTCCCTGTGCCTTATTGGGTTTCCCTTCTTCCTCTCTACGTGTCATCAAGAAAGTATTTAAGTTATTCTTTGTTCTGCAAAGGATAGGCTGCGTGCCAGTCAGCACAGCTGTAAGGAAAGTAGGTTTAAATGGGTTGGTCCCCTCTGAAACTCAGGCTGCAATCTGATTTCCCTCGTGCTGCCCTTGAAAGGATTGGCTCGTGAGGAGAGATTGATGGCTTTCAAGATGAATGGAAACAGCAGAAGGCCCTCACTGGCACGGTCCTGAGTTTACTAGTCCAGACCCATAAGCCAGGAATCAGCTTCTTTCTGTTGTAAATTACCCAGTCTCAGGGATTCTATTATAGCAACAGAAAGCAGGCTAAGACAGAGTCTGTAAGTGATGATGGCTGTGTCCCACGTTTGTGGGCCAGCTCTAATAATCAAATCCCCTGTCATCATAGAACACTGATGCTTCACACCCCTGAAACCAGTTGGTCCATTTTGTCCTCCTGGGCTAGGCCCCTGCCTGATATCCATGGTCTTTTGTTATCCCCCTGTGCCCCTGTTTCCACCCAAGGCTGATATTCTTTATCATTAAGTGGCCCCACCTTTTCTCCATCATTAGAGCCATAGCTTCTCTCATTTTATTTTCTTTCTTGTTTTCATCTTCCACAAATATCACCCAACCACAGCCTCCTGCTTGTCCCATAGTCCCCTTCTCAGTGGGACATGAGCATTTTACAGACCAAGTTTATTCTTGGCTGAGCATTGTAGAATGTTTGATAATCCTGGTTCCCAGGTGCTAAAGACTAAAGGCCCCAGGCATAGTAGCAATCCCTGACGGAGAACTATTCCCAAACTTGTCCTTTTGTGATTCCATGGGGACATCAATCAAATATAGACTCAAGGGCCTCCCACCTCTACTGGAACAAGAATCTACTGATGGACCTGAAAAATCTCTGTACAGCAAATATTCCTTGCCTGAAATGTTTGAATATACATTAACAAGATGTCCTGAGAATAGGACCTAGTTCTGTGAAATTAATTTACATTTCTATATACCTCATACACATAGCCTGAAGGTAATTTTATGTGCTATGTTCAATGTACTGATATTCTGAGAACAACTGTCACATCCAGACAGGTAGAGAATTTTCCACTTGTGATGCCATCTAGCACTCAAAACTTCAGATTTTAGAGCAGTCCGTTCAGATTAGCAGTGCTCAACCTGATTTAACATGAGACCAGGAGACTGTTTGAAGAAGAAAATTTAGGAGAAAGAAGGTAGAGTCAGGGAGATGCCATGTAGTTGCCAAAGGAGAAAGATGCCAGAACCTTACAGCCTCGTAGTGAGCCAAAGGAGAAAAATGACAGAAGCTTACAGGTAGGCCACAGCCTTGTGGTGATATACAGATTAATAGAAATTGGTTAATATAAGATGTAAGAGCTAGCTAGGAATATGCCTAAGCTATTGGCCAAACAGTGTTGTGAAGAAGAAGAAGAAGAAGAAGAAGAAGAAGAAGAAGAAGAAGAAGAAGAAGAAGAAGAAGAGAAGGAGGAGGAGGAGGAGGAGGAGGAAGAGGAAGAGGAAGAAGAAGACTTTAGTTAGAAAGAAAACTCTGCTCCTAGTTAGTCAACTGCCTACGGTCATCAAGGAGTTTGCTATAGTCTGAAGTTCCAGTGTTAGGCAAGAAACACCAAAGAAAAATTATGTCACAAAACGAGACTGACTGACAGGCGGACAAAACAAGCTTGCTCAGCTTTGATTCTAACTGGAAATGTTCTGTGTAGAAATATTGTTTCCAAAAAAGTGAATGTAACTTTAAAAATCCTTCACCCTTGGCACCAAAAAGAATTCTCTTCATTTCTTATGGGAAAGCTTCTCATCTCCCAACAGCCGCACTTTTGAAGAATCTGTGGAGTGTAATATTTCAAAGGGCAATGTGTAATGGGTTTGTTGTTGTCTTCGGTTTTTCGAGACAGGGTTTCTCAGCAGCCTTGGCTGTCCTGGAACTGGCTCTGTAGACCAGGATGGCCTTAAAATCATAGAAATCTGCCTGCTTCTGCTTCCTGAGTGCTGAGATTAAGGGCATGTATCACTATTGCCCAGTTATGTTTTTTTTCCCTAGCTATGTTTTTTAGAATTGTACTTAACAAACAAAACAAAAAAAATAGATGATGAGTGCTTAGAAATATGTTACTCATCTCGGGCTCATTTAACATATTTCAGTCCTATAAAGTGGGGATGTATTTTGTTACTCTATGTAGAAAACATATCTAGGAACATATTCTCAAAAACATTTGAATTGCACAAAATGATAGGTCATATTTATTAAACTCCTATGTGTTTTATGCCAAGGGTTTGACTCCTTACATGAAGGCCAAATATCCTAATTTGTGTGGGATGTCCACACAAACTCTGCGAAGTCTTGTGTCCTGAGAAATCCCTTAGGGTGAGCCTGACCCACTGGCTCCTTTACATCTGCATCTCATCTAATCTTCAGAACTATAAATATGATGTATGTTGTATACATGTGTTGAAATATCACATGGTACCACATAAATAAAATAAATACAAATTTTAAATGTTTCAACGAGAATGTCAACTACCCTGATTTAACCATTACATACTATGTATGTATCAAATGATCACTGTGTCTCACAAATTTGTACAATTAAAACATAATAATGACCAAAACAACCCCCAAGGGCACAGCATGGGTACTTTAGCTGTCCCCATTCTGCAGGTGGGAAATTTAGGTGAGCAAACTGCCCAAAATTTTCCAGCCTAGAGAGTGACAAATTTGGATCCCAAATTCCCTAACTGTTTAAATTTGTTTGCTTTCAAAGTCTACCTCCCTAGTTATTCTGGTCTTGGCCACGAAGCCATCAATTTCCTTATTTTGTCCTCATCCCTGGGATCACATTGTTCTATGGACTTCATACCAAAAAAGCTATTTCAAATCTGCTGTTGAATTAAAAACAAACAGTTACACATGAAGCTGGTTATATCTCATTCAATAGCAACAGAAAATTGAAGGCACACTGAGTTTTCCAGAGCCTTGAAATGTTTATTTTGGGAAATGAAGGACACTGACCTTGGAGAGAAAATACAAGAATACAGAGAAACCCGACCCTGGAAGGATCAGTGTTAAGAGGGACAGGAGATGCCAGTCAGCAGCTTGAAGAGCAGAGCAGTTGATGCAGTGTGTCACAGGGTGCCACAATGGGCAGTCCCTCTATCCAAAGCCATAGGCAGAAAAGGACAACTCCCATCCTAGTGTGTTGGTTGAAGACAAGCAGAGAGCACCTGCTCTGGAGGAGAAGGCAGACGACTCCTTCTCTCTTGATGAGCTGGGGTCTAAGAACCTTTTGGCATCTTTAATCCACCTCTCTTCTGTCCTGCATTGGAAAGAATGAGAGCTGGAGTTACATCAGTATTTCCAAAGCCCTCCTAAGTTCTGCTTTTTGGGTTTGGAGGTGACTCACCTTGCTACTGTGAATCTGCCAGACTTCCTTCAAATACGAGTGTGATTACAAAAGAAAGAAAACAAGAGCTATCTTGTCCCACAGACCTGCTCTAGAAATGAAAAAGTCTGCTAACTCTGCAGGAGGGAAAAGGGTCACGTCTTAAATATCTAAAGGGCACTTCCGCACTCTATTTTAGGAGGTGGCAACTGAGAGGGGGAGAAAGGGAGAAAAGAGCTACTTTTGTCTGTATCTGCTACAGCAGGGGTAGAGCCTTTGCAAGGACGGAGGACATCACAGATTGACTTGCTGTGAACTTGCTTCTACCTTCATTCTGTGAGTTGCTACATCTCACAGGAATATTCACCCTTCAGGAAGATCTGGGATGCTCTGATACTTGGCACAGATACATCAAACAGAAGAAGAGAAAATAAAAGACACAGACAGTGGTTTTCCACAGAAACTGCTCTGTAGGCCCAAACAGGGCAGAAGCAGAGAGCAGCGGTGGGCCCTGTGCTGCAGTTTCTAGCTTGGAAGTTCTGTTCGCAAAGACCTATGTGTTAAGGGCTTGGCTCCCAGGCTGGGATTCTCTGAAGGTGACAAAGAGCTTAAGAAGTGGGTCCTCAAGGAAGTTTTTGGTCACCGGGGAATTGGAGAAGACAGTGAAACACTGTCCCTCCTCTTTCTGCCTTTGAGGGGAACAGTTTGCTTCACTGTGTGTTGGAGCCTCAGGCCCAAAGCAATGGTGCTGAGCAACTACAGAGTGAAACCTCCAAAACTCTGAGAAAATGAATCTGTTCTCTGTCTAAACTGATTTGCTCAGGCCTTTGGTTACACTAAAGGAAATCTTAACACACCCTGTGTACCTGCTGGCTTCCTTCCAAGTGAAAATGGCCAGTGTCAAAGGGAGTTTGGCTTTTGCACAATAAAGAAATACAAAATTATAGGGACAGGAATGTTACAGGAGGAGCAGGCCTGCTTTTTGTCCCAGCTGCCCTGCTAGCTTAACCCCCAAAATAATCACACAGAAATTGTATTAATTAAATCATTGCCTGGCCCATTAGTTCTAGCCTCTTATTGGCTAGCTTAACCCCCGAAATAATCACACAGAAATTGTATTAATTAAATCATTGCCTGTCAATTAACTCTAGCCTCTTATTGGCTAACTCTCACATCTTGATTAACCCATTTCTATTAAATCTGTGTATCACCACGTGACTGTGGCTTACTGGCAAGATTCTAACCTATGTCTGTCTCAGGCAGAAGATCCATGGCATCTGCCACTCTGCCCTTCTTCCCAGCATTCTGTTCTGTCTACTCCGCCCACCTAAGTGCTGCCCTATCAAAAGGCCAAGGCAGTTTCTTTATTCAACCAAAGAAAGCAACACATAGACAGAAGAACCTCCTACAGCATTTCCCCTTTTTCTGTTTAAACAAAAAGGAAGGCTTTAACTTTAACATAGTAAAATTAATACAACAAAATAGTTATCAAGCAAGAATTACAGTTACAATATTTATATCTATTTTATCTTTTATCATAACAAAGGAAAACTATAACTATTTATCTATTCTTCAACTCTATCAAAGACTCCAGAAGGATATAATATTACCTAAGTAAACAAGAAATAAGCAACTTCCAAAACTCTAGAAATGACAGAGACATCTTGCTGCCTGTACAGTCACCCAAAGTTCTTTTGTACCCTTGGGGCATCCATATTCAGCCTACAGGCCCATAGTATCCAGTAGACATTTCCATGAAGCAGGAAATTTCAAAGACAGTTCAGTCACTTTCTTCTGTATCCTTCAGAATGTCTCACAGACTCTTTCATGAAACAGGAACTCCGAAGGATCATCTCACCTTTAAGAAAGTTCAGCAGTCATCTCTCTGCAGGTTCTTCATGTCCAGTTTATGCATCAGTCCAGGCAAGAGCAGTTTCTTGCCCAAATGGCTAACCAACTCCATAAGGAGCCTCTTCAATGCCCATCTTCCTCTTGAAGTAGATTGGTGCTGCTAGGAGCAGACGTGTCTCATTGTCATGAAAACCCCTAAGTTATTAAAACTTTTTAAATGCCATATTCTGTAGTCTTTGAAAAATATGAAGAATGCCTATCTAACTGAAATATATCTCTATATATCTAGAAAATCTAACTAACATGACTACAAGCTTGACTATTATCGATGATTATCCATTAACCTATATTTTCTAATTATACATTACATATTTAAATGAACTACACAATCACAATTCACAATACCTTAATCAAGATCAGAAATACACATACATATAACAAGATTGACCTTAAATTTATATCAATAAAGCAAAATCCAGACCAATGCAAATTATTTATATCTATATCACATCCCCTTTAAATGTAAACAAAAATTTATAAACAATATTTGGGAATATGGACATAGTTATTTCTCTCCAAACTTCTTTCTGCTGTATGGGGGTGCTGTTAATCAGGTCCTTTATGGTATATCCTGTGTGCTAGGTTCATCTCAGTCAGCGGTTGAGTAAAGTAATTTTTTGAGGGTGTTTATGGCTGCCTTTCAGGAGGGTGTGGTCTATCATACCATATTGGTCTAGAAGCAATCCACAGGTTCTCATCTTCTGTGAAAACAAAAGAAGAACCTCTTTTCCAAAGCATAATATCCTTAGACCCAAATTCTGAAGACCTTTATAATATACATTCTGGTTTTAGCTTAGTAGCCCATATAATAAAATATCTTTCTGTACTTAGCTCCTTCATAGTCAAAAAATTCAAAGAAACACAATAATACATATAACCCAGACCCTCTGTGAATTTTCCATTTTTATGTGGCTTATTTTTTAATCTATGATTATCTGTACTCTGTCTCTTTAAAGACTTTACCCTTTTTTAAAGCATTAACTTTATTTTATGACTCTCTATACTCTTTTTCTTCTCTCTCCCAAGCCTACGTACACCCATCCAACACTGTGACCCATTTAGAGGTCGTTTATGTCTGAATCTGTCCTATTGTGAATCTGTAATTCTTTACTGTCCAGAAGAGCTTTTAAAATGCTAAACTCTTAAGAATCTAAGCTGTGACAATCCCAGGTCAAATACAGGTACTGCCTGCTTGTCCCACCCAGTCCAACATGGCAGAGCCACTTGTGCCTCTGAGCCGTGTGCACTGCACCACTAGCATGGTGGAGCTGCTTGTGCCTCTGAGTCACTTGTGCCTCTGAGCCACGGCGTGCAATGTCCCCCTTCCAGGCACAGCGTAGCACCTTACTCACAAACCCCATCTAAATGCTCTGTCTCTTGCAAGAGACAGAGGTTGTACTAGGAGCATAGCCCAGAAAGCGGTGTTTTAAAACTGTGTGGCTTTTTATTTATTTATTTTTTTTTTATTTTTTTTTTTGCTACAGCTGAATCAAGAAAATCTCTCTTAAAGCAGCTGTGGCAAGCCACCAGCAAATGGCAAGAAGCTGTGTTAAACTCTGTATTCTCTTTGAAGTTTTCTCAGATTTTATGTGGATTTAGTCAACCATGTTGAAGCACCACTCTGTTGTACGGGAGAGAGGGCCTGCTTTTGGTCCCAGCCGCCCAGCTAGCTTACACCCGAAATAATCACACAGAAACTGTATTATTAAATTACTGCCTTGCCCATTATCTTTAGCATCTTATTGGCTAACTCTCACATCTTTATCTAACCCATTTCTAAAAATCTGTGTAGCACCACAAGGTCGTGGCTTACTGGGAAAGACTGTAACCAGTGTCAGTCTCAGGCAGGAGCTTCATGGCATCTGCCACTCTGCCCTTCTTCCCAGCATTCTGTTTACTCCACCCACCTAAGTGCTGCCCTATCAAAAGGCCAAGGCAGTTTCTTTATTCAACCAATGAAAGCAACACATAGACAGAAGAACCTCCTACACCATAGGAATCGTGCTTACTATGTGAGGCAGGAGGCAGTGGTGAGGGGAGCCCTTCTTGCTCAGGGAAGGAAACATATCCCTCCAGGTTCTCTCCGAAGAAAGAAAAAGTCACTGAGTTTCATGCTTGTTTGATAACTGAATCTAGGATGGTGGCAAAATCACTTAGAAGGCAGGATTCCTAAAATCCCTATGTGAAAAACCAGCGCAAATACTGAAAAAAAGGCAATAGTTCAAACTCAGAGAGGGGAAAGCTAGTTTGTAGTTGAAGAGGTGACAGCGGCTGTCCTCTTACTCAAAATAAACCTAAACCCCAGATTTCCTAAGCACTCAAAGAAACTTAACACTGAGAAAATCAGAAACATCTATGCTTGAAGGTTGATGTTCCTCAGTTGAAATTCATGCATGGAAGGATCTGATACAGACTCTGAAAATGGCCATGTGTAGGATGCTCAAGAAATTATATAATTATATAAGGGGATACATTCATTTAAAAAGAACACATTGTGAAACAAGTGGCACAAATAAGGGTGAGAAAAGACCCCTATTAGCCCACGGGCATGGCAAAGCACATGCAAGAAATGTCATAAGCTTTAACACGACAGAAATGAGATCTGGCCCCGTTCTGTGCATTACTTCCTACAGTGCTATAGTTTGAAAGTATCAAGTCCAACATCCAGGTGCTGCCAATGTGATGGAATTAAGGAATGGGGCCTTTAAGAAGAGTCCAGGCCATGAGGCTGCTTCCTCATACAAGGACTTGACAGAGCCATTTGCTGTAGATTTCCCTCCTGCCTTCTACCATAGGAGAACACACTAAGGCCCACACCAGATGCCAATGCCTTAGCCTTAGACCCAACATCCAAAACTGTGAGAGATCAATTTCTGCTCTTTTTAAATTTCCCAGCCTTGGTTCTGCTCTGATGGCATCAGAAATGGGCTGATAACTGGACAGGCAAAATTTTAAGTTTCACTCTGTTCAGGGTTGTTGAGGATTTAGAAACCATTATCTACTTATGGGCATATTTATAAAATAAGTACAGTAAGCAGGAAGAATACAAAAGTTCTAGTCATGCTCAAGGCAAGGATAGGAATATTAGGTAAATTTAAATATTTAAAAATATGCCTTTGGTATTTACCTTAAAAATTATATTAACCTATAAATTATCAGAAAATATTTAAGTTTTAATATATATCTTGAAGATCAGTAGAAAATAAAACAAGGGCTAAACAAAAACTGAAAAATACATAAAGCATCATAAACATAAACACAAAGGGAGAAATTTAAATATTTAATTCTTATCAGTCCATGGTTTACATTCATCATAGAACAGATTATTAGGTTATATTTTTTAAGTCAGTCATATGCTCTGAGACTCTCTTAAAAATAAAAACAACCAGGCTGGGTTCCTGTGGGGTTCAGTTCAGTACCTAGTTGGCATGTAGAAGGTTCAATCCCCAGCAGTGAAAAAAACCAAAACACAAACAAACTGAAAGCACCAGAAACCACACTATCACACTGAATGTAGAGCAGGAAGATGCGGTGGCGCTAACGTACCAGGAAGTGGTACTTCACTTAAAATAGATTAAAGCTAAAGCTTCCAAAAGGAAGCAGGCTTCCATAATAATTTAAGGAATAATCCAATACAGAGAAATTATTAATTTTTAACTTACAATTATATACATTTATAATGACAAGACACAAAAATTTATGAACAGAACAACATAACCTGGAAATATATGGAAAAAATGTTGGCTCCCATTATTTTTAAAGCCTGAAAATTATCTTTTCATATTGACTTTATTATGCTAATCTATGTTCCAGTTGACCACCAAGAAAAACAGACATGAAGAACACAGAGCATCTGAGCAACAGGTCACAAAGAATGGCGTCATGGGGACTATGGTGCCTCACATAATGATTGCCTGGTGTCTTTGTCCTTCAGGCTGGAAAGCGGCCTTTAGCGGGATGGCGTTTGTGTAAACACAGCCCATTAAACACACAGGACAAGTAAGCATCAGTCACATGGAGCCGTCTATTTTTTTTCAGATTTAAAACACTTATGTTGTTTTGTGGGAACATCTAGCCAACCAGTTGGCTAAGACAAAGACTTCCTGTCCAAATGTAGTAGGTGAGAATCCAGCCCAGTACTGCATGCCTGTATCATGCCTGTATGCCTAGTCACTGAGGTTGAGAGAGGAATATTCTGAATACGTAACAAGTCCCTATCCAAACAAAAAAAGTAAAGGGTACGAACTATAAGTTAATACAGCGAACCAATATTTTAACCTTCTTTCCACCTTTTTATTTAGTAGCTGCTAAGGAGAACAACAGCTATTGGTGAAAAATAGATTTTTGTCAAGCTTGATGATTTTTTTTTAAACCTGAGGGTATAAATAGTTTGTTTCCAAAAGTAAGTTTGACATGCTAAATTTCACTACTAGGAGTTTTCATATCATTAATAAGAATATCAATAAGGACATTTCAGATCCTTAATAAGAACAAATAGGAATCCTGCTCCACTGGAATTGTTCAAATCATTTGTTCTCTGTGGCTGTTTACTTTTTAGATTGTCCACACAGGTGCTGTTTACATGTTTTAACACATTGGGCTTCCATATATGCGGCGCCCCACTCCTGTCCTCGCTCCCCACCCCTGTCCTCGCTCCCCACCACTGTCCTCGCTAACCACCCCTGTCCTCACTACCCACTCCTGTCCTTGCTACCCACTGTTGTCCTTGCTCCCCATCCCTGTCCTCGCTACCCACCCCTGTCCTCGCTACCCACCTGTCCTCGCTACCTACCTGTCCTCGCTACCCACCCCTGTCCTCGCTACCCACCCCTGACCTCACTACCCACCCCTGTCCTCACCAGAGGGTATTTTCAACAGCAGCAGCTATTCATCTACAGGAATCTGTTTTAGGAACAAGAAACTGTGACTGTACCAGATGCTTCAGTCCAACAGATAGGATAAAAGCAGAGTCAAAGTCCCTGACCAAGGCCACTTTCCATCCTCACGTCCAAAGCGTTTTTGTAACTATTTGCTGAAAACATCCTTGGGAGGCAAGATAATAGACTTCACTTTTTTTTCTTTTTTGGTCTAATGATTGGAACAGCACTGTGTTAAGCAGGATTATATTTCAAAAGGTATCTGTGGAATTCTGTTTGAGTTCCTACTTTTTTCTAAAAGTACGTTCTTGAGAAGCTTCCTGGCTGCAAATATAATCTTCTACTCCTCCTCCTGCTCCTCCTCCTTTTCCTTCTTATCATATAAAATGCCAAACACACCAGACTCCAACCAGATACAGAATTCTATTTCTCAAGAAACTTCAGTGAGCACACCGTCTATGAAAGAGTGGCAGAGACAGGGGATTGGCAAGGATGGAGTAGTACCCAGGACAAGAAGGTGAGAAAGCCACACCTTCAGCTCATGGGACCCGTGTTATAAGCCCAGAGCCCCATAAGACTGGGAATAGCCCTGGGGAGCCTGTCTGCTGGGGGGCACTGGCTGTGACGAAGTCTCAGCTGCCTGTGGAAGTAAGCAGAAAAGCAAGCCCCGAGCCTGTTCCTCCTGTGAGCTAGCTGCATTCCCTCTGATCCACAGTGGGTGTTACTCATTGGGCGAGGGGCAGTCCATATATGGTGGTTCGTTCTGTTGAACTTGTCCATATATTGGGTTTCATGGTCTAAGTTGATGAGGACAACTGACCAGGTCCCTTCCTCACTCATTGGGTGAAACCAACTGGAAGCCAGAACAGTGTGACCATCATCAGAGAATGAAGCCAATGGGGTTAAGAAGCACAGAGAATGGGTTTGAGTTGATGACAATGGGGACAGTGACCAAGGCAGCCAGGGTGTCAGATTTCATGCAAGGATAACTCTTATTTTGTCAAAAGTGAAAAGGGAACATGAACTAGATATTCATGGTGGTTGACAACAAGTCACTTTTACTTTTCATAAAGTTTGGAACCTAAAATAGCCATGTATGTCTTTGAATTTTATCTTAGAAAAAAAGGGGGGGGCTAACAGGATGATGTGTTGAATTTTAATTTTTGAAGGAAAAAAAATCCTCTGGGGTAGAAGGAAGGTGTAATCTAGAGGAAAATCAAGACCAGATGAAAGGCCTCAAGGGGTTTTTTGTTTCTCAAAACACGATTGGTTGTGTAATTACTCTGATGTCAACAATGTTTGGTGGGGATCGGATTGTGCCCCACTTCTAATCCTTTCCCCAGATCTGGCAACCCACTCCCACTTGTTAGTGTTGTGCCACAGTGCTGACCTGTGAGATTCAATTTCTCAAACACTGATGTCTCATCCTAGACTTCACACCCAGATTGTCAGCCATGGACCTGAACTTCAAATAAACAGATAACTTCCAAATCCTGTCAGTGTTATTAAAAAGTAGCAAATGGCCTTCTCAGAGTTTGATTTCTGATTTTTGATTGACTTACTCCCTGATTGACTCACTTCCTGTCTTCCCTGTTTTAACTTGACTCCAAGGGAGGCAGGATGGAATTGCGGAGTGACAGAGCTGTCCACCGTGATAGGGGTGTCATCCACACTCCAAGTTCCCCTGCTATTCTTAGCACTGTCCTGGGCTCCGCATCAGCTCACAGCCGGTGCCCAGTGACATAAAAATAGCCGCTTCCTCCACAGGAGTATTTCGAATGTACGGGAATGAGATAGCAAATACTCAAAATGCCTGTGAGCAGCTGTTGAAGGCAAGCTTCCTAAAGCTGGAATTCTTAATTGCCACCAGCTCTTGTTTGAGCCAAAGCAGCCGTGTGGGAGAACAGAGGCACTAGTCTAGTCGTGACGAGCATGCGCTGTGTGAACTCAGATGGTTGCGTGAGCTCGGGTATCCTCGCCCGCCTCAGGGCTATTTAAAACTTTACACCAGCAGACAGCAGATGCGTGACGCTTGCTATCTCTGCTTTGTCATAGCAAGGATTGAGACTTACTAGATTCAGCAATTCAATGTTTTAGTCTCCTACACCTAACTTAAGAGACAATATACACTGAGTCAACAAACAAAACACACAAGTAATATATGCTGTCTATGATCAAAAGTCCTGGTTCAGTTTAGTTTTTAAAAACTGAATGAGGTCTGGATTGTAACTTTTTAAAACCAAGCTAACTGAAAATTCCCTCTGATGCTTGGGGGAGGAGCAAGAACTGTAGTGACTCCTAACTAGGTTCAGACCCAGCTCCAAGCACTGCATTTAGCTGTCTGACTCTATATTTACAACAAGGGTTGTAAATTCTCTGTGAAGTAAAATTCACAGAGGTAAAAGATCCTCCTTGAAGGGGACCCCAACTCTTTCCAGCAGTTCAGAGACCTTCCATGAAATGAATAAGAATAGAATCTCTTCACTGAACATGGCTGCTTTGCCATGGATCATACAAATTGCTTCTCTGGAATGTTAGACTCACCAAGGAAAAATGCTGGGTCCTGTCTAGGACCAAACTAGAGTCGGCTAGTTCTCTGGTGATTTTCTTGTAAAAGTAGCATCATTTCAGACACATGCGAAAGCCTTCCTTTCTGACCACCGATAAGAAAGACAACCTCCACATACCAAGAACTGTGGATACGTTTTTAATCCTCGTAAAAGTTACAGCAAAACCATCTCAAAAGTTAAACATCCGCGCGTGCCGCTGTCTTTCATCTCATCCTGCAGTATGAACAAGAACCTATTTTACTTGGTCCCTACTGGATCCTTTACTTCCACCACCAAGATCCCATCATGACAGAGGATGGCAGACAAATCTTTGGTTTGGACGCCATCTGGCAGTTTGTACTGTCGGGTGAAACTCCGGGATATAAACCCGTGCTCGTCCATTCTGGTTCCGTGCTGCGCTTTGATCAGTAGCCAGCCCTCGAAGGTCTGGATGATGATGTCCTCGGGCAGGAACTGGACCACATCCAGCAAGATCTGGAAGTGGGATTTGCCTTCTTTGGATGGCATCTCAGTAGAGGTTGAGTCCTCAGCAAGAGCCTGGGGCGTGCCTCTGGTTTTCCTCAGGTCCTCGATGGTTGGCCCCGGCAGCGCATAGAGAGCGTGATCCAGTCTGCAGTCTTCCAAGCCTCGAGCTTCAAACTCCTCCTGATAACGCACTGGGGTCTCTATGAGATGCCTCAAGATGATTTTTGCCATAGCAGAGGCAAGTCCAGCGTTGAACAGCTTCCCTTCCGTGAGTGTCAAGCCCCTGGCGGTGCCTTGTCCTGTCCACACAGCCGTTTAATGGGGCGTGAATCAGACCAGCACACACTCACTCTTGTCTTTTTCTCACACCCGCTGACAATGAATGGCTATTTATAGCCGCCTCTCTGAGTTGCATTTAGCTCACAGCCTGCACAAGCCAGCCAGGCAAGGATTGCTCTTTCATGCTCAGTTAGCCTTGGCAGTCCTGTCTGCCTTACTCACCCCAAGAGACAAAAGAAGGCAGAACTTGAAGATCTCTAGGTTCGACGTCCCTGGGAGCCATGAAGTGTGTGCTTCTCTCCCCATGAGCTAATTGGGCCTCTTCCCTTGCCTACAAATTCCAAGCAGAGAGAGAAGATTCTAGTTGTGGTTTATAAGAAATAAATACACACACACACACAATCAATCAATTTCAAACAGCCAATAAACTTCTCTTCCTTGCCATATATCTTTCTTTGTAGTCTTTTGTGCTTAAAGGACTTCTGAGCCACATCACTCCGTTGTACATTTGACTCAGCAAAAATGAGACGGGTGACTGGGAGAGGGGGACTTCTCAGAGGCGGGCAGAGGGGATGGAGAATCTTAGTGCTTGAAATAGTGAGAGCAGAGAGAAAAATGTCAACGCTTTCAACTATTTCTTATAAAGTTCATAAAACCAAGGATTAATCTAGGCTCTCTAACATTTGACATAAACCTGTCAGCGGGAACGAAGGGAAACTAGTTGATTTGTTTATTCGTAACTGTCTTAAGAGTAAAGTCTTTCTTCCTAAACTTTGTTTCCTGAATTCTCAGCAGAAGCCGAATTACTCCCACGCAGGAAAAACTGTAGCTTTTATGGAGAGAGAGGGGAGAACTGGGATATAGATGGAGAGAGAGAGTACATAAGAGCTCAGATACTGTATAATTATACAATGGTTTGCCACAGGACCATATCTGAGTCTGTGGCGTTACATTTTCATGGAGGAGATGGAAGGGAACTAGGGTGGAAGATAACCAAAGATATTCCTAGAGATGGGACAATGGCCCAGTAACTAAAAGATGAGAAACACTATGTAGTCTTCTTTGCTAATTGATTACAAGGCTTCCCCGGGGGGTGCCAATAGCAGTTAGGCTTGGAGTCTGAGGAAGTTTTCTGGAAAGAGCCACACAGTGGCATATTTGGGGTGCTTAAGTCAACAGAGAGCATCGTGTTTACAGAAGACAAGGGCATCTACACAACCATACGCAGACTTTAAAATGAGAAGGACCGACTTTAGGATAGAGAGGCCGGCAGGGTCAGAGCAGGAAGCCTGAGGCTTAGTTAGTTGTTTAAGGAGTCAACCAAAATTCTTGTGCTAAAGAAAAAAAAAAAACTTCACGTTTTGATAATCTAAAGGTAAATTGAAGTATTACTTTTTCCAAATGAAATTTAGATTCTAGCCTAGAATAAAGGATTAAAGGAGTTAAATCTGTGCCTTGGTTACTTTTCCGGTCACATCTATAAGAAACATGCTTGCCGCCATGACCCACTGAGAACATATATGTGTCTGGTCCAGATCATTTAGCTTTACTGCATAGAAACCATCTGAGGATGGCACTTGTACCCCCTTAATTGGTTTCATGATCCCAGATTAACAAGCGATCGTTTAAAACAAAACAAACAAACAAAAAAAACCCCACCCACTTAAATGTCTACAATATCAGGTAAGGTAGAGACAAAAATTTTAGGGTCTTGGTGTAATTCCTCCTCTGTGTAATTTAGTGTTTGATTTGGTCTTGTGGCTGTGGCTGTGTATGGCTTTGAACTGGTAGAGGAAGCGGTGTAGCGCTGGAGAGAAGCAAGGTTTAGAGATGAGAGGATAAGAGAGGAGCCGGGCTCAGGAGCAGGGGTCAGTGGAATTAAACCACAGTTTGTCCAGAAATACTCATTGCCTTCAGGTTGCGGCCTCAGATAACTCAGGTGAGGAGAGAGAGAGACAGAATCAGCCAGGGGCTAACATTTGCTTTGTGTAGTTTTAATAAGACATCTTTAAGAAAACAGACTATTGTTCTGTTTGAAAGGACAGAATAGCAAGAGATCCTGTTAGACCCTCAAGGATGGCATCTGATCCCTACAGGGGCAATACTCTATTTCAGATATTTCCTTTAAACCCAATAGTTTCAGCCTGCCACCCTCAACTTTCCCTTCAGTAAGGGTTCACTCCACAGTGAAATCCCGTGTCAACTAAGCCTTATAGGAGCTAAGAAGGGGTCTCATGCACTCTATAGATCTGAGCAAAGAGCTCTTATTTATGATTCTGGTGGGGACGGGCCTAATTTTCTGGACAGTTTAATGAAACCCGGATGGTATGTAACTGAGTAGATGTTGAATTTCTGGACACAGAAGAGTGCTTTTGACTATGCCACTGAATATTCAATGTGGCATAGCTACACTCCGCCAATAGATCAGTATGAATGTCTCTGGTCCATTTTAACATCACTATATGAAAAAATAGCTTCTGTCATTCGCTCCTCTGAGTGTTTGTGTATTTTTTTTAAAATTGGCATGACATGTTAATTTCAGACTTGAAAGAAACAGATATTTTCAGGTTGTGAACTCAACTATGAAACCAAATCCAGATTTAGCGTCATCTAACGTGGTCTAATGCTGAGCACAAAGGGGTCATTTTTAATGTTTTGACTGCTCTCTGGTGGCCGAGATTGGAATTTCATGAACAGCAGACTGATTCTTGAGAAAAAACTAGAATTCCAAAGAATTTTTCTTTTTGCCTTCCGACTGACTACATTTTCCAAATAAATGTTTGAAAATACTGACTTTTTATGACCTATGTTATATAGTAGGAGGAGAAAAGATGGAATGTGAAAAATTTCAAGGATGGATTCTGAACTCTTGCTTGAGCCAATGTCAAGTCACAATCCCTCTGAGGCTTGCCTTCTTTTTTCCTTGTAAAATGGGAAAATATACCTCTTAGATTTTCAGTGAGGTTAGCAAAATAAAATCAAATGCATAGAATAGAAGAACCCTATACACGGAAAATGTGCAAGAAGAGCTAGACACTTGGTATTCGGGGTGTAATACTGGAAAAGATCACGGTCCTTTGGAGAAAAGATTATTTCATAAGACCCATTTCAACTCAGTGGTTCCACTGTCGTGTTTCTTTAAATATTAATTGGGGCCTTGGAAAATGCTCGATGTTACTTTACAAACCATAATTTCTAGAGCTGGGCTAGGCCAGGCCAGGCGGGAGGGAGGGAGGTACTAACACTTCCTTATCTCAGTGGTGCTGTCTTTATCAACCAGGATCAAATCGTTTTCTAAATTCCTTCCATTTTCTCAGAAGCCCTTCGGCGTTGGTAACATGATTCTTGAGTGTCCCGGCCACTGCTCTTGAGGAGCTCAAACCTACTTTTTCAAGCCTGAGGGAAATTCCAAAGAAATACTCATTACAGCTTGCTCACAGTAGTTCCCAGGGCTTTATGAGTTCCGTCTTCCACAACACAGCTGAATTCCACAATTCAGCTCAGAGGTCAGACAAGGACAGTGAGGTTAAAAAGACAGTGTGGAGTTGAGAGAGTGAGGTAGAGAGAGGAGTCAGTGACCAGAGGGGACAGAGAAACCAGCAACCTGGGATCTCAGTTGACAAATATAATACTGCAAAGTAATGGGCTGGGTTTATAAGTCTCCCTTGAGGTTCAAAAAGAAGAAGAAAAAGGAGAAGAAGAAGAAAAAGAGGAGGAGGAGGAAGAGGAGGAGGAGGGAGAGGGAGGAGGAGGAGGAGGAGAAGGAGAAGAAGAAGAAGAAGAAGAAGAAGAAGAAGAAGAAGAAGAAGAAGAAGAAGAAGAAGAAGAAGAAGAAGAAGAAAGACTATCTCTGTGTCATTGATTCCTATAGCCCAGTAAGTTTCTTATTTGTGGACCTGTTGCCCAGACACTCCTTTCCACATCTGGCGATCCTTTCCAGCACTAATCTCTGGTAGCAGACTTGCAAAGAGCTGCCTCCAAAGCACATTTTAATCTCAGGATTCTGGGAACAGATACAAGAGGCTACTTAAGAGGAAGGAGGAAATTTGTCCTCAGGATGCTGGAGGGGAGATTTCCCATCATCTCTCTTTTCCACCCAGGAAGGCCTTCCTTGTTTGCTTCCTATTAAGATTTGGGCATGGCCCAGCAGGGCTCAGATACTGGGACCTTGGTCACAGACTGATGGTGCAATTTTGAGAGTTTCCAAGAACTTTAGAAGATGGGACAGAGCTGGAAGAGGTAGGCCATTAGGGACAGGTCCATGGGATATCTTCGCCTTGGCCCTTTGCTGTCCTTCTGTTCCCTGCCCACCAAGAGATGAACAGCTCCTCTTCCCTGCCCCCCCGATTCCTGCACAGAAAAATTCTACATCATAATGAGCGCAGAAACAGGAATCCAAGTGGTCATAGACTTGAGCCCTCTGAAGATATGATCCCAAATAAATTGTTTATTTATTAACCAACTTGCTTACCTGGGTGATTTAGAACTGGAATCCCAAGAGGTTAGGTCCTTTTTTTTTTTTTGAAGATTATAAACTGATTGGCCCATTAGCTCAGGCTTCTTATTAGCTCTTGTAGCTTAAATTAACTCATTATTCTTATCTATGTTAGCCACATAGCTCAGTATCTTTTTCAGCAGGGCAGGTCACATCCTGCTTCTTTGGTGGTCTGGGCAGGACTGGGAGAGCTTCCTTCTTCCCAGAATACTCCTGTTCTCATTGCCCCACCTCTACTTCCTGTCTGGTTATCCCACCTATACTTCCTGCCTGGCACTGGCCAATCAGTGTTTATTTAAAATATAATTGACAGATACAGAATTGTTCCACACCACTTCCCACTCTTTTTTTTTTAAACAAAAGAAAATATCCATAGTCCAATTTTGGGAATGTGGGTGTAGTATTCCAGGCTATTTCCTGCTGGTTGGGGTGCTGATAATCTTATGGGGACCTAAAGAAAATTTAGAGTTATGATCAAGTCCTGACTGGAGTATCCTATGAGTCTTGATCATCTCAGGCAGCAGTCTTGAATCTGTTCTGGATGTAGAACTCAGACATCCAGGTCATCTGTTCCTACTGGAGATTTCTCAGGTGGTCTTCCTTGATCAATCCTGATTTTTCTGAACTCAGAATGAATCCACAGCCTCTCATTTCCTGTGGAAACAAAAGCAAAACCTCTTCTCCAAAGTAACACACCTTTTGACTTCAATTTTGAAGTCAAGGTATTTTCAAAATACCTATCTTGGATTAATTATGCAGCATTTATAAGCAAATATCTTTTAGCAGCTGTTGCTCCTTCCTCAGAATTAAAACAACTCAAAGAGAGCATAATAACATACAGTATCAAGATTCTCTGTGTATTTTTCATCTTTACGTGGCTTTATTTTAACCTCTATTTCTTTTATTTTTACTTTTAACTTTTGGCTTTTTAAGACAGGTTCTCTGTGTATCTTTGTCCTGGAACTCCCTCTGTAGACCAGGCTGTCCTTGGACTCACAGAGATCTGCCTGTCTCTGCCTCCCCAGTGCTGGGATTAAAGGTGTGTGCTACCACACCTTGAACTCACAGAGGTCTGCCTGCCTCTGTCTCCCAAGTGTTGTGATTAAAGGTGTGTACCACCATACCCAACTACTCTCTTTCTTTCTTTTTTATTTTAAGGACTTTAACCTTTTTCTTTTCTCTCCCAAGTCAGGATATATTTTTAACACACAGTAAACCATTTAGAGGGTTTTTTTTCTTTGAATCTCTCTTTTCTGTATATCTCTCTTTTTCTGACTACATGAGTCTTTAATTTACCAAGCAATATGGGTAGGATTAAAGCCATGGCTTTGACGGCTGGATCCAGCCCATTTCTTAGTTTTGTGAGATTTCAGGCTCATGGTGGAGGTACCGGCTGAAGCCATGTTTATTGCCTCAACTCTATGGCATTTCAAGATCCCTGCCAGCAAGCAAGCTGCAGCATTCTGCTCACAAACCACATTCAAATGCTCCATAGTCAGACCACCTGCCTGAAAGAGTCAGAGTTTGCCCTGGCAGGACAGCCTAGAACGCTGGCATTTTAAAATGGTGCAGCTTTTTTCCTGCTACAGTTGAAAACCAAAAAGCATGCAGTCAGCCTTTCATCAACACCATTTAAGCATTTTGTGGCAGGACCTCTTAAAGAGCTGCAGGATTTTGCAGCTAAAGCTGAGTCAGGAAGCTCTCTTAATTGAGAGCGCTTGCCTCTAGCAAGCTGAGCAGATTCGAGAAATTGCTGCTACCAAGAAGCCATGCTTTACTCTATTTTTTAAAATCTAGAATAACTTCCCAAGCTCTGTCAGGCTTTTTGTGGATGCAGTTGTCCACGTGGGCACCATTCTGTAACAAGGAGGGGCTGCTAGTTGGAGTTTATGTCCAGCCGTTTAGTCCCAGAGAAAATCACACAGAGAGTCTACATTAGGTTATAAACTGAACTGGCCCATTAGCTCAGGCTTCTTATTAGCTCTTGTAGCTTATATTAACCCATTATTCTTATCTATGTTAGCCACATGGCTCAGTACCTTTTTCAGCAGGGCAGGTCACATCCTGCTTCTTTGGTGGTCTGGGCAGGACTGTAGATCCTTTTTTTTTTTACATTTCATTTGAGACAGTCATTGAATACCTTACAGCATGCCGTGTGAAAATCAAAGCAAACTAGGCGTCTTTGTGTCTGCCTGGCTCTTTCTCCATTAGAGGACTCAGGAGAGATGATGCAGACTCAGGGAAAAGAACTGCCTTAGAACTGGGAACTCCCTATGAACAGAAATATTGCTAAGACTCAATTCCCAAGTTGTTATGGGCTTGCCAGTGCATCTTGGAAAATAACATACATCATTTGGATACAACTTTATTTCCAAAGCTAGTCCAAGGAGACTTCTGTTAGCCTAGAAAAGCAAACACAGACGGTCCCTGACACATGATGATGCAAAGGCACACACATTCAGGAGAAACGATACGTTTTCCTGCTCTAGTGATAAGCACCATCATGAGTCTGAGGCCAGCCTGGTCTACAGAGCAAGTTTCAGGACAGCCAAGCTTAGGCAGGGAAAGACAGAAAGCTGGTGAAGATGTAATTGAACAAGCGGACCATGTTCCAGCCCTGGTAAGCAGCAGAACTTGGCAGCTTTGGCCGTGTGACTCGGGGTTTAGAGTTAAGGATAGAAGAAAGGCATTATGGCATTAAGTCGCTGAGGCCAGCCACATGTCAGGGGTGACCCTGAATGGAGGCCTAGTAGAGAGGCCATTGTGTGAAGCTGTGAAGTTGAAGCCTGGATTGCCTTGGAGAACCCAAGATGTTGGCAATGCCAGAGTCATGGGATACCTGCTGAGGAGAGCTACTAACAGAGATTGGAACCAGCCCAAGAGAAAGAAGAGCTGAATGAGTTGGAATTGTGAAGTGCATTTTGACATCAGACATGGAGATGTAGAATTTAGAGTTGTCCAGCTGTTTTTCAGTCTTTCTTTTGTCCAGTATTTCCTTGATATGATTGCTCCCTTCCTTGCATTTTGGAATGGCAACGTACATCTTGTGTCATTATATATTGGAGGTATGTGATCTGTTTTTTGATTTTGATTTTTACAGGGGGGTTATAGTTAAGAGATTGCCATGCAACTCAGGAGAGACTTTGGACTTTGAAACAAATTTGAGACTGTTATAGACTATAGGGATTTTTGAAGTAGGTCTGAATGCATTTTTTTTTGTATTATGATATGGTTATAAGTCTTTGGGGACCAGAGAGTGGAATGTGGTTTTGAAAGAAAATGGTTCCCAAAGAAAGTGGTACTGTTAGGAGGTGTGGTCTTGTTGGAGGAAGTGTGTTACTGTGGGGACGAGCTTTGAGGTCTCTTTAGCTCAAGCTTCTCCTCCCCCCACCCCTTTTGTGACTGTCAGTCCACTTCCTGTTGCCTGCAAGATGTAGCACTCTTAGCTCTAGCACCACCTCTGCCTGCACACTGCATGCTCCCATCATGATGATAATGGACCAAATCTCTGAAACTGTAAGCAAGCCACCCCAATTAACGATTTTCTTTATAAAAGTTGCCATAGTGTCTTTTCACAGCAATAAAAACCCTGAGACATAAAGTCACACTTTAGAGATGTTTAAATAATTAGCCAGGCTAGTTCCCCAGGGAGCAGGTCTGAGCAGGGCTTTACATGCTGGAGGCACAGTTGGGTCCACTCCTCTGAAAAAGGAATGAAATATCTGCCACAGAGGACTCTGGCTTTGCATCCCAAGAATGAAATGGAATCGCCATGGCTCTCTTTGTGGTCTAAGAATAAGCAGATACTTGAGTACCTGGGCTGAGCAACTCAAAATGACCATGTTTTCCCTACTTCCTATCCCAAGTAGGTGGGAATTTATGTGTCCTCTTTCTCAGTGAGGGTGACACTGAAGGCAACAATGGCTCTCGACAGGTGAAAATGAATCTTAGGGCTTGCTGTGATTGGTGGTCCTTTAAGGGCTGTCATAGAGGTAGATTGTGTCTGTCCCGAAAGTCTGAAATGTGACATACTACAGAAATCTGAACCTTTTTGCTCTGACATGAAGATAGGAGAAAATTTCGTGCTACCAATCTTTATTTAATGCAAAATTGGCTAAGACACTGTGGGAAATTCCATGGCTATGTGTATAAGGTATAAATAAAATGAAATGAATCTCAAGATGGCACTTGAGTCCCATTGATGTCTCATTATATATATGCAGATATTCCAAATCTGGGATGCAAATCATTTTTAGTTCCAAGCATTTTGAATTCAAGATACTAAACCTGCCTGCGAATGAATGAGCGGTGTGTCTGTGATTATGAAATCTCAGGAGCTTTGGAGTGAGGAGGTTAAGATTGCAAAAAACAAAACAACAGCAAAAAAAGTGTGAGACACACTCAGTGCCACTTAAAGGGGGCACAAAAAGCTGCTGAGTCATTTCCAGTGCCTGGAAGGCACAAGCAACACTCTATCCCTGTCTCCAGCAGCATCCAGCGGACCTCTTGGGTGCCTGAATGGCAGACCTCTTCTGTATTTCAACCTTTGGTATAGGAGCCCATGAGAGCAAGCCCTGGCCATAACACACAGCTTTGGTTCTGATACGAAGGGGCTGAAAGTGTCAACATCTTTCACTTGTCCCTACTCTGTCTCAACTCTTGCTTTTAGATTTAGCAAGATTTGCTAGGTGGCCTGAGATCTTCAACGTCCCAAACCTGGAATCGTCTACTTCCTCTAGTGAACCCAGCATCTTTTTGATGGGGTACGAAGAGATTTTTGCCTATGGATCAGAAGTCTCATGGTTCCTAGGCCATTTCCTCAGACATCACTGGAAGACGAATACACAACTTTACAATGTTTCCTCCTCTTCCTCAAGAAAACAACACTTCTTAGTGAGCGTTCCTCACTGCCCCCTGCACACCACTCATATTTTCTAAAATCTTAATTTTGCTCTGTGTGTGTCTCTGTGTTTGTGTGTGTGGTATGCTCTCGTGGTGGGGAGGAATGTATGCATGCTACCATGTGGTTGTAGAGGTCAGAGGACATCTTGCAGGAGTTGGCTTTCTCCTTCTGCCGTGGCTTCCATCAGTGGAACTGAGGTCATCAGGTTTGTGTGGCAAGCTCTCCTACCCACAGAGCCATCTCACTAGCCTCCCACTTAAATTTTTATTTGTTCGGTATTGTTTTGATTTTTTAGTGTAATGTTTATGAATACAATCTAGTTTTAAGATGAGTTTATTTCGTGGAAGATTTTAGAGTGACATTAAAAGGTCACCTGACCACACGTATTGTTCTTTGCTGGCCACAGCCAGCTTCTGCTTACTCCTCCGCTGCCTTTCCTATGAAGAATGTTGAGTGGGAATCAGCCTTTGGCCAGGATCTCTGGCTTCTTCCCCACCCATCTGATCTCCCTCATCCTGACCACAGCTACTTCTTAAGCACAGCAATGACCCCTCTGGGCCATTCCACACAGCTTGGGACCATGTCACTGAGCACAGAAGTCAACCCTCTGGGGCCATCCCACACAACATAGAATCATGTCTCAGCTGATAGGATCTAGATGGGGTAGCTCATGCAAGCCAGACTAGAGCCTTTCTTGGTAATTTGGAGATTCTGAACACGACTGACTATCAGAGAAAATAAGCAACCTAAAAAAGTTTGTGTGTGTGTGTGTTTCTCTGTTTAAGTTTCACAGCACTTGGATTGAGTCCACTTGTGACTAATAGAATTCTAAAATAACTCCCCAAGACTCCCCTCCTGACACACATCCTACACATCCATATGATCCCTTCTGTTTGAGAGGGAAGAATCTGAAAATATGAAATATTATTCACAGTTTATTTTGTTTAAAAAACAAATGTGTATGTACTTGCAGGTACACAGATGCATATGGAGATCAGAGGTCAACATCAGTTGAAGCATTTATCTAATTATTCTTTATCAATAAAATATTGGGAGTTAGATATGGGGAAAGAATCCAAATAAGCAGAGAAGCCACCAGTGACCTCCTATCTCTTCTGTCCCTCAATCCAAAAGTTCAAGATCTTCCCTCAGATTCACCTTACTACTTCCTGGCTCCTATCTGTCCTCTGTCCTCCAAAACCTCTATGGTTAATTTTGGTCAGCTAGAAGCTAGCTCTGCCCTCTTTCTCAAAGCAAGCTTTATTATCAGAATGTGATCAAAATATCAAGCAACGATCAGGTCCCTTTCTGTTACTCTCCACCTTACCTTTTACCACAGGTTCTCCTAATGAACCGGGTGTTTGCTGGTGCAGTACACTGGCTGACTAGAGAACTCTGGGAATCCAACCGTCTCCAAGCCACCAGGCTCACAGTTAGAGGCACATGGACCTTCTTGGCCCAGGCTCTGATGTGAGTACTGAGAATCTACACTCAGGTCCTCATGATTGTGTAGCAGGCATTTTATTAACTGAGAGCCACTGCCTTAATTTATTGTAATAGGAGGCAAATGATACTGCACAAGTGAATCTCAGCCCCTAAATCAGTTGATTCTAAGCTTAAAAGGAGTTCATACTGCAGGAGATGACATAATCAGATGAAAAGTTCTTTAAGAAATCGGGTTTTTCTCCTGTCTATTCAGAAAGGAAGCAACTATCCACAGTGGACTGTCTATGGAGAAGAGGCCTGGGGCACTGAGGCTCAGTTCAGTGATGCCCAGGAACCGAATCCTGTCATTGAACAAGGTAACTGGACTTGGAAGAAGACCCTGAGCTGAAATGAGAACCATGACTTCCGCAGCACTGAGATTCAGTTGACCTGTACCCAGACCCTGACCCATAGAAACAGACTACAAATGTGACTTCTTTTGGGCTGGAGAGATGGCAGTGGCTTAGAGCACTCTTACAAAGGTTCTGAGTTTGGTTCCCAGCACCCACATCAGGCAACTTGTAACTGTCTGTAACTACAGCTCCAGGGGATTGGACACCACTGAGGGCACCCATGCAAGCTCTCTCTCTCTCTCTCTCTCTCTCTCTCTCTCTCTCTCTCTCTCTCTCTCTCTCTCTCTCTCCCTCCCTCTCTCTCTCCATCTCTATCTATCTATCTATCTATCTATCTATCATCTATCTATCTATCTCCCTCCTCTCTCTTTTCTCTTTCTCTCATTTCATCATAGCTCTAGGTATCAGAGTAGATAAAATGGTGTCTATATTATTCTACTTGGTGACTTCCAACTCTCAAATTGTATGCATCATCATAAGGGCAATCGGTTTCTGAACAAGGGGCCAGCCCCTCATCCAAAGCATATCAGGTGTCCCAGGAGCCATTTTGCAAAACACGACTTTACTCTCTGAGGTCAGAACTCATCCTCAGTCGCTTGGAGTCAGGTATGCATAGACTCCACCATAGGCAAATTCTTTACCTCAAGGGGACTTAGGTATTACAGCATGCAATGCTTAATGTTCCTTTCAGGAAGAGAGTGGATTTAAGAGGATCAAGAGTAGACCTAACCTCCAGCCTGCTGTCATTGTCTTCAGAATCTGTTCCACTTGGAGCTGAAGCCGCGTATATACCACACCGACAGCTAAGCATCACAGAAATACAAGAGCCTCAGGCTTTCTCCATAGCGCAGAATAAATATCTCTAACACATCATATTTGATCTGGAGGTCTCTCCGATGGATTGTCTTGAATTTTGCTATGCATGTATCGTGTTCTGACATGATTAACCTGCTGATCCACCATCCTGCCCATTTTTCTTGAGGCTTCTAATTTACATTATAATATGGAATATTCTTTATCCAATCTAGTTTCCTTTGTCTTTTCTATCACAAGCATTACCCATCACTTCTCCGTGGTCCTAACTCCATCTCAATATCTGCATCACAGAGATCCTGGCTAACTCAGTGACCATCTGTGGTCATGTGTGAGAACTGAAAAGGAGAGGTGTAAAATCTGCAGAGAGAGGGCAGTGTGTGTGTGTGTGTGTGAGAGAGAGAGAGAGAGACAGAGACAGAGACCGACACACATACTCACAGAGACAATTGCTTCTTTACCCATGTCCTCCACAGAATGTTATTAGCAAATTTCCTTTTCTTTTACTTTTTGTCACAAGGATATGGAGTCTATATTTGACAGCCTCTTCGGGAAGTGTGGGGGTGAATTGGGACTACACAGTCATCATCCAAGTTGTACTCTGTTTATAGCACCACCAATATGCAACCTCAGCACAACAGCATCTATACCATTAAGACTAAAAGAGCTGGAAAAACACCAAGAAAAATCCCCCAAGGCAAGTGGAGGAAAGGACCTGAGGGAAGAGAGTCCATATTAATTGAGATAATCTCCGTATAGTGTGGAAAAGAAAGGAATTTCTGCTGATAACATTAAAAAGAAAGGAAACCAAAATATGTAGCAGTAGGAACTTTGGAGCTATTAAAGATAAACTGCTTTAAGAAATGTGCTTCTCTGGCTCTGTGTGTGATAAAAATGGAAGAGCTAGAATGGAGTTGTTAAACACCTATCTCAAGTTCTCTATCAGGAAGAAACATTGTAACACAAATCTGAAAGATTCCTATCTTTAAAAAGCTCAGATTAAACTAGATATGGTTGCATGAGCCTGTAATCCCAGGAATTTGAGGTGCTGAGATAGAAGGATTGTTAACCCCAGGGCAGTGTGGAATGCTCTGCAAAGCCAAATACATACATACATACATACATACATACATACATACATACATACATACATACGCAAGCAAACAAATAAATAAATAAGCTTAGATTACTACAAGAGACAAACAAATTATGAAGAGGTTAGAAACTGACACTCAGAATGAAATTTTTGACTTGAGTGGTGTATTTTTAGCCAAAAAAAGTTATTAGCTAGCTATAAGAGAAATTTCACACACTTAGCATTGGAGCAAAGAGAAAATAGATCATTTTAAAAAATGGGTTTAAAAGAACAGATGGCTCTGGAGTCACAGCTCAACCATTAAGAACTTTTGCTGGACCACTAGAGCTCAACAACCCAAAATCTAAGAATCACCAGATAATGCCCCTGACACCTAAGAAAAGCATCTCCCATTTTGCTGTACGTGCCTCTCTGGTGTGGCCAGCAATGTCTTTTAAACTCGCCTTTACTTAGGACTTGATTCTGCAAAACTGTAACACTTCATGAAATTGCTTTCACGTTGAACACGGAATTTGGGCAACCTAAATCTATGTTCATAGACCACAGTCACTCAAATTTGACTCTAGAATAAACTACTTATTAAAAATAAAAAGCATAGTTCCATTTCCAGCACACATATCAGGTGGTTCTCAACCTCTTCTAATTCCAGCTCAATACTCTTTTTTTGGCTTCTCTGGGTACATGCATACAAATACTCATAGTCACACACACACACACACACACACACACACACACACCTACAAAAATAAAAAATTTTAAAAAGAACAGAAATTCTTTGAAAATGAGGCTCAGTTGGAAACAGAAAGGAACATCATAGTACCTGTAATAGCCACAGTCTATCAAAACAACTACAGTCAGACTTGACAGCACATGCCTATAATCCCAGCACTGGGAGACTAACACAGCAAGACTAATGTGGTTTGAGGCCACTGGGGGCTACTTAGTAAGTACTAGTACAACCTAGGCTACAGAGTAAAAGCTGTCTCAAAAATTAGGGGAGGGGGACAGAATCCAGTATCAACATCAACAAGAAAGTACCTGAAGCCATAATTATGAAGACTATAGTCTGTGGTGATTTGAAGAAGGGCACCCATAGGTCCATATGTGCAAATGCTTAGGGTGTGGCACTATTTGAAAGGATTAGAAGGTGTGGCCCTGTTGGAGGAAATGTGTCACTAGGGGTGGGTCTTGAGGTTTCAAAAGCCCAAGCCAGGCCCAGTGACTCTCTCTTCCTGCTGGCTGCAGATCCAGAAGTAGAACTTTCAGCTCCTTCTCCAGCACCACATTTCCCCGTATGTTGTGATGCTTCCCGGCCTGCTGATAGTGAACTAAATCTCTGAAACTCTAAACCAGCCCAGAAAAGTTTCTGCACCCCATAAGCCTCTCCACCACACAATAATCCAAATCAGACCAAATCAAACCGAATTATTAAAAGCCCAGGTTTAATGGATACAAAAGCTCCCTGATGGCTTTCCAGCCCCACAGAGAGGAGATGGGGAAGGAAGACCGGAAAACCACGTTTGTTCTCTGGGTGGGGGGTGGCAGTTTAAATATCCTGTAGAAGTGGTCTTGAGCATCTCTGGGGAGGGGTCATTGTTTGGTGGGCTTTCTCAGGGGTGGGGTCTGGACTGAGACAACTCCAAGGGAAGGGGGCTTGGGATAGAACTTCCACCCGAACATTCTAGAACATCTTTGTATATATGGGTGCCAGGGACTGGCATGTGGCTTCCATCCTAACAAGCCCCGATCAAATGCTTTTCTTTATAACAGTTGCTGTGGTCATAGTGTCTTTTCACAGCAATAGAAAATTGACTAAGTCAACATCTTAAAAGTCTATGAGGAGTGTGGTCCATCCAAACTCCCCCTGAAAAGATTATGTGGGCTGCACAGTCATGAGGTGTTGCTTAGAATCTGAGCTCCCCACCGATCACTTTGTGTGCAGTTCCTCCAGTCTTACAACTGGAGTTCACAGTTCATCCAGTTCTCAGGACTCTGTTAGAATTTCATCTTGGTTTGCTCTGACTCACATAGTCCTAGCTACCCAGATGGCCCCCAAGGGTCAGTGGCTGTTAGTATTCGCATCCTTGTAATAGTCTGCCACAGCGAGTAGAGACAATCGGTAACCAAAGACAATGTTTTAAGCAGTTAAGTTTGGGGATGATTTACTACATAGAAAAGATAATGAACACAGACACTGGGTCCCTGAAATGTGGAAGTGGCATTGGAATAAGGAAAAAACTAGAAGCTGAGAAGATTTCAAGATGCACGCTCCTGAAAGCATTAACTAGTAGACTTTGAACACCCAGTAGTCAAACAGGAGGCTGAGAACCTTTAGGAACACTTCTGGTGAGGGACGTAGAGAAAAGTGAGAAACTCTCTACTTGAGAACCCAGGGAAAGAGTGTAAGGAGGAGGGGCCGCTTGTTCATCCCGGCTGCCCAGAACCAAAATAATCACACAGAAACCATATTCATTAAAACACTGCTTGGCCCATTAGCTCTAACTTCTTATTAGCTAACTCTTATATTAATTTAACCCATTTCTATTAATCTGTATATCGCCACGTGGCAGTGGCTTACCGGCAAAGATTTGGCATGTCTGATTCTGGTGGCTCCATGGTGTCTCTCTGATTCCGCCCTTCTTTTTCCCAGCATTCAGTTTCATCTCCTGCCTACCTAAGTTCTGCCCTAACAACAGGCTAAGGCAGTTTTTTAATTCATTAACCAAGAAAAGCAATACACAGACAGAAGTCCCACACCAAAAGAGGACGTTTGCCATGTAGCAGCAGAAAATTTAGCAATGCTGACTCCTTCAAGAGCAAGGAAACTAAAAATGTTCTTAATGCACTGAATGTTATTTTAGACAACGGGGCCTTTAAATAGACATTCTTGAGTTTTCCTATCACTGCGCATTGTGTATGAGGCTAAAGAGCTGTTCTTCAGATGAGGCAGAACTGTATGAAGGAGCTATGCTTCAGGAACGATGCATAAAGGATGCTCATCCACCTTGGCTTGATGCAGACAGCAAGATGCTGGGCAGCTGGTGCTGCAATGGGATAAAACTTCAGGGCCTTGGCGTAACCAGGACACCAGAGATTGTGTTTCCAAACATTGAGGCAGGCAACTCTAGGTGTAACTTACAAACCCGTGACTCTGCTTAGCTTGAGCTATACACACACAGCTTAACCAGCAACTCGGAGCCCCACCCCCATCAGGCTGCACACACTCCTCTCTAAACAAAGTAATTGGCTGCTCTATCCCAACAGCTCCCGAGAAACCTTAGCAATTTCTCTTTTATGATCATTATGATAAAACTGGAATTTGTGGCAGTGGGCAAATCTAGTCTGGACTAATTTGAGATATGTGCTCAGTAAAGCAAACTGTGTCCTCAAAGTGAAGTTTTAGGGGAAATTACCTTATATACCATCTTATGTTTATGCATGAGTAGCCATGAATAGGATTAAAATCAGATGCATGGGGAAGGGCGTGGAAAGTGAACAAAGGCTTAACTTAACTCAGACTTATCACAAAAACAGAAAGCCACCCACACTCCACTAGTGAACAGACTCTCCCCTTCCTAAACCCATAAAGTAACCTGAGGCTCTTGAGTAAATCTCACCGAGAGCCCACTGCTGTCTTGAAGTGTAATTATTCTGAACCTTTGCTTTGCTCATGTATTCAATCTGTTGTTACAATCAAAACAACTCTGAGATTCCATCTTACACCTGTAAGAATAGCAAAAATCAAAAACACTGATGACAACTTATGCTGGAGAGGTTGTGGGGTAAAGGAACACTTCTGCATTGCTGGTGGGAATGCAAGCTGGTACAAGCCCTTTGGATGTCAGTGTGGTGATTTCTCAGAAAATTAGGAAACAACCTTCCTTAAAGCCCAGTAATACCACTTTTGGGTATATATCCAAAGGACACTCAATCATGCCACAAGGACATATGCTCAACTATGTTCATAGCAGCTTTGTTTGTCATAGCCAGAACCTGGAAACAAACTAAATGCCCCTCGATTGAAGAATGGATAAGAAAAATGTGGTACATTACACAATGGAGTACTACACAGCAGAAAAAAACAATGACCGCTTGAATTTTGCAGGAAAATGTATGGCGCTAAAAAACATTATTTTGAGTGAGGTAACCCAGACCCAGAAAGACAATTATCACATGTACTCACTCATAGGTGGTTTTTAAACATAAAGCAAAGAAAGCCAGCCTACAAACCACAATCCCAGAAAACTTAGACAGCAATGTGGACACTAAGAGAGACTTACATAATCTACAAGAGCTCCTGAGTAAATTGGGAGCATGGAGACCTTGGGGGAGGATTGAAGGGGGAAAGGGAGAGGCAGGGAGGGGAGCATAGGAAAATGTAGAGCTCAATAAATATCAATAAAAAAAGAATAAAACAAATCTGTTGTTACTTTACCATGTTGAGTTTGGTTCTTCAGGTCTTTGCATAAGATGCCCAGAGTCAGGAAACATGAACACAGTTGGAGACCACCAGTGAGACAGCACCACAAACACCAATGAGCAAAGGTAAAAACTGAGTCTTCAAGTTAGAATTTAAGAAAGAATTTGGTTAACACCCTAAATCAACTTCCATCTCCTTTCTCCAGGAGGCTTATGGGAGGGGACAAAGGCATCAGTGGTGATCTGTTTGGTCCCTCTGGTTAGCTGGAAAAGATTAGCCACATTCTGAGAATGGTGATATCTTGCCTCTGTTATCTTCCCCATTCACTGATGTCTGGACTCAGACACATCTTGAGATGCTGAGAGTCTGTTTGTATCTGCTGGCATCAACCCTGAGCTCCTCCATGGTAGGCCCTGGGCTAGCAGGCTAACTCAAACAACCCATTAACAGAGTATACTAGCTAAACCATTAGCAATTCGTATGAGCAGATTCCTTTCTAATACAGAATTCAAAAGTGTCTCTATTCTTATTCCCTACCAACTGGGGAAGGTGAAAGCATTCTGTTATGGTTAAAGAGGTAAACCTCCGAGGACTAAAGAACACAGTGGAAACAACTATTTCATCTCCTGGCACCCATGCCCTGTGTTCTTCTCCTTCATACTGGACAAGGCTACCTCTAAAGCCCATAGGGTACCATAGAAATTTAGGTGTCTTGCTTCCAAGGTAACATAAGATGTACTATGAACTCTTCCTAGCTCTCCCTCTCTTAATCCCTCATAGAGGAAGACAGGCAGTACGGAGAGACATCCATCATCCTGTGGAGAAATGCCTATGGAGGAACTGAGGCCCCCACTTCCCACAACCAGAAGCTTGTAAACAAATGACCTTGGAAACAGATGTTCCAGGCTTAGAGGCCCACAGCCCTGGCAGCATCTTACACGACCTTACAAGAGAACCACCCAGAAAAGCCACCCCGATACCGAGGTAATAAATACTAATTGTTTTTAACTACCAGGCGGTAAAAGGACTTGTTTCGTAGAAGCTGGTGGGTCTGAAAGTTTTTAGTTTTATCCTTATCCCTTTTCTTCTCTGTCCACTAAAGATGCCACAATCAAATGTTTTAAATCATCTCTCATGAAATGATGGAATAAATGATTCCTTTTCTCTCATAATCCCACTATGTATTTTCTGTTCTCTTTGCCTTAAAGAGACACACAAGAGGGAGCCACAGAGGAGCTTCTTCTAAGGCGTCCATTAAGGACGTCCATCTGATCACTCATGGAACCCGCCCTGCTTACATGGAACACCCCAACAACCAAGGTATCTCAATAAGTGCCAATCACAGACAAAATAAAGCTCTGTTCCTGAAAATAAGTTCCTGGACTACATTTCCCAGAAAGAATTGCCCTCAAAACTCAGCTTTCATCTGAGCATTGCCAAGTTCAGGAGAATGTGGTTCGCAAAGGAACAGCAGTGCCAGAGATCCAGGCTAGACTGTCCTTAGGAGAAGTCTGCCACCCACTCTTCTAGCGCTAATGTGTGACCTACCCAGGTCTTAATTCTCTGTACTTCAGTTATATACCTATGAACTACATATCTCCTGGCAAATTTTCTTCCTTTCTAGCCTACTGACAGCCTATCCAGTGGAGGAAAGTCCAGACCCCACAAAGGATAGAGCATCAACACTAATCCGCTTGAAGACTTGATTAAATAGACTGACCCAAGCGTACCACTGGGCACACAGTAAAACAGAATATGTAAACTACCATTTAAAATATGACTAAATGTTTTTGTGTCATTAACACATTAGCGCTAGAAGAGTGGGTGGCAGACTTCTCCTAAGGACAGTCTAGCCTGGACCTCTGGCACTGCTGTTCCTTTGCGAACCACATCCTCCTGAACTTGGCAATGCTCAGATGAAAGCTGAGTTTTGAGGGCAATTCTTTCTGGGAAATGTAGTCCAGGAACTTATTTTCAGGAACAGAGCTTTATTTTGTCTGTGATTGGCCCTTATTGAGATACCTTGGTTGTTGGGGTGTTCCATGTAAGTAGGGCGGGTTCCATGAGTGATCAGATGGACATCCTTAATGGATGCCTTAGAAGAAGCTCCTATGAGTGAGTATATGTGATAATTGTCTTTCTGGGTCTGGGTTACTTCACTCAAAATGATGTTTTCTAGCTCCATCCATTTTCCTGCAACTTTCAAGCTGTTGTTATTTTTTCCTGCTGTGTAATACTCCATTGTGTAAATGTGCCACATTTTCCTTATCCATTCTTTGGTCAAAGGGCATTTAGGTTGTTTCCAGTTTCTGGCTATGACAAATAAAGCTGCTATGAACATAGTTGAGCACATGGTCCTGAGTTTAATTCCCAGCAACCACATGGTAGCTCACAACCATCTGCAATAGGTCTGGTGCCCTCTTTGGCCTGCACACATGCAGAACACTGTATACATAATAAATAAGTAAATCCTTTAAATATATCATGCAACAAAAAAACCATATTTTTATCTTTATGTGTGTGGATTTGTTGCCTGTGTGTATGTCTGAGCACATGTGGGCAATGCCCACAGAAGCCAGAAGACATCAGATTCCCTGAAGTTGAAGGGAACTGTGAGACATGGGGATGATGGGAGTTGAGCCTCGGTCCTCTGCTAGAGTAGGTTCTCTTAATGGTTATCTCTCCTGCCTCTCACTCCCACCCCTTCTTGACTCATCTAGAAACTTCTTTCCCTTCTTTTCTTCAGGCAAATCACTTGTGGGATCTGGGGCTTCTGTACCGTGTATAGCACCATCAGAAGTATGTCCCCTGCTCACGTGATGGGTAACCACTGGTCCCCTGCTCACGTGATGGGCAACCACTGGTCCCCTGCTCACGTGATGGGTAACCACTGTCCCCTGCTCACGTAATTCAGTCAGCATTTCTTTCCACAGAAAATGTAAATAAGTAATTTTTCTTTCCAAAAACTCCATGACATTTCCAGTGACATCGACGGATGGGCATCTCTTTTGTGGAAGTGGAATCCCGAGATTCCAGTTAACGCCATCCTGGTGCCGGGTTCTGAATCCTAACACTGAAGATTCAGGAACTGCTAATCAGGTGTTTTCTGCGGAGGTTATAAACTCTCACGTGCCAACGGAAACTCACGTCTCTCCCTACCTCATAGACCATGAAAAGTGGCTTGGTGTAGAAAGCACTTAATTTGCAAAACTCCAAAAGATTAGCATGTTATATACTTTCCCCATGCACAGCATTAGAAAACGCATCTGTTTATGGTCCTGGGAAAGAAATCCAGCTCACAAGTCAGCTTTACACAATTGCCTTAGGTTTCGAACCTCCCTGCTTCCTTCCAGAGGGAGAAATGCTAGAGAACTGTGGACAGACGAATACCTCAACCTCCTCCCCATCCGGGGGACAATTCTGAGATGTGTTCGATCTTAGTTATCCACAGTGGTAACCTTCCCATCAGTACGATCTTCTGCTGCTTTCTCCCCTTTCGTGTCTCACTTATCAGTCCCATGACCATATTTCCTGGCATTCTCTCACAAATAAATAACCTGCATCCAATTAGCTTGGGGGAGGGACAAATCATAATCTGAGATTGTATTTCAGAAGTTGTACGTGCAGTCTCAGGGGCCTCCTGTGAGGGTGACCTCTGACGTGCTAAGAGCCAGCAATGACTGGACTTTCTGACTGGAAAATTCCTAGGCCATTGCTCCAGGCCCTGTATAGACCAGGAGAAACTGGTAGATTCCCTGGCCGAGAGTGGACTACAGTAGAGTGCTGGAAAAAAATGTGGTAAGGCTTAGAAAATACTGCTGAAGGAAGGGAAGCTGTTAAATATACCTGGGCAAGGCAGTGGAACTCTCTGGGAGCCTGGGTAGGACAAGGAGGTGGGATTTCGATGTCCTTATTGGCAGCTTCAATTGGACTGACACACATTTATAACAATTGCTTAAGATCAGTGGGACACAGAGAAAGAGCAGAAGCATGGATAAATGAAAGGGAAAACAAGATTTTCACAAACCTGCTGCAGGAGGCAGAACAGGAAGACACAGAAAAGATCTGAGAAATCAGGCCAGGCTGAACCCAACTTGAAGAAACCACTCTCAGTCACTGTGGAGCATCACCCTGTCCGAGAGACCAGGCTGTGGACTCTTACTGCTAAAACTAATTCAGGGAACCAAGAGAGGAAGGCCACTTTGGAGGCCCACAGGAAAGCTATTTGCTATTTTCAGTCCAGAGGCTAAAACTATCAGTGGAAGGAACTGACACAGATAAGGCCCGGAAGCTGAAAATGCACATGATTGAGCTCCCAAATGGACCAGAAAGCTAAGGAAGAAGGGGACAAAAAACGGCCCCAGGGTTGAGAATTCTGCCACCAGAGCAGTGAAGATGGGCATGAGAAAGTAAGCTCCGGCCTCTGCTAACCAGTGTCTGGCTTCAAGGAATCAGAGCAAGCATCTCTTTCCTGCTCTGGCCCATTTGGTGAACTGGCAGTGATTGAAGAAGGCTGAAGCAGCCAGCTGGGCACAGTGGGAGGAGCGGGATGAGAGTAGTTCCTCATGATTCAGACCTGGGCTCCTTGTAGACCTAAGGAAGAACTGGCACTCGATATCATGTCTAGTCCAAGGGCTCAAAACAAAGACCAGAGGATACGCAGAGCAGGCTGGCATGAGAGAGAAAGTTGGGTCCATCCACAAGGCCAGTGGTCGGCAATGAATCTGCAGCTCTCTGGGAGCCAATGAAAACCATTACTGTCCTGCGTCATGCTCCCCAGAAATTCCCTAGCCTCAGGGGGCACCTGTGAAGGACCCAGTGTGGAAATCAAAGGTCAGGTAGGAGATCAGTTTTCCATGGAGAGACTGAGAAATTCCCTTAGAAGCCACTCTTGCTCACGTGGCTTTTAGAGCGTCTAAGAGCCGCAAAGTCAGGAACCTTGGGAGTCCAGTTAGACAGTCACAGAGTGAGTGAGGCTACGAGTCCAGCTTGAAGGAAAAGGGGCCCACTTAGAGACCCATAATTCATTTGCTGTTCAAGAGAAGACTCACCGTTTGAGAAGAACATACGCTAAGGATAATAAAACCTTGTGGTGAGACAGCACAATCAGGAGGGAAGGCTGGACTGGGGTTGATGGAAAGGTGTCTATGTAATGAGTCTTTCTGTGTCCCAGCATCCAGCTCCCAAATAATGACAGAAACTTCTTATTAATTATGAAAGCTCGGCCTACAGCTTAGGCCTGTTTTTAACTAGCACTTATAACTTAAGTTATACCCATTTTTATTCATTTATATTCAGTCACATACCTCCCATCCTGCTTCTTCCATGGCTCCTGGTGTCTCTCCTCCTTTCTTCTTCCCAGAGTCCTCCCTGCCCCCAGAAGTCCCTCCTATACCTCCGGCCTAGCTATTGGGCATTCAGCTCTTTATTACACCAATCACAACAATGCATCTTCACACAGTGTCCTCACCGTATATTCTAAAGCATAGATTTGCAGAGAGTAGAAGGAGACTCCAAGAAAGAGACATTTTGTAATTGAGGGCTCCACAGGGGAGAAACAAGGACAGTAGCAGGTCTTCCTGGCACCAGGTCTTCCTGGCACCAGGTGCCCAGCCTAGGCTCACAGACAGACCAGGTTTGGACTCCATGGAGACAGCATCACTGCTCCAAAGAAGACTGAAAGCAGCCATTTTTTGTCTGCATTTGGAAGCTCTCTCTATCTGAGACCCAGAGCCTGGGCAGGGCAACAGTATCTAGGGGTGGCACATGACCAACGGGCAAAATATCCCAGAGGTCCTACAAGCAAATAAGACACTACCCAAGGTTCCCTAGGAAGATGTGGATAGATGACCTTCTTAGAAGATAAAGTCCTCTTCCTCCAGTAAGCAGGTAAGAGTTATGAACCAACAAATAACAAGCAGAAACACTAATAAAAACTGCTCCCATAGATTGATAGCATTGGCATGATGGAAAAGGAAGGAAGGAAGGGGTAGTTTTGTTTTATCTTATTCAAAACATGGGCAAGGATAGAAAATGATTGGAGAGAAAGGCATTTAACTCCTAAATTGTTAATTTCAATCCTTTTTAGTTGTATCAAAAGGCTACACTGACAGAGGTCAAAGGCAACACAAAATGTAAAGGAAAGGCCCCTAATGAGCTGCTCAGAAGGCGCCAGGCTTCTTAGCTTCTCATTAGAAGATCATCATCAAAACCTTCACATGCCGCAAGCTCTCGCTTCCAGGCCGTGAGCTTCTGCAAGCACAGGAGGGGTGGAAATGAATATCCCCATCACTTGCTGTCTTGTAATTGCCAGGCACAAAAGGTTGTTTCTCAACAAGCTTCACCATCAATTCCTAACAAGATGGCTGAGCCTCCTACCAGAAGTTGGCCACCACCTTGTCATTTTCTAATTATATCCCATATTATGTATGGTTTCTTGTTTCCATCACACTTCTGTTGGATCTCTGTGAGGGAAGGATGTCTTCCCGGGGCATAAAAATAGCAGGGCAGAAACAGCTGCGGCTAGCACTTGTTATGTTCTAGCAAACTAGGAAGCCCTGTGTTTTAGTCTAGTCCTCACAGTGACCCTAAGGGCCACACTTGGGCGACAGCTGAGGGTCAGAGAGTTTAAGTTGCTGCTTGTAGGTGGAGAGTTAGGATATAAAACATGGGGTCCTAGAGTCTAAGCCTTGAACCGTGGAGTTCAGTGCAGAGGTGGCTGTTTGCTACTGTGCGATGTTTTACTCTTTTAACTTTTCGGGGGGCCACTACCCTGCTCCCAAATAAATCATACCCGGAGGCTTATTCTTTGTTAGGAATGCTCGGTTTTAGCTTGGCTTGTTTCTTGCCAGCTTTTCTTAAATTAACCCATCTACCTTTTGCCTCTGGGCTTTTAGCTTGCTTACTTCTGTTTGTTTCTACGTCTTTCTCTATGGCTTACTGTGTAGCTGGGTGGTTGGTTCCTGATGCCCTTCTCTCCTTGTTCTCTTGCTCCTCTTCTTCCTCAGTTTTCTTTGTTTGTACTCTCCGCCTGCCAGCCCTGCCTATCTTGATCTTGCCTTGCAATGAGGCATTCAGCTCTTTATTAGACACCAGGGTTTTTTTTCTTTGTTTCATTTATTTTTACTATTTCATTAATGTCACAAGAGAAAAGACAGAAATCCCTTTGGCTCCTTCTTCCCTAGGTGGAAGAGACCTTGAGTTCTTCTGAAGTTTTACTTGGGTTAGCAGTTTCTGAATTGAGTGGACCTTCTAGGTAGGCAGTCCCTGCACAGGGCTTTCCTGTGACTGGGTCGACAACTCAGCCAACTTTGAAAATTATCTCAGCCAGTTCATGTCTCACATGCTTTGATCCCGCGATGGGCAAAGCTCTGAGGAGCACAATGTCCCCAACGTGCCCAGCACTGCTGATGGGCATCGTGAGCAAAGTAGGTTTTCCACTTGTTGAAGTACTTTAGCAAGTAGGGATCCAAAACAAGTCCGGCCGCACTTACTTGAGCAGTTTTTACCATGGTTGTGCCAATCACCTTCCCCATGACCCATTTGGCATGGACGGATGTATGGATTATTGACATTATGTGTCTCTGAGCACCTTCTGGATTCTACTACTCGGACCCAGGTGGGCGAAGCAAGGGGTGCAGCGTGATGCCGTCACATCAGACATCAGCTGTTTTAGACAGGCGAAGAATCACAGCGTCACAGAGTTAAACAAATACAGAGTAAACAAAAGTCACACATCTGAAAATAATATTCCCCAATAGTTTGCCTCCACATAGATTAGAGAACTATGCTCCAAAGCCTTACAATGGAGGGAAAAGCCAGGTATTGTGCATATGTACCCCATGGAAACTTTTGGAAATAAAATGATTGTGAAGTTATATTTGAAATGAATGAACTAATCAGTTTGTCTGTGATAAGATCTGGCGTGGGATCTTTTCAGAAGAGCCTTCATCATTTCAAACCAGCTTTCGCCATAACCAAACTGCATTTGAAACTGACACTCTCCAATATTTTATTTCTAAAGATTTCCATGAAACATATTTTCCTCTATGATCATGACACTTCTGGGCATAATCTTCCATAAGCTGAGTAGTGGTCTGGAGGTCAAACAGCAACAGCATACCAGGAAACAAAGAGCCAGCAGGGCAAACGCCAGCTATGGCTTGTTCTTCCCAATGCAAATACAGTTGAAGGTCATTCCATTGGGTTTTGTTTTGAACAAAATGTATTTATTGGCAAGTTTCGTGCACAGTATGGACTGTGAGTAAGTAGCACCACTCGGGGAAGGTCACATAAACATGACACTATTTAAGGATATGGTGTGGAAGGAAGTGTGCTCTGACGTGCAGGGGACAACCACGAAACAAGCTCTCCTTCGTCCTACTGGCTTTTGACTTACCAAAAAAGAAAAAAGAAAGATATTAAAATGAATACAAAATAAATAATAGAATTTTTCTGTAAGTTAAAATGTAATAAAACTTCAATTATTATTATGAGTAAACACTTCCTAGCAATAATATTGATTTTTTTCAGAATTAAATGCAAACTAAGAGACACCAGTTGTGACGAAGAGGAAAAAAACACTTGTGTGGACTGTCCTGTTTGGTATTTCAGAAATCCAACCTAACTTCTCCCTGCCACTCTAACAGGGAGAATTCTAACCTGCTCCCCACCCCACCCCAACCTCTAACTTCCCTCTGCCTGTACCACTCTCCCTGCCTCGAGGGGGTCAAAACGAACTGGGGACACGTTAAAATCTGCATCATTCCATTCCATTCACAAGAAGAAGCGTGCAACAAATCATTGCTAAAGAGCAAGAGATCACATGACTAGTGTTTAAACAAGAACTCTTGATCAGAGTCTCAACACACAGCAAGAACAGATGGTATCTGGTGACATCAGCAAAGCCACAGAACTGTGCCTGCTTGCTTACCTGGGAGCAATGAGGGAGTCTTGGCTTCGCGCTTCAGGAAGCTGACAAGGAGACTCTGGTAGGCTCTGAAAGGAATTCCTATCCCGAGACTTAGCCTGTTAGCCCAACAGAGGCGCTTCGCGGCACCAGATCTCACAGCAGTACCTACAAAAACAACGTTCCAGTTCTGGAGGTCCCTGAAGAGATCACAGTGTTCAAACACAGCGATTACTTGCAGAACGGATTGGTCTGTCCTTAACGGCAGAGCCTGACCGCACGGATCTACAACTGATACGTTAATCACTGGTGACTTTAGAAGTACTGGGACCGAGGAGTGCTCCTAACAAGAATTATGCAACTGAGAAGGGAATTTTGATATTTCCATGGTATGCAAGATGAGGGCAAAGGTACTCTCAAAAACTTTCAGATAAAAGGTCTGTAAGGACAATGATGATTAAGTTTCAAAGCCAGCACATGTTTTATCTGAATCACCACACACACACACACACACACACACACACACACACACACACACACACACCACCCCAAAAGAATAGTGCTTTACATAGCACACTCTTGAGGTTTGGTGTATACGTTACACCAAGAATGTTCTGAACATATATTAAGGCTGTGCCAATACTATATGATGAATAGCAACAAGAGGGCTTAGGGAGATGGCTCAGTCAGCAAAGTGCCTGCTAAGAACATGAGAGCCCCAGTTTAGATCTCCAGAACCCGTGTAAAAGCTCGATATGGTGACGTGTCTGCACCCATAGTCCTGGAGCCTGGAGAAAGACAGGCCCTGGAGGTCAGGGCTTGTCTAATCAGTGAGTGAGCTCCTGATTCAGTGTGAGACTCTGGAGATACAGGAGGGCACCTGATGCCGACCTCTGACCTACAAACACATGCACCTATTGAAGCAAGCTTGGCTGAGTTCTAAATATCTGTGTGTTAGAATTCTTTACCTCAGTAGGTTTAGCATGTACCCCCAATTCAAAACCACTGGCCAAGAAGGGGTTAATCTCCAAGGAGATTGAGATTAAGTTTTAAATAAACGACATGATAATCTGACTATAGGGTTGTTGACTGCCAACGTCAAAGAATTAGCACCATTCAGATTAACTTGGAACCAGAACCAATTTATATTATCTCAGTGTTCCCTTGAGGCTTCATCATGTGAGGGGCACTGAAAACTTTCCAAGGAAGTCTCATGAAGTACAACATTTCTGGAGTAGTATACTGATAGCATTTTACTTGTTTGGATTTAACTAATTAACTTATGTTTTAGTAGAATTTACCTACACAAATGTAATGCATTTAAAAGGACAGACAATCCCTTTCTTGCAGAAGATGAACATAAAACTAAAATATCCAAGCACTATTCATAGTCCTTAACTATGAAAATGAAGCCAAACTCATTTTTGCTTTTAAATAAATACCAAATTAGAGTTCCTCCCAAGGGCCACATTGGAGCGCCACAAGCCGCCACTAGAGGGCACTATAAACAGACTACAGCAGGAATCCCCTAGACCTTGACTTCCTGGTATAGTTCTCGTCTACAGCTTTTGCCTGAGTTTTAAACAGTTAATGATGAAAGAAGACACTTATCTTTGAGACCTGGTTGAGTCCTTCTGCCATATTTAGTTCCCACAACATCTTCATCATTATGACTTAGGGGATTCCCACCATGGTTGAAAATGTGCAAAGTAACATTAGAAGGCTCCGCCTGAGTGACACCAAACCAGACACTTCGCCCCAGGTTTCATGGCCTCGAAAAGCTTTCCAAATATTTAATGATGCATCACCAAATTATAGAATGACGCCATCTACGTGCTTATCCTGAGATTTAACAGGGAGATACGTATATTTATTTTAGCTTTCATAAGAAACACATTATTGGAGGCTGAGGAAATAGCTCAGTGGGTGAGTGTTTGTTGTGTAAGCATGAGAACTTGAGTTTGAATCCCCAACACCCACATTAAAAGACAAACAAACAAATAAACCTGGCACAAGGCGGTGGTGGTGCACGTCTTTAATCCCAGCAAAGGGCGAAGGCAGGCAAACCTCAGTGAGTTCGAGGCCAGCCTGGTCTACAAAGCAAGTTCCAGGACAGCCAGGGCTACACAGTGCAACCCTATCTCACAAAAGCAAAAACAAAAATGGCATGGATGTGCAAGTAAACCCAACATTGGGTGTGAGGGGCAGAAACACAGATCTCAGAAGATTTCTGGCCAGCAGCCCAGCCGAAACACCAAACTTCAAGTTCAGTGTGAGGCCCTGTCTTAGAGGAACTGGGTGAAGAGTGATAAGTGATGATAGCCAGTGTCCTCTGGTCTCTGCACGCAGGCATGCACGCACGCACACACACACACACACACACACACACACACACACACACACACACACAACCAATCATATTGTAGAGTAGATGAAAACCTTTTGAAATTATCTCCTAGGTCCACCCATCTCCCTTCTTCCCTACTTTTAACAAGTTCAGAAGGAACCACTACTGAAAGTTGATACGTGTCCTTCTCACCCTGACAGAGAAGGGCCTCCACTCATATTACAGCCATCATGGAAGGCCCTCCATTCATATTAAGGTCACCTCTCTATGTCTATGGAATTAGCATCATGGTGTCAACTAATTAGAGATGGACATTAGTTAAGGAAAAGCTCAGCTATACTAAGGAGGTGCAGGCTTATTTTCTTGTTACTCTCCAAACAATATGTCATAAAAGCTATTTACATAATATTGAAAATGTATGAGGTATTTTAAGTAGCCTAGAGATAGTCTAAAATATGTGGGAGGATGTGTGCGGGTTATACACAAATCATATATGTAGGTTATATGCAAATATATTTTATAAGAAGAGATTTGAGCATCCACAAGAGGAAGCTACAAGGGGTCCTAGAACCAAGTCCCCAAGGATAACCGGATAAATGTGCAGTCTATTGTTATGGTCCCAGAGGCTCTTGCTTTCCTTCTCTTTCGATTGTTTACTTTATCCCTCCCGCTGGATTGAAAGTTGTATTGTCTTCCTATTCTCCCAGTGCTTTATTTTCAGGTCAGCATATATATATTGCATTCAAATTCCTCAGGATCTTTTAATATGATCTCCCCTGTCCCCATTTTTCATGCATTTCAAAGCAATCTATTGCATTGCTCTCACCCCCTCTCCTTTTAACACTATTATCACCCAACACTCATGAGTTTTTTTCATTCCAAGTTTTCTAGTATTGGTAGTGAGAGGAGCATTTCTCTTCCACAGCTCCCTTCTTTGTGTTGCTGGAAATCCATAAATCACCTCCTGGCCTTCCTTTCAATCCATCTGAATATCATTATCCCTTTCATTTTTGCAAGGCATGTTTAGTATTTTATATTTTCATTATGTCTCTCTACCTCCTGTGAACACTGTGCTCCATTCTACCTTCACTGCAATGGAAACAAATAACACACCTGCAGTGGTTTGAAAAAGAATGGCCCATATGGACTCATGTATTTGAATGCTTAGTCCTGACTTGGTAGAACTGTTTTGGGAAGGATTAGGAGGTGTGGCTTTGCTGGAAGGGCGTGTCACTGGGAGTGGGCTGAGGTCTCAAAAGCCCATGCCAGGCTCGGGTTTTCTCTCTCTCTCTCTCTCTCTCTCTCTCTCTCTCTCTCTGCCTTCAACTTTCAGGTAAGATGTAAGTTCCAGCTACTGCTCTAGTACCATGCCTGCCTGCCTGCCTGCTGCCAGCTCCCTAACATGCTGATCATGGCCTGGCTCTCTGAAACTGTCAGCAAACCCCAATTAAATGCTTCCTTTTTAAAGGTTGCCTTGGTCATAACATAGCATCTTATCACAGCAATAGACATGTAACCAAGACTATGTCCCATCTTGCTTCTTTCTAACCTCGAATCCTCTAATATAGAGCAAGCTTCCTTCCCACTTGCCCATCAAAACCTGTTTATTTCTTCATTGTGATTTCTATTATATCTATGGACAGCTCCCCCTCTTCTTTTCCTCTACCTAAACACTGTTCTTCCTAATTCTATTCGAGAATCAACTTGTAAGAAACTCTTGCCAACTACTACATATCCATCCTTATCGCCTGAAGCTCTTGAAGTCTGTTACACAGTTTAACATTGATTATGTAAACTCTTAAGGCTTGCCTTGAAAGATTCACCACCCCTGTATTGAAAGACAGGATCTGTCATTTGTTGACTCTTTCTTTAACTAATGGATGTGATACATTTTAAATTTGAGTTCAAAATCCAAACACTTTAACAGTTAGATGCAAAGCACCTGTAGTATTTGTTGAAGATGTTTCTGGGCTTCATGAGGGGCTTCCAAGTTTCTCTCTCCTATGTCTTCCTGTTACTTTTATAGTCTTTCACACATCCAGTGAGAGTGAACGTGCAAGTCTCCATGTGCCATCCATCATGGAGAACTATAATGCAAGGACACGGGGCACAGAAGCCACCCAACCCTCTCACACTTACACGTCGGGTGTAGTACAATCTGGACACAGCTGTCTGAGTGTGTAGCTCAATTCAAGCACTTACTAGCCATGTGGCTGTGTGATCTTGGCAAGTTCTTCTCCAAGCCTTAGTTTGCTATTTACACAATGGCAAATGGAGCAGCTTTCTCTGAGACGGTTCACTGGAGAGGAGACAATAAGTCGAGGCGTGGGTCTCCACTTACTCCACTTGAGACGGCATATGGCAGTCTGCTGACATGGATATCGTATTTCAGAAAGGAGACACACAGTTGGTTACCGGGCTTCTAAGTTGGAAGATTGGAACAGCACTGGCTCCACCTTGGCATGATCAGGACCTGGAACTCAATAGGGGTAGGATGGGGTGGCCTTTTGCCACAGCAGGATTCAGCTTAGCTCAGGTGGCTCAGGTTAGTGCCTGCTGGTCTCTTTGCAAGATCAGGAGGCTGAAGTAGAAGCCAGCTGGGGGACCATCAGCTCAACTCTCAAGCCTGGGAAAACCGCAGCTCCTGTAAAGAGGGTACTCAGGCTATCTGGGTTTGAATCTCGGTTTGGCCACCTGTTAGCAAGGCAAGCCTGACTTTCAGGTTGTTCTCTACGAAACTTGGCAGGTTGTCAGGCCTTCTTTCCTGGGAGGTCAACATGTAGGGAATCATTTTTAAGCCAATTAACACTCTCTTAACTTTCTTCATCGGCGACAGGGATGATAATAGTCCCTGCCCTTGTTTGGGTGGCATGAATTTTAATTGTTTATATGGAATATGCATGAAAGAGAGGCCAGTGCATGTGAAGCACTCAATATTAATCTCTTCTATGTGAGAATATGATTTTAACACAAGCACATTTTAAGTGATACCATCCTACATGGAATCCAGGTAACCAGAATTTCTAGAAATGTACATCTTTATCTACCCACATTGGTATACCCAAATCTGCCAGTATAGATATTTTGAATATTGTATTGCATATCTTCTTTGTGTGTGTGGTGGTTTGCGTGAGAATGATCTCCATTGGTGCATAGATTTGAATACTTGGTCCCCAGTTGTTAGAAATCTTTGAGAAGGATTAGGAGGTGTGGCACTGTTAGAAGAGCTGTGTCTCTGGGGGCAGGCTTTCAGGTTTCAAAAGGTCTCTCTCTGCTTCTTACTTATTTTTTTAAAGAGTTACTTAGTTATTGTATATACAGTGTTGGCACCAGATCTTAGTACAGATGGTTGTGAGCCACCTTGTGGTTGCTGGGAATTGAACTCAGGACTTCTAAAAGAACAGTCAGTGCTCTTAACCTCTGAGCCATCTCTCCAGCCCATTATCTTCTTACTAGCTTCCCTGTCTGGCTTCTATACTCTGCATTTCCCCCTTAATGTAGGCATGTTCTCATCCCTGGACCCCAATGCTTGAATTCTCTGGGCTCTTGCTGCTTTGTCAGAATGGCGAGGACCACTTGGTGGCTATATTCACTTATAGGCATCCCAGATCTCTGGGAGACTTTAGCTCTCCCCATCATAAGACTTCTTGCTAACCCTAGAGTGAATCTCCTTATGCAACAGCCCTTTAAGCACACGTGTCCACGCATGTGCATGTGTGTGTACGCACGTGTGTGAGTGTGTGTGTGTGTGTGAGAGAGAGAGAGAGAGACATTTCATTCTCCTCCTGCCCTTGCCCTTCTTTTCCCCTTTTCTGATGGTCATTGGACTGGCTAGTTTTGTGTGTTAGCCTGACATAAGTTTGAGAAGAATAATAGCCCGTTGAGGAAATGCCACCTTGAGATCCAGCTGTAAGGCATTTTCTCAATTAGTGATCAGTCAGGGAGGCCCCAGGCCATGGTGGGTAGTGCCATCCCTGGGCTGGTGGTCCTGGGCTCTATAAGAAACAGGTTGAGCAAGAAATTGAAGCAAGCCAGTAAGCAGTACCCCTTCATAGCCTCTGCAGCAGCTCCTGCCTCCAGGTTCCTGCCCTGCTTGAGTTCCTGTCCTGATTTCCTTTAGCAATGAACAGAAATGTGAAGGGCAAGCTGAATAAACCTGTTCCTCTGCAACTTACTTTCTGGCCAAGGTGTTTTGCCACAGCAATAGAAACTCTAAGACAGTCATGATTGATACTTCACCCAGACTCAACCACCTAATATAACTTCTTTTCTTACTCCCTCTAATCTCTCCATTTTCTATCTCTTCTAGAGAATCTAGTTTAGAGTATCAATATTGTAACAGTGGCTTAACAATCAAGACAATGCCACACACAGATCTGCCCGCCATCCAACCTGATCTACAAAATTCTTCATGAAGATTTGTCTTCCTGGGTAATTCCAGGTTGTGTCCACGTGACACAACCAGCCAATGTTTTCTACCATTGCTTATGGTGCTGTTTTGCTTGTGATCTAATACATAAAACTTACCTGAAGATCAGAGTGTGGAGCTAAGCCACTAGTTAGCCATAGAGGCCAGGCCGTGGTAGCACACACCTTTGATCCCAGCACTTGGGAGGCAGAGACAGAAGGATCTCTGTGAGTTCAAGGCCACCCTGGGCAATACAAGATTGATCCAGTCTAAAAGAGAAACAGAGCCAGGTGGTGGTTGGCTCACACTTTTAATCCCAGTACTTGGAAGATGGAGACAGGAAGGATATGGCTGGGTGGAGAGAGGAATATCAGAAGAGAGGAGGCAGGAGCGCATGGCATTCAGTCTGAGGATTTATAGAGATAGGACCTTGCCCCCTTGGTTCTAAGGATTTCCTAGAGGTAAGAACTAGTGGCTGGCTGTTATGATTCTCTGATCTTTCACCTTTCAGCCCCTAATATCTGACTCTAGGTTTTTGTTATTAAGACCAATTAGAAATCGGTTACAACTGCTCCATGCACCTCCTTCTCGGTCAGTATAAAAACATTAGCATGCCCGAATTCCCAAAAGTAGTTGTTTTCCGAGAGAAGCAGCTGAGGACAGCACCATCATTCTAGGGTGCCAGCATTTGAATAAATCTAACATCTTTACCATCAACTCTCAATTCCCATGTATTGACTCTTAAGTAATGAGTAGATAGATTTATGTCTGGTAACAAAAAGAAATCACAGAGTACTTTATGGGTCATAATAAGGCACATAGGTGCTCGGAAATAAGACAAAAAGCTTTGCCATTATCTTAATTAGGATTTCTATTGCTGTGAAGAGACACAATGCCCACAGCAACTCTTATAACTGTAACTTTTAATTGAAGAGGCAGCTTACAGTTTCAGAGATTAGGCCATTATCATCATGGTGGGGAGCATGGCAGTGCACAGGCAGACATGGGGCTGGAGAAAGAGCTGCTACATGTTGATATTCAGGCAACAGGAAGTAGACTGAGACACTGAATAGTGTCTTGAACATATGTGAGCCCTCAAAGCCCACCCCCAAAATGACACATTTCCTCCAACGACACCACGCCTACTCCAGCAAGGCCACATCTCCTAAAAGTGCCACTCCCTTTGGTGGTTCACTTTCTTTCAAACCACCACAGCCGTCAAAGATTTTACAACATATAGGAGACAAGACACAATACTCCTTTATCTTTAATGTCCACAGGAGCTGAGTGCTCAGCTCTTCTTTCATTCATTTCTGTTGTTTTTTTTTATTTAGTCTGTCTTGAGCTCTATCAATTTTATTTATATTTTAAGAGAAACAACTTTGACTTTGCTAATTCCTCTACTGACTTCCTGTTTCCCATTAATATTTTATTTCTGCTCTTTCAAAAGTTATTTTTTTTTACTCATTCAGGGTTTGATTTGTTCATTTTTATGAATGGGTATTAATTGTTCATATTGGTGAGGTTCAAACTGATGCTTCTACACATTTCTATAGTCTGTACCAACCTCATTTTACATCCTCCAGTTCTCTGCACCCTTCCCAACCTCTCGCCATTGCTACTCTATGTTTAGTTGACTTTTAAAACTTCAATATATGAAATACAGCATGAGGTACTTTAAATTAAAAGTTAAATTAGTTAAAAGCTCTTTTAGTTTTCTTGAACTGACTCCTGTACAACTTGCTGATAACCCTCTTTATCCCTTACAGCTTTCCTTGTTCTTTTAAAAATGTAATTAATTTCTCTATGATAGAAGATTATTTCAAACACCAAGAAATATGATTATCAATGAGAAAGGAGTATGTAGATGAGACACATACAAATGTCATGTTTTGGCCTCTACCATGTGCCAGGTGCTGGGCTTAGGAAAAAGGGACAAAACCTGCTTTTTTGTGTGCAATGTAATTGGAGCCCGACTGTGCAAAGCTCACACTGGTAAAGCAAAAAGGCCCAAAATGCCTGTTTCTATATTTATTTTGTGTATGCATTTTATTTAACTGGCCTAACCTGCTGAACCATTTCAAAACAAATGTGAGACATCATGACACTTTATCCTTTAATACTCTAGCATGCATTTTTAAAAAACACCTAAAGCCATTCATTCTCTGATAATTACAGCACCATTATTGCACCTAACAATTAGTGATAATTCTTTAATCCACTCTAAATACCCAGTTGTGCTTTTAGTTTCCCCTGGCTCCCCATCCTCAGATGCCTCATCCACTCCTCTCTGTTTGGGCTCTGATCCCTGAGAGACTGGCCTCTACAGACTGCCTCAACCAGGATTCCAATCAAGGTCAACCAATGAGAGGTGTCCATAGACACCAGGAGGCAATAAGGCACACTAGCAAGAACCAGAGGGTTTGGGAGGAATTGGGGTGATTCTCCTCTTCCTCCCCACCCCAAATTAGTGATACGGTATTGGCTGCATCTACCATTCTATCTCTTGTAAGGCAGCACCTGCTCAGTAACTACTGCGAGCTCATCACTCTTTCTAGCTTGTTCCTTCAATACTCAGAGGGGCTGGCGGTGGCTTCTCTGCCAAACCATGGAATTGTCACCAACCTACCGCTTCTTTTCCTCCTGCCCATACCTCTCAATGCCCATACCAAGTCTCTTCATGAAATGATTCAGGGCTGAGTTCATTGAAGTTTGACATCTGTTTCCTGGGAAGACCCTGCCTCATATGTGAACAGTTCATACCTAAACAGTTGTGATCACCGATGTGTGGTTTTTTAACTTTCTTTTTTTAACCAACATCCAATCAAGGACCTTGTGTTGGATTTGTGTCTGCCTCTTTAGTGTCTTAATCAAGACTCTCCCTTTCTCTCTGACCGATCCAATTGCCCGATCTTTATGCCCGATCCAATTGCCTAACAGAATTCCACATGCTGAATGTGCCCAGGTTTCCCTCACAGTGTCACTTAGTTTGTTCTTCTCTTTGTGTCAACTTCAGCTTGAATCTAGCCAAACCTTTAGATATAACTTCCATTTTAACCCTGGTAACCAGAATATGGGCCATTTCATATCATTCATAAAGTATTATTACAGGAGTCACATCGTGCTAGTAATAATGGAATCATTGGATAGTAATTTTGAATTACCAAAAGAGAATAGCCATGTTTTCCCATTGTGACTGGAAAAGAAGCCGCACTGTGCTATTTGCAAGCAATCTATAGAGGTGGTGCATTGATGGGAGGCAAATCTCTGGTTCTCTGCGCTCTGCCTGGCTGTTTTAGCATCCGTTATCTATCCTGGCCTACACTGTCTGTTTCATCACATCTGTTTTCTGTGTCTACCATTGCGCCTTCTCAGATTAGGTAGCCTCTCTTTGTCTGTAAGTGCTTTGCTTTAGAGACAGAAGCTTTTTGTTTGTCCTGATTAGAATTGCTACAGGAAAGCAGGATAAAACCTTAGCTCTCCCCACACATTCAATTTCTCTCTCTGAAATCAGGTAGTCATTGCAATGCTAAAGATATCTATGCTGAATTTCATTAGTGAGGTCTGATAGTCTATGCAATTAAGCTTAATTGGCTATAGGGGAAATTGAGTGCTACACCTTCTGAGATGCAATGAGTTCAGCATGGCCTGCCTCTTCTCCTTTTAATCATTACACAGCAGTGTCCTGGGCAACCCTAGTCGTCTGTACAGTTCTAGCACTAATAGAAATGGACCCTGGGTAGCACAAACTCTAGGAGGAAAAACCATTATCAGCAGCAGGTAATTAAACCACAATTAGATTGTGCATCTCCTAAGAGTGCTCCAAATGCATTCGAAGGCTACATCTCCTCTGTGTGGTAGCTGTTAATTTCACAAATCTTTGATCATGAGATTCTGGGTGCTAAGCTCCATTGTTCTGCTGCTTTCTCAATATGTATCCTGAAATAAGCCATTGTGATCCCTTAAGTGCTTCTGTCTGGAAGAAATAATGGATTTTTAAAAGCTAAGTTGTTAGACTTCTGGATTTTGTTTGGGTTTTTATATGCAATCATTTTGGGGCGAGCCATTTGTTAGCCTTAAGTGCCCTTTTGGCTGTCTTGGTCGCTTGATGTTTCCCATCACAGGTGTTTACTATAGGTAGCTACTGCCATTAGCCAAGTGGAGACTATGCCCTGCGAGTCAAGGGGCCAAATCTCTTCCATATTGCCCTGGCTCTTCTCTAGTTGCTTTTGAGTAGCTATTTCTCAATTGCAAACACCACACCAGAGAGAAGCAACTGGGAAGAAAAGCAGTGAGTACAGCCATGCAGCAATTAACTAAATCATTCTTCAACAGGATCGCCCATAATTACCCGAAATTCCGAACATCCCCTCATCATTACAAATAAAGCCTCCCTCTACAGGTGATGAAACATTTATAGCCACTGAGAACACATACAATGATTCATAGAAGCCTCTAGGCTATAGGATGTATAAACAATTACACTATGGTTCGTCTGGTTATTGGAGTATTTGTTCTCAGAGCTGTTCCTTGTTTTCCTGTGTCTACTCCTCCACGTTTGCAGGATCTGCCCACTGCTAACCACAGTTCCCAGTGTGTTCATTTTCTATTGAGGCACGAAAAGTTACTACAGACTTAGTGGCTTAAAATAATACTCATTTATGATCTCAGAGTTTCGTAGTTCAGAAGTCAGAGTTCAGTGTGCTGAGTCTCTGCCCAGGTCCTCATAAAGCCCATGCCAAGCTTCAGCTGGCATCTTGTTCAGAAGGTACCAGGTGAGACTCCACTTCCTAATTCATTCAAATCAATGGCATAATTGAGTTCCTAATGGTTAGAGGACTCAGGCTCCTTCCCTTGCTGGCCATCAGTGACTCAGTAGCTGACAGGAGCACTTCCTGCAAGAAAAGCACATCCCAGCTTGAGTGGAGGAGAGGTATCGTAGGAGAACTAAGTACTTTAGGCCACGGGGCAACTCCATGGTAGGACGGCCAGTCCTTCCTTTTCTTGTACTGGACACTGAACCCAGAATACCAACCACACTAAACATGTAATCTGCCAGCCCTGTGGCATGAGCTCTTCATCGTGACAGAACCTAAGCCATTTTAGCATTTTTCTGTTTTAAGATTTATTTTTATTATTTTAATTACTTGCTTGCATGTGAGCATGTGTCTGTGTATGTATGAATTATCATTGGCGGCTGGAGATGTTCTATCCCCTGGAGATAAGGGATAAGGTGACTGAGAACTCTGTGCTGTGCCTGCCAGGAACCTGCAAGAGTAATACTCTCTTGGCCAGGCAATGGTGGCATACACTTTTAATCCCAGCACTTGGGGGGCAGAGGTGGGTGGAGCTCTGTGAGTTCTAGACCAGCCTGGTCTACAGAGCTAGTTCCAGGACAGCCAGGGCTATTACAGAGAGAAATTCTGCATCAGAGGAGGGGAAACAGTAATATAATTTCTTAACTACTGAGATAGCTTTTTAGCCCCAGGCTTTAACTTTTCTAATGGCCACATTTAAACGACTTACATGTGCCTTTGCAATATCATGTTTTGATGCTTAGGTAGCACGAGCTCTCTCCAAGAAAAAACAGTGAAACTCTGAATTTGATGCAGAGCAATTTTGTGTCAGCTCAGTCAGAAGAAATGATTAGAAGGGAGGGCTGGAGGGGGCTCTTGATGATGAAGCAGGGAAGAGACAGGAGACACCCAACAGAGAAACAGCAAGCTGGGAAACCTGATAACAGGGCTGTCCTAAAAGGTAGAATTGCCATTCAAAAGTCCCTGAAGCATAATATAATTTTTAAGTCTTTGTATAACTTATAATAATAAAAAACCCTCTTGTTTTAATTTACATATCATTTGGTTACTAATAAAGTTGGGTTTCTTTTCATATGTTAATTTGAAGAATTGCAAATGAGTGCCAAAAATAAAATGAACAGATTTCTAAAACAGGAAGAAGCAAAAATAGTTAATATCTGTAAAACTAGTTATCTACAGAATGCAAAATATATTAAAAGTCAAAAATGAGCAAATGTTTACTTTTAAATTAATTATTAATATCCAAACCAAAACACCCTTGAGGCATGACTTCTGAGTTCACGACTTCATGATTGGGCATTCTTAGACATGTGACAGTTCCCAGAGTGCGATACCAGTTTACTCACTGCCCGCTTGTTCAGACTGTATAGTTGTATCCTCAAGAAGACACGAAAAAGACGAGTTTTTACAAAGGGAAAATGAACTTTATAAAACTAAGCTTTAAAACTTCAATATGGATATTTTACCCTCAGTCAAGAATGAAGCTCTCTGTGGTACTTGAATGAGGATGGCCCCTAGAGACTCACCTGTTTGAATCCTTGGTCCCCAGTTGGTAGAACTATCTGGGAAGGATTAGGAGGTGTGGCCCCTGGTGGAGGAGGTGTGTCACTACAGGTGGGCTTTGAGGTTTCAAAAGCCATTCCCAGGTAGCTCTCTGTGTCTTGTGCTTGTGGATGGAGATGGATGCTCTCAGCTGCTGCGCTGGTGCCATTCCTGCCTGCCTGCTGCCATGCTCCCTGCCACCATGGTTATGGATTCTAACCAACCCTCTGAAACCATAAATCCCAAATAAACTCTCTTCTAGAAGTTGCCTTGGTCGTGGTGTCATAACACAGCAGTAGAAATTAACTAAGACACTCTCTTTAATGATCCAATTAGCATCCTCTATACTCCTACCCTCCTCTAATAGATGCTTCTTTGCACAAACAGTTGGCTCTCTGTCTTCTTCATCAGGACTTTGACAAAATGAGCTGAAAGTTTTCGTGCCTGAAAGCAAGAACACTATCAGGACCTAAGGAGCTCCCATCAATAGCGCACTGACCCTAAATTGAGAAGGTTCCTATTGGCAAGGTGAAGAAGATCTGTGGGAAAAGAAATCAGTACTTAACACAGAGAGGCACACAGGATACCAAGAGTTCATAACCATACTCAGGACAATCCAGAGTCCCCACCCAAGCCACCAAGTCATATTATGCTGTTTTACTACCAAAATAGATAAAAGGATCGAAGCTGTCTTATTTAGGGTTTTTTATTGCTGTGAGGAGACACCATAACCATGGCAACTCTTATAAAGAAACATTTAATTGGGAGGGCTTGCTTACAGTTTCAGAGGTTCAATCCATTACCATCATGGCGGGGAGCATGCTGGCACGCAGGCAGATGTGATGCTGGAGCTGAGTGTACTACATCTTACAGGCAACAGGAAGTCAACTGACTGTCACACTGAGGGAAGCTTGAGAAAAGAGACCTCAAAGCCCACCCCCACAGTGACGCACTTCCTCCAACAAGGCCACACCTCCTCTAACAAAGCCACACCTCCTCTAACAAGGCCACATCTCCTAATAGTGCCACTCCCTTTGAGAGTCATTTCTTTCAAACAACCACAAAGGCTTTAACTTTTCTGGAAAAAAAAAATCTATGTTTCAACTTAAACTTACTCAAGATCTAGACAGCATCAAAAATTTCCACCCAACACATGGTGTTGGACTTAGAAATTTAGGCAAGTCACCATTTGCTCATCTCAATGAGGTAATAGACCTAGTAAATAGTTGATAAATTATAATATCTACCATTGTTACAAGGGGTTACTTCCTGATACACATATGAATCCTAACATCACTAAAACTGATAAGCCTGTTCATAGTACTTCATGATACAATGCTACAGGGATGGTAAAGTTCCAGTTATAAAACATTCTTACCAATAAAATTGATGAACTTAGTCAAGCTTTGGGCACTCACAACCAGTTTATAAGAAATGTTGAAAATAGAAAACTCCTTAAAATGCCACATACAAAGCCAGCAGCCAAACTCTGCATGTGGGATTTTCTGGGAACAGAAAGGATAAATAATTGTATTTTAAAATGGGAGCGGGTACAGACTAAAAGATGCAGCAGCTATAACAGCCAAATGCTGTGTTCAGTCCTTATGTGGGTCTCAATTTGAAAGACAAATGTAGGCATAAGAAGCATTTTTGGTGATGCTAAATTTTAACATATAGTGGGTATTATAGGAAACCACGAACCCACTGTTAATTCTGTTGGGTACAATCATGACATTGTGATGTGTGTGTGTGTGTGTGTGTGTGTGTGTGTGTGTGTGTAATAGGCCTTACCTGTTATAAATGCTATACTTAATTTCCCCTGGTCTTCTTTGGAAGACACATGGATTTCAAAACAGGCCTAATCTAAACCAGCCTTTATGGCCCCGGATGGGGTAAACCACACAAGTGACGACAGGTAAACTGGAGAATAAAGACTTAGTTGCAAATTTGTGTTGTCAATACACAAATATCCATTCTGTGAATACAAAAAAAAACCCTTTCTATCCCAGAGAATTCCACATTCAGTTTGACTGCTTGCTTTTTACATGTTTTCAGTTCTTCTATTCTCAACGTTTCCTATAAACCAGTGTAAGCACTCAAAGGTCTAAGCCCATAAATTTTACTGGTTAGAATGGTTTCTAACAGGAATTACCATCCCTGTGGCATTGTATCATCATCGGTTAAGGTGATATCTGGATAGGCTCTCTTGCAGTTAGGGAAGTGCTTACAAATACATTCGTAATTCAGCACAAAATTACATCTATGCAATGAAGAAGCAATTGTTGAAACCATGAAGTCACTCGCCAAATTTTCCATTGTATTAAACTATCTGGTGAAACTGTGAGCGAAATGAAAATGCTTCAGGGATGTGGGACTGTGCGTTCAGACCCTGGATCAGGTTTGTCTCATCAATGAAAATGTTCTCTATTGACAGCGAGTGCGTAAGACACTGAAAGAAGCTAGAGCCCCTGTCTGCCAGGCTTTTTCTTTTGGGCCACAAAGCAGCTCCCAAATCATGACACAGAGATTTGTTGTTAATTTTGAAGGCTCAGTCTAGCTTAGGCACATTTCTGGATAGCTCTTTTAAGTTAAATTAACCTGCTTGCCTCAGGGCTTTTTGCCTTTTCTTATTTTCTTGCTGTCTCTATGTCTGACTGGCTGACAGTTGACTAACTTCTGGCCCCAGGCATATACCTCAATTTTTTCCTCCTTCTTCTCTTGTTCCTTCTTTTTTTTTTTCCTTTTTTTGGATTTAGATTTCTTCTATTTATTCTCTCTGCCCACCAGTCCCACCTATCCTTTCTCCTGCCTACCTAATTGGCCATTCAGTTCTTTATTAAACCAATCAGGTGGCTTAGGCAGGCAAGGTGAAACAGATGTAACACATCTTTACATAATTAGCACACATCCTTACATCATTAAACAAATGCAGCATAAGCAAATGTAACACATCTTTACATAGTTAAAGTATTCCACAACACCACTCCCCTCATGTAAGGCTGTAAAAGGCCAGCTGTCATGCTATTGGAAATTCAGCTATGCTAATCTTCTCTTTTGCTTTTGGGTGCTTTATTTCCCAATTGCAAATTTTAGAACACCAGCTCTACTTCTTCCATAAACCCTATGAAGTTCACTATATTGTCAATTCCAATATTTTTTGTTGTTAGTTTAATTTTTTAGAAGTGTGTATGTCATAGTAAAATCACCTGTGTGTGAAAGTCAAGTTGGTTACCACTTAACTAGAAACTTGATTTTAGAACTAACTACTAAAATTCCAGTGGGACTGGGGAAATATCTTAGTTGGTAGACTGTCTGCAATACAAGCATGAAAATCTGAGTTTGGATTCGCCAGAATCCACACGTTAAAAAAACTGATGTGTAGCCTGCACCTATAACCCCTGTAGTGGGGGTGATGCTAATGGAGATTGGGGGAATCCCTGAAACTCACTGGCCAGTCAGTCTAGCTTCAAGATCAGTGAGAAACCTGCCCTTCAAGAATAAAGGTGAAGAACAATTGAGACATTGGACATTCATCTGTGGCCTCCACAAGCCGACACACACACACACACACACACACACACACACTAAATAAATAAATAATTAATTAATTTCTCTGCAATGTCTTGCTTTTTAAATTTTGACAAACAAGACTATCACCTATCTCAAGGATTTCTAAATCTGTGAACATAAAACGCTCAATACGCTATCTAACATGTGGGAGGGGCTGAAAAATAGTAACTATTATTATACATAGACAAGCTTCTGTTGTCTGCCTGTTGCTGTTGAGCCAGACAATCACAAAGAAACCAGGCCAACCAGTCTGCAGGTATTTTGACACTAATACTCAGTGGCTCTCCTACCCTCCTTTCAGTACTGCCAAGCTTCAGGGACACAAGTCTCTCTTTGTTCCCTCCCATTGTCTGTAGGCTGAAGCCAAAGTGAGAAACTACACCCCAAGCCATGATTGTTACAGATGACTCAAAAAGCGGTGAGACCCTTGTAACAACAAAGTCAGTTGTGGTCTAGTAAACAGCAACAAGGTCCTATGAGACTTGCTGTGGCTTTTCCAGGCACCCTACTGCCAATTGGTGATAAACCGTGGCCTGACAACTCTTCTCAGAGGAACTTATAACTTTAGAGCCTCATTCAAGGCCTCCATTATCACCCACATCACCCCAGTGCCCCCTCATTGATTCTGTGTAACCAGGGACTGCATTTTTGTTCCTGACTGCTCAAACCTGAATAATCACACAGAAACTATATTAAATTACAGCATTGTCTGGCCAATGGCTAAGGCATACTTATAGCCTTACATCTTAAATTAAACCATTTCTATTATTTTATATTTTACCAAGAGACTCGTGGTTTGTTACCTCTTGCTTCTTGGGCAGCTACACAGCATCTGCCTGACTCCATTTTCTTTCTGTCTCTATCTCTGCTTGGATTTCCCACCTTTCTATATTCTTCCCCATCAAAGGCAAGCTTCTTTATTACCCAATAGTAATAAAACATATTCACAGCATATAGAGGGGAATCCCGCATCAATTCTGGCTTCAAAAGTTTGGTCAAAGGAAATCTTGCAAAGAATTCCATCCACAGCAGAGTCTTTATTTGAGGGAAATACAGATGAAAGGGAACTTGAGCAAAGACTATAAGAACCAGTTGGTCTGTGTTCAACATGGCTGTCCCATGTACATTTTTAGTAGAACTTGAGGGGAGTTGGAAAGCACAGTACTGAGCTGAAAGCAGAGCTCCAGCCTCATCAGAGCTCTCCTGAGTGCTGCTGACTTAATGTAAAGACAGTCTTCAAAAGACTACAAATATTTTCTTCAATAGGAGGCCTGGGATTTCTCCATGATGTCCAGGGATGTGTGCCTCATATCTCTCCTTGGCTAAGGATCTGATTAGCCCTCTTGCTGTGCACACTTTCTCTCCTGGCTCAAGGTATCCCCAGACCACATCAGACTGGGTACCACATCCCACTGAAGGTTCTGCTCAGGGCAGTGATATGATTTGAGGAGAAGAAAAGGAGAAATGAACAGTGGCTTCTGCAAGCCAGAGAAAGAAAGAAAGAAAGGGAGGTGAGACACTCGAGTAGGAAGGAACTGCAGCCCACACCTGCAGCATTACATGCTGATATGACTGCCACACATTCCCAAACTTTGCAAAGATGTAGAGGTTCTTTCAAAATATCCTGAAAGGATTTCATTTCGGAGAAGTTGGGGCCCTCTGGGAAATTTGTTTCCCACAAAAGCATCAACTTGGCCAGTCTTCTGTGTTATCTAGATTTTAGTCGACTTTGCCTTAGTCTGTTCATATGTTTTTCAGGCAGAGGTAACCATGTACTGCTAAGGGATGGGGCAGCAGCTGTATGTGTGCTGCGCAAGTAGAACGCCTACTGCCTGCAAAGCTTTCTTCCCAGACAGTGTAGCATGCCCATGGAATGTTCAAACCAACAAGACAGATCTGCAATTGTTTCCTACAACGTGCTTCAAGACCTGAGTTCTCAGTGCCTTGCTCACAAGGTAGAGAACAAGCTCTTACACGTTCTAGAAAGGAAAGTTCTGGAAGCTTAGGGGCAGTCTGTTTTCCAAATGTAACCAATTGGAGGGGAGAGGCCATTCCTTCACCCAGTGACAGAGAGGATGATCAGTTATGACCATTGAGAGCATGCACTGTTAGGGGATAATGGAGATGTTGTTTAAAAACTTGTCGGCTTTTTACCACCATTCAAAACTAGAGTAAGAGGCAAAACAATGTCAACAAGGACACAAGAGATTTGAGAAAAAGAACAGACAAATAGAAGTTACACATGACCCTTGCTATTCTGAAGTTCTGGAGCTATCCTGGGTATCAAAATAATTTCACACACACACATACACACACACAAAACAAACCTTAAAAGAATTACTACCAACCTTCTAGGTTCTAAATAAATTAATAATAAACAGAGTAAAAATTTTTGGCTCAAAATTTGGGTAAAGTTTAAGAATATTCACATTCCCAAAGCCAGCCCAACTTCAAAGTTTTATATGATGCTTAACTGGGATTGTTTCTAAGTTAGATCCAGGAAAGTTTTCAAGTATATGTACCTACATAAAGTGATCTAAAAAGAGGAAGTCATTATGACCTTACTATTTGGAAAGTTTCTGGACTTTAGTTTTACTTCTAGCAGAAAGGGAATCCTAACGGGAAATGGAAGGCTCCCTCGAGGATGTGTTCCGAAAACAAGGGCATCAGCTATTATTTATCCAAGCAAGTTATACGGTGTGTGGTGTAAGTTTTCTAAATGTATTTGAAGTGTCTATCAATTGTCTGTGGTTGCATTAAAAACTTACTCCCGAATTTAAGAGCTTAAAACAACCATTATCTTACAGAGGTTTTAGGATCAAGCATCAGAGCAGCCTTCCCATTTAAATGATGTCCCGTTACACACCTGAATCCTCAGACACGGTTCCTTGAGTCCTGTACTCGTCATTTTTCTCGTTGCTGACAGATCAACCTAAGAAAGAAATGACTTACTTTGATTCATCTTGATGGGGAGGTTGGTGGCAGGGTGTGAGGCAGCTGGTCACACTGCAAGAGTCAGAGAGCAGGGGATGATGATGCTCACCTCAACCTCCCCTTTTCATTTAGTCTAGAACCCTAGCTCTGGAAACGGTACCACACATGTTTAGGGTATATATTCCTTCTTCCATCAACCTCCTCTAGAAACTTCTTCACAGATGTGCCCACAGGTTTGTCACTAGGGGACTCTAGGTACCGTTACATGCACAAGCCAAGTGAACCATCACAGAAATAGTTGCCATCAATTAAAAAAGAACAGCAACAACAAAACTGGAAAAAGAAACAAACATATACCTACCATACAATATCAGATCAGGAACAGGATAAACATTCCATGTTTTATTATTCTAAAGGAGATAAATGGGAGACACATGCATGTTTGCCAAGCAGCTCTCAGATCCAACCAAGATATGCTGAATGACCTTGAGATTCATTCCTGGTCTGGGACTATCCCATACCTCTTGACCATACATTCTGAGCTACCCTTCCTTTTTCTTGAAATTTCATATATGGACATGTGATGTGGGATTCCCCTCTGTATGCTGTGAATATGTTTTATTACCAATGGTTAATAAAGAATCCGCTTTGGGCCTATTGCAGTACAGAATAGAGCAAGGTGGGAATTCCAAGCAGAGATAGAGGGGAAGAGAAGGCGGAGTCACGGAGACACCATGTAGCTGTCAAAGAAGACAGCCGCCCAGGAACCTTACCGGTAAACCATGAGCCTCATAGTAAAATATAAAATAATAGAAATGGGTTAATTTAAGATATAAGCGCTAGCTAGAGATACGCTTAAGCTGTTGGCCAAACAATATTGTAATTAATATAGTTTCTGTGTGATTATTTCAGGTCTGGGCAGCCGGGAACAAATGAGCAGTCTCCATCTACAGACATGAATATTTTTTTCTCAGCTTTTGGTACAATAGGGACAGGGTGGGTACAAAGGCCCCTTGACTTTCTCTATCTCTTTGAGTTCTTATTAGAAAGATATTTGCTGATTTTTAAATGTTTTTTTAATTTAAAACATTTTTTAAAAACTTTCATGAATTGCCTGTGAGTTTTATCAGGTGGCTTCCATTAGACAAAAGTCACACAAAGGTTTCTATGAAATATTTAATCCATTTTTCATTTTTCATTCTGTGTAGGCCAATGTTCTTAGACACCCTATTTTGAGAGAATCTATAAAACATAGCCTCAAAAACTTCAAAGGACTCCTTAGTTTGAATGATGATTCTCCCACAAAGGTTCACATCTTAAAGGCTTAGTCCCCCAGGGGGGGTGGCAGGTGTGCTATTAGGAAGGAACAGAACCTTGGGGCTGGAGAGATGGCTCAGAGGTTAAGAGAACTGACTGCTGTTCTGGAGGTCCTGAGTTCAATTCCCAGCAATCACATGATGGCTCACACCCATCTATAATGAGATCTGGTGCCCAGAACACTATATACATAATTAATAAAAATTTTTTTAAAAAAAGGAAAGAGTAGAAACTATATGAGGCGGTGATGTGAGAGATCTTTAGCTCATTGGAGGTGATCTTATTTTCATTCCCTGGACATCTAATCTGCTATCTGCTCCTCACACACTTCCCCCCATAGCCATCCACCATTAAATGAGGCAGTCAATGAGCTTTGCTGAGCCTGCCCTCCCTGCCCTATTGGGAACTGGAGCCTTCAAAACTGTAAGCTAAATATACAATTTTCTTTTTGTAAGTTAGCTGCCTTGACTATTTCTCTGTAGTGGCGCAAAGCTGACTGGTACAATAGTCTTTTGTGTGACTAATATGGTACTCCTTAGGCATGGCTTTTGATGGTTTTGAGATCATAGCAAAGAATTTATAGTTGTTCCCTCAGCTTCAACTTTGGGCCACGTTGCCATGACAGTGCCCTGGAATTGACCCTTGCTTTTAAGGAATTTCTCAATTTTTAAAATTGTTCACTAGCTCTAGAGGCTGAGGCTCAGATCCTAGCTCCTCTCTAATGAACAGTGCTTCTCTCAGCTTCTATCTCTCCTCTTACATCTTATAAAGGGCTAAGGGGAGCCAGATGGTTCCTTCAACAGGCTGCCTTGAAATTTCCTTAGCTGGATCATCCAGTTCTTTATTTACATGCTCGACTTTGCACATCATCACACACAACGCTGTTGTGAAGATCTCTGGCTCTACCTCATAGGATCCAACACAATCTATTTTCAACACAATTTTTCTCACTTTATTTTAAACCTCAACCAGAACATGACTGTGGTCCTGAAATTCTTTCCAGTTGCCTCCTCCTTTGCCTAGTTCCAGATCCATGCCTATATTTTAGCTATTCATTAGGGTTGTCTATTGCAATATTATAAATCACCCCAAAATCTGGTAGAGTAAAATAATAAACACTTATTATCTCACACAATTCCAGAGAAGCAGGAATCCAGGAAGATCTTAGTTGAGAATTTGGGGCTCAGGGTCTCTTATGAAGCTTCAGTCAACTGTAAGCCTGGGCTGAGTGGGCACGAAGGTTCCACCACTAGTCTTACTCATAGGGCTGTTGGCAAAATGATTGCCCTATAGGAATGCATGACGCACAGCAATGAGAGAGAGAGAGAGCGAGAGAGAGAGAGCACAACATCTTTATAATCTGATCTCAGAAGTTGCATAGTGTTACATCTACAATATTGTGTCAGTCATACAGATGAGCGCATAAGAATGGGGAGGGTATGAATACCTGATGTGGAGATTAATAGGGGTAATTTTGGGGGATATCCCAGAGCCCATCGAAAAGTAGCTGCAGTGCAAAAATGAAGCAAAGAAGTGAAAATCTTGACTTTCTGTTATTGGAAAAGCTAATTAGAGGAGGCTTAGCTGTAGACACAAAGAGCATCAGTACTGGACCCCAGAATTAGAATTAGCTAGCTAAATAAGAAAGTACAAGACAATTTTTTTTTGCCTCCTCCAGAGTTTATCACGTAGACAGCAAAACATAAAGTACCTTTGGTGTGATTGGGAGGAATCTACACGAGTAGTGGCAAGTCAGAATGAGCACTGAGAAAGGGCGATGGTGTGCCTCTCTCCCTCCTCCACACTGTCAGGAGAAAAATCCTACTATAATTCTGTTTTCCAGCAAATCACAGAAGGTGTAACTTGGTTCTCAAAGTTGAATATGTTCATTTCTAGGCCCCATCCCTCAGGGGTTTGCATTCCTTTACAAGCTCCTAGGAAATGCTGATGTAGCTGGTCTGAGAACACTAGTTTGATATTAGCCAGACACCTACAGTGCATGGGTGTCTTAAATGTCTGCCACGACTTACTTACAATCCCATTAGTCTTTATAACAATGTAAGGGCGGCTTCATCAACCCCCTTTCTGCAATTAGGCCAAATTTCCACCCACCTTGCCACGCACAACCAATTTTCCAACCAGGTCTGGCTTCAAAGTCTAAGCTCTTTCCTCTGAAGCAGGTTGTCATCAGTCACTAAGAAAGGAGTATTAGTAGGAGCCTGAGACTAAACAGTAATTTCCTAGAATTGTATTTCCTTCACTTCTGATCTTCTTACCCTGTGGTCACCAACACCACCTGTTCCACTTCACTTTACAAAGCAAATTGTAGGGCTGGGGAAGCAGGGAAGCAGCTCAGCTAGTGAAGGTGCTGCTTCCTGAAGACCCGAGTTTCATCTCCAGTACCCACGAACAATGCTGATCACGATGGCAGATGCTTGTAATCCCACGGAAACAGAGATAGGCAGAGAGAGCCCTCGAGCTTGCTGGCCAGCCAGCCTAGTCAAATTGGGGAGCCCAAGACCCCAAAGAGAGATCCTGTCTCAAAAATTAGCCCTGAGGAATGATACCTGAGGAGGATCTCTGGCCTCTACAAGTAAGAGCCATGCATGTGCACACATACATATACATACACATACTTACACACACAGAGTATATTCTGCACATACATATATGGATCTTACACCTATATATGTCAGAGGTAGATGAATGTGTTTATCTTTCATGAGAAAGATGAAGATGTACAGTGAGCTAGGACCCTAATCATTTGATTGAAAAAAGAACCTAGAAATGCCCAACACACCAAGTATCTATCTGGTTGTTTCCTCTGTGTGGCTTCTCACTCTTTGCTACACCAACAGCCTGCTTTGCTGTCTGACACTATTGTGTATATCCTCCCCAGTAACGAGCAGAGACCAGAAGTCTCTTCAGTTCCCTTCCAGAGAGTCAGCTCAGATTGACCCCACTCCTCCACAAAGGGAGCCCTCCAGGGGTACTGCCCTAAAGGAGCGTTTCCTTTCAGCTCTCTGCAACTCCTGTCTCTGTCCCTTCAGACATAGGGCCTGCACCGGCCCTCAGAGTTCTGCACGGTCCATGTGGTTTCCCACTCCTCGCTCACATTTCTATGAATAATGCTCCTCTCCTGCATGCGCTCATTGGAATTGCTATTTCCTCAAGACCCCCCTTCCCCCGGCCTGTGAACATCCCTCAAGAACCCCCCCTAACCCCTGGCTGGTGAGCATCTCTCTGAGTACAGTTAAGAGTTTCACTTTCTCCAATCCACCCCAGTGACTTAGTTTAAGGTTCCTGCCTTCTTCCTGGAATCAGGTAAGTCCATGGCCTTCCGGCTGCTGTCCAGATGGCCAGCCCTCCACCAGCACTCTTGGTTTAAAGGTGCAAAACACCCACTTCTGGCCCCATGTGTTTACTTTGTAGGTCCACCACATGGGGGGAGAACTTGGAAGGTGCTGCTGGCAGAATTCCTGTCATCAAAATTCCTGCTGTGTTTTAGAACCCCACAATTTTCTCTCTGACACCAGCCATTTATTCTAGCGACAGGTAAACCATCCCTGAAAGGAAAACAGAGATAAAATTGTCAGTCAAGAGTTTTGTGCTGAATGAGTTTCAGCTGTTTCCTATTTTGGCAGCCAGCTGCAAGCCAGGTTTGACGAAAGGAAAAGAGACATCTACCTAGATTCACAAACAATGGTGCTCAAGGTGCGTGGAGAGGATGGTTTTGTCTTCTGGAAGGCATCTTGGAAACTGGGGGAGGGGAGGTGGATCTTGAACTGTAGATCAGGGGCACGGGATGCTTGTCAGCCAGCGATGAAAAAGATGGTCTCAAACAACAGAGAACAGCCCCGCAGGAACGTAAATGTTTCAAGAATATTTATGTTGCTAAGAAACCTGTTTATAAATATCTAGGCAGAAGGGAGGCAGGCAAGGGAGTGGTGAGCTTGTGTGTACGTAGAACGCTAACGTTCACTGAAATCCCCATGAAATTCAACTGCCACATAAATTACTGCAACTGTAGCATGTGCCCTGTTGTTTTGTGTAAATTTTACTGATTTGTGGAAACACTGTTCTCAGTGTGCATGAGTAGCTGTAGCGTTTAAGGCAATTCTATAACAACAGTTTTGAGTGCCTGACAGTGAACTGTATTATATGTCAGTCCCAAGATGTTGTAGTCTCTTGTGATGGTGGTGGTGGCTTTTACAACAGTGTCTCATGTAGCCTAGGATGGCCTCCAATTCACTATCTAGCAGAGGCTGGCCTTGAACTCATATCTCCACTCCAAGTGTTGAGATTACAAGCATGTACCATCACAGTTAACCTGTGAAATTGCATTCTACTGTACATAAAGAAAGCTATAAAGAAAAATTCCTACATATAGTATTAAAAATCAATAACACAGTAATAAGAATATATATATATGTATATACACACACTCATATACATATGTATATGCAAATAAGACAGTTGAAATATTTCTTTTCAGAGCCTGAAAAGATGGTTCATTTGCTAAAGTGATTGGCATACAAGTATAAGGGCCTGAATTTGGATAAATTCCAGCGCTGGGGAGGCAGAGTTGGGAGCATCCCTGAAGCTCCCTAACTAGCCAGTTTAGTCAATCAATGAGATGCCGGTTTAATGAAGGGCCCTGTCTCAAAGAAAAAGAAAGAAAAGAAAAGTGGAGACTAAGGAAGATGATTGACATCAGCTTCCAGCCTCCACACCTCTCACAACTCCCCTATATCTATGTGCACCCACATAGAATATTATTTTAAGATGTGTTACATTTGTTAATGCTGTGGAACATTTGTTTAATGATGCAAAGGTGTGTTACATTCTTTTATGTTGCATTTGCTTAATTCTCTGAAGCTGTGTTACTTTGCCTGTCTAAAACACCTGATTGGTCTAATAAAAAGCTGAACAGCCAATAGCAAGGCAGGAGAAAGGATAGCTGGGGCTGGTAGACAGAGAGAATAAATAGGCGGAGAAATTTGGGAAGAGAAGATCAAGGAGCAAGAAAAGAAGGAGAGGAGGACCTTAGAGAAAGGTAAAAGCCCAGAGGCAAAAGGTAGACAGGATAATTTAAGTAAAGTTGACAAGAAAAAGCCAAGCTAAGGCCAGACATTCATAAGAAAGAATAAGCCTCCATGTGATTTATTTGGGAGCTGGGGGGAGGGCCCCCCAAAAGAGTAAAGCAATTACCTACACATGACCTCATGCCACACACACATACACACACACACACACACACACACACACACACACACACACACACACACACATTTTTTTCCAGAATAGTCCAAGGCATATGACAAAGTACTTACTTGGATTAAAGGTGCAAAACACCCACTTCTGGCCCCATATGTTTACTTTGTAGGTATACCAAATGGTAGGAGAATTTGGAAGGTGCTGCTGGCAGAATTCCTGTCATCAAAATTCCTGCTGTGTTTTAGAACCCAGAAGCTTATGCCTCATACCAGCCATTTACTCTAACAGCTTTAGCAGTAATAGAAGCATAATGGGCCTGTGCTCCACTCTACCCTTCCAGACTCCGTCTTACTGTGTCCTAGCTCTCACCATTTCCCCTGCTTCCCCATTCCTACCCTTCATCAGCTTTCCTTGGGATCTAACGCATCCAGAGACATCCACTGAGCCACAGTGATGAAGGTAATTACTCGATTGCCTGCTTGTCACTCCTGTGGACCCTTGGAGCTTGTTCATCCTTCCTCACATACCTGACCCATGATAGCTTGTCAGTGTTTGTTGCTTGGCAACATTGACTCACTGCTCACTGTTCCAATGAAGAGCCAAGGAGACAGATGCATTTTCTGTATAGTCGTGGTCCATTTTTCTGTTGCTGTTATTCAGTACCACTGACTGGGTAAGTTATTATTTTTTTTTTAAAAAAAGGGTTATTTTGGCTTCTATTTCATGTCCAATCTTGAGAAAAAGTGCTTGGTGATAACATTCCTTTTAATTTTCCTTTGGATTTGTTTATTTATTACTCATGGGGTGGGTGCATCACAGCACATGTGTGGAGATCAGTGGACAACTTGTGGAAATCTGTTCTCCCCTTCTACTATGTGGATTCTGGGGTTTGAACTCAGGTCATCAGGCTTGGCGGCAAGCTCCTCTACCTACTGAGCCATCTCACTGGCCCTGGTGATGACTGACATTTTTACTGGATAAGATCTATAACAGTGTGAAAGACTTAGTTATATGGGCTTTTATAGAAGACTTACTACCAAGATAACATATTAACTTGTAGAGTCCCCAATTCACTAACTGCATAAATAGATTAGTCCATTCATGAGGGCAGAAACTTAGTCACTTCTTTTTTATTTATGTGTTTATTTGTTTCTTTTTAATTATGTACACATATGTGGGGGTGCACATAATTGCGTTCATGGAGGCCAGAAGAGGGTGTGGAGCTGCAATTGTAGGTAATTGTGAGAAAGCTAACATGGATGCTAGGAACCAAACTCTGGTCCTCTGGAAGACCAGTACATACTCTTAACCACTGAACTGTCTCTCCAGCCCCCACAAGTACCTCTTCAAGTCCCATTTGATCCCTCCTTTTAATATGACTAGATTTCAATCTGAGTTTCAGAGGTGGCAAACCATATTCAAACCACACAGAGTCCACATTGAGCATCATTTGATGGAAATTCCACGCTTTCTCTACCTTCTAGTTTAGGAGGTCTGAGGTGGAGCTGAAGAATTTTAATGTCACCAATTTCCCAAGAGCTGATGGTCTGGAGACAATAGCTGCTGAAACATTGGCTGACTAGGAACACATTTCAGTCACCCTGACTCCAGGAACTTGTCTTCAAAGATCCCTCTCTGAGCATGAATTTTAAAACTCTAGTCGCAAGCCGGAGGTGGTGCTGTGGTGCTGTACACTTTTAGTCTGAGCACCTGGGACTCAGGAGGCAGAGGCAGGTGGATCTCTAAGTTTGAGGCCACCTTGGTCTACAGAGTGAGGGACAGCCAGAGCTACACAGAGAGACCCTGTGTATTAGTCAGGGTGCTCTTATGAAATGACTCTCTCTTTCTCTCTCTCTCAGGTATGATGGCTAAGATAGAATTACAGAGAGAGAGAGAGAAAGAGAGAGAGAGAGAGAGAGACAGAGAGAGAGAGAGAATTTATTTTACTCACTTATAGGCTGCAGTCCAACAATGGCTAGCTGTGACCGGAAGGTCACAAGAATCTAGTAGTTTCTCAGTCCCACAAGGCTAGGTGTCTCAGCTGGTCTTCTGTACATGCTGGCATCCTGAAGAAGCGGGCGCCAATGCCAGTGAAGGGATAGATGTGCTGACAAGACAAGGGCAAGCAGATGAAGGATGAACCCTTCCTTCTTCCATGTCCTTATATAGACTTCCAGCAGAAGCTGTGGCCCAGATTAAAAGTGTGCTTTCCTGCCTCAAGATTTGTATTAAAGGCGTGTATCATCCAGCCTCAAGATCCAGATCACAAGTGTGCCCTCCATTTCTGGATTGTAGTTTATTCCAGATATAGCCAAGTTGACAACCAAGACTAGCCATCACACCCTGTCTAGAAAAACAGAAACAAAAACAGCAGAAACAAATTAGTCTCTGTCATAAAATTTGCAGCTCTCAGGACTTAGCTAGGATCAGCAGTACCAATGGTTTCCTGGACACATCCATGACTCTTCATGGCAAACCTGGTTCTGCCCTTTGAGTTTGATTCCTTCCACAATAGCCAAGTTGAGACCTAGTAAGAAATAGAGCTCTCTAGACCTCAGAGGCCACTCATCGTTGTGTAGGTCTGTGCACAGAGATGCTGCCTCACCACCTCTGACTGAAAGGGGACATCTAAACTCTTAGACAACTTAATGAGATTCAGTCTTAAAGTAAAAAGTAAAACAAGGGCTGGAGATACAACTTGGTAGTAGAAAACTTGCCTGGCATGCATAAGGTCCTGGATTCCATCTTCAGTGGAAATAGTTACAAGCCCAACTCTGAAAACTCTTTAGGCATCTGCTTCCCAAAACATTTATTATTTAGCTTACATATACTGCCTGAGAGCAACCAAGTTTTTGAAAATTTGCATCTTTTAAAATTTATATTTATTTGTATCTGTTGTGCATGGGAGCAAGAACGAGTCTTCACATGCATGTGAGAGACTAAGCACATGACATGGAAGTCCACTCTCTCATTCCACCGTGTAGGTTCCTGCTGTAGGATAATGCACTAGAAAGAATTATGAAGTAATAAAGGAAACAATAAATGAAGTAAGTGCTTTTAAAAATGATTGGTCAGATAACTCTGACTCTGGCCAGATTATACTAAGTAGCTACCCCTCCCCCACCTACGCACCCCCTATTTCCTGTCTAGTTTCAAGCCATCATAGGGAAGAGACCTTTCTAAGAAAGTAATGTTTTTGAAATAGCAACTAATGCTTCCTGCCCCACCTCTGCCTGGCTAGTATAGGTCAAGCTTATATTGTCACAGAAGGATTTCTGATCCACCGGACAGCAGGACAAGAGTATAAAGAGCCATTCAGGTGGAAAAGCACATCTTAAGGGATCAGTAACATCAGGTCAATGAAGAGAGTGGAGCCAGATGGGATTTCCAGGACACAGCACCCAAAACTTTCTCGTTCTTCGTCACCGTGGACTGGGGCCAGAAGGGGACTTAGAAAAGCTGTAGATCTTTAATAGAGTTTCCCATGCAGCTGTGTTTGGAACTGGGACTCACACCCACCAGCCATGAAAACTCAATAACTATGTTATATTGTCTATAAAGTTTATAGAGTTTCTTAAGTTGGGACTTTGTGGTTTCCTGTCCTTAATCTCCGCAATCATATCATTAGGTATTCCTTGGGGACTATTCAATGTGCTGCCTTTTCCTCCTTGACAAAACATTGTGAGCATCCAGACTCTCTGTGTAATGCTTACCCGTGGAGTCACATGGCTTGAGAAATCATTCCAAGTTAACTGGAAACTCTGTGCACCCCAATCCCGTGTTCCTTTCCCAAAGCTAACATAACCAGGAACATCTTGCCTTATCTTCAAAAGAGAAGCCCTGTAGATAGTGGCATCAGGATCTACATTGCTCATTTTAAAGCTGACATAAAAACCACAGTGCTTATCACCCTAGTTCCCCTTTCTCTCATCACTGTGTTGAGACGGAGCCACGTGGACGCAGCCAGTTCCAGTGCACTAGTCTGGAAGGCAAGGCCACAGCTTGCCTACCATTTTCCCAAGTGGCTGCAGTATGATTTTCAATATTCCGTTTTTAGAAGAAACACAATGGCTACTTAGAGAAATATCAACTTTCAAGCATGTCCAAAGCCTTACCTAGGATACATGCTAAAATAATGTGGCTATGCTGTAGGCTAAGTAGACCTCCAGCCCTTCCTGTATATTGTCAAGTTGCCTCCTAAAGTGGTTTTGCCAGGTGCACTCCCATAAACGGTGTTTGGGTGTTTCCGTTTACCTACTTTCTTGCCAATGCATCGTGCTGGTTTTTATACTTTCAGATAACCTTTTGAGTTTGAGATGTTATAGTACTATTAAATTGTATTTGCCCGATTACTAGAGAAGCTGGACGTCTTTTTTATATGCCTGGTGACAAATACGGTATCTTCTGTGAGGAGCTGTTTAGCAGTATCAGGGTTTTTATGTTTGGGTCCTATTATTGTTTTGTACGAGTCCTCATTTTTTTCTTAAATTAACTATGGTTTGGGAATATGTTTTCTGAATCTATACTTTCTCTTTATTTTTGCTATTTCAATGCATAAAAGTTTTTTAGTTTTGGGTAGCAAACTTTAGGCTTTCCCATTTGTATTTTTATCTTATTTCTATGACCTAAGAGATAGCGGATATTTGTCTAAAGGTTCTACCTTTCACATTTATATCTGTAGCCTTCTTGGGAGTGATTTGTGTGAGTTAGGGGCTGTTGTAATAGAGCTCTTTGCTCCTGGCCAGTGATACTGGCTATCAAAGAGCCTGAAGTCATGGCAACAAGATAAGCAAAGGGATACAGTGAGAGCTAGGTTACAGCAACCACAGTGGGACTGATAACATGCCTTCATAAAAGGAAAAGGCTGGCACCAAAACCTTATTCCATTCTAAATGTACTTTGTTCTGGCCATCAGGTGCACATAGTCGTGGGCTGCATGGAGGAGGGGCGTTGCTGGAGTATATAATGTGGAAAGCTGACTTGAGGGATAGGACTCACGGACGCATTCTTTATAGGTCATCATTCATGTTAGGGTGGGGCCACTCAGCGATGCAGTTGTCACCCCTGCTCCTGTAAATAACTTCAGTAAATTCATTGGCTCTCTAAGTTGGACCTTGTTGGAATCACTTCTCTGGCTTTTTGGTACCCTATTTCAGGAAACTCTGCCTTCTTTACATCTCCCCAGGAAAAGTCACACAACAGACTCTCATTTCTTCCTGTGAACAGATGTCAACATTTTCTTAGTGAGATTTACTCGTTTGTGAAATCATCTCTCACATAAGATATACCAAGAAGCATGGCACTGAGTTATGATTCTCCGTGGGGTGGCAATTAAAACAACACGTAAAGCGATAGCCCACGAAACCATCTTCATGATCTCCAGCATTTTGGATGCATGGTTCTTTGTCCTCCCACGGAAACAGTACAATTAATAGAGGTCCACAAACAACAACAGAACAAAACCAAATATCTACCCTGGTGTTCATCAAACTAACTTCTAAAAATCAAACATATTTTTTTTACAAAAAGCTTTCATTCCCCATGGTGTCGTTCATGCCTAAAGCAAATACACATTTGCTCGAGACCCTGCAAGCCCTAGGAACAAATGTTCTAATACTCCCTGGAACCATTTCCGTGGTAGCTCTGAGACAGAACGCCTTGGCCGAAAGCTTTATTTTTCTAATCCCAGGGAAGATACAAACTCAGCAATAGTGTGTTGCTCCAAATGGGCTGCCCAAGGACCTCCCACTGGGAGCTCTATAAACTTACAGCTTGGGTTACTCAGTGAGGTCACCCCATGCAGGTTGGTGGGCAGATGGCCAAACTTTGATACAAGGCTGTAATCAGATTCCAAAACAAGCACACACACACACACACACACACACACACACACACACACACACAGCCTTTTCCTTGTGTCTAGCTTAAACTCATGGTTTATAACTGGAAAAACTCCAAAGAGGAATACATCAATTCAACTTGGAATAATGCTTCCCAATAGTTGTTTCAAGTATGTTTCAGGGACCATCTATAAAAATGTTTTCACCCACATGTAATTTTCTATTACAGCAAGATTAACTAACAACTATCCTATTTAACACTTTTCACATAATTCACAAGAACATATAGAACTAGGAGAAGTTTAGAGAGAATTTAGTTCCGTAAGAGCCCCCAACCTTGACTGTACTACTATCTGTAGCGTTAAAAATATATCTATAACTATTTCAGAGTGGCAAGACAGCTCAGCAGGAAAAGGCCCTGCCGTTAGACCTGACGGCTTGAGTTTGGTCTTCAGGAGCCACATGGGACAAGGAGAGACTCAATTCCCAAAAGTTGTCTTCTGCCTCCCCCGCATATTCTGCAGCATGTATATGCCTACCTCCACACATACAAAATAAATAAGTCAATAAGGCAATAAAAATATCAGTGCCAAAGCTGCAAGCCAGATAGAGTGATTTCACTATACAGCAGAAACTCGGTGGCCTAATTCAAACATTTAGCACATCAAGAAAAATGAGATTTGGATAGTTTAAGTGACTTTTCATTATGCTTTTAAATTTGCCCAATTCTATACGGTTGCCATGATGTAGCTGTTTAAATTTAAATATATGCAAAGCAGATACATTTAAATTTGCATTTCTTACCCATATTTTACAAGTACGCGATATTCCATGTGTACCTAGGGGCTACCGTATTAAACAGAAAAGATACAGAGACAGCTGTCAAAACAGTACATTCTCTTAGGTATTGCTATAAAGAGGGGTAATTTTATATGTGTTCATAAACATCTTTCTTTAAAGCATGGCAAAGGATGTTCTTACGCCTAGTTAAAGATTCTATGTAAGCATTAATCAACTTTAAATTACAAGCCATTATTCCACAATGGTTAGCATAACAAAATACTTTTAAAGCAGGAGTCTCGCACCAGTAGCATGGAGCTCAATAAAGCACCTAATACCATAATAAAGATGATAGCTTTCTGGGCCAGCCTAGATGTCACTCATCCCGCCCCCACCCCTAAACCCACGGATGATAATCCAAAGGAACAGCCTGTTTCTTTGACTGGTGAGCAAGGCACATTGGGAAAAATGGAAAAGCTGTTGTTCTCATGGAGTGGGCCCTTAGACCCAAAGTCACTTCACAGCCTTGACCCCAAGAGTGTGCACAGGAAGCTAGTAGAGGACAATACCTCCTTCTTATGAATCCAGAAACAAGGCACAGCTGAGGAACCCAGAGGAGCTAAGCTGTCTCATTCTTAGTATAATAGGATTCATCAGACCATTATCATGTTTTTAAATTATAGAACAGGTTTTTATCCCTTAAAATGCCTTGGCCTCTTAGAGGAAACATGCCCAGGACAACAGAAGAGCAGGTGCTGGTGCTGGCGGAATTTTTGTTGAGTTGGTAGTATTTTTGCCGGTGCAACTGTCTTTAAAAAAATTTGCTAGCTTTGTTTTTTTCAGTTGTGTTATGAAATTGAAATTTAATACCACTGTTCCCTGTGAATACATTATTTCTTGTCATGGGGCTCAGCGTTTCCCCATTCCCAAGTGTATTACATCAAGTCATGAGTTAAACATGCCTAAGATTAAACTAGAGGAATCCAGCTAGCCAATAGCATAAGAAGCCAATCTTGGAGATTACAGTGTCCCAAGCATTTTACAGAGATTGCGTCATTTAATTCCCAGAACTCACAATGAGCTAAGTACTAATATTATTCTCTTACAGATTCTAAACAATTTAGTTAAAAGTCACACAGCTATGGTAGGATTGAACTTTGAACCCAGGCAGTCAAGCTTTTAAATGTAGTGTGATGTTTTCAACATGGATGTCATAAAAAGGCCATACTTGCTTTTTCAAGATCAAGATCAGAGACACAGGAATGGACTGGCCATCTGCGCAGGGGAAAAATCTCTACCTGATAACAAGGTGTGGGAGTGAGCTTGGACAGTTGGGATTCCAAGATTTCCAAGATTGCTTTGTCAGGAAACGAATGGCCTCATAGCCAACTGGACACTGATATTTTCTGTTCTTTGGCAACAATAGTAGTTGCAAAAACCAGAGACTAGGGAAGAGAAGAAGGGGAGGACACAAAACAAAATGCAGTAGCTGTGGGTGCCCCTCCAGTGTTATGCAATATTCCCCAGTGTCTGGGCTCTGGGAAGATGCGGGGGAGGTAAGGTTTCCTGCCCCAAGGCAGGGGGCCTGAGATGGAGAGATCGTTGCATTAATTAGATCGTTATATAAAACATCACCTTTCTTCAGGCCATACTCTCTCTCTGGCAACCTTTACAAATCTCAGCGTGTTCCCACATCTCATTGACAAATGCAAACAAGAAATGCAGTCAGCTCCAGTGTTACTAGCATCCCAGCTGGAGCAAATCAAATTATTTTCTCACCCAGGCAGCAGCTGGAGGTTCTTATTGGCTTCAGAATGTTCTTTGGGTCATTGATAGCAACTCTTTATTTGCTCTCTGTACCATAGGCTAATGCAGCCTTCCCAGTGGTCTTGTGTAAAGCCCTTTGCACTTGCCTGTCTTCTATAGTCTCAAGTAGTTTATTTTTTCAAAGTTAGACTCAGATGGGGCTGAAAATATGACTCCAGCTGCTAAAAGTGCTCACTGCCTATGCCGAGGACCAGAACTCAGTTCTCAGCATCTACATTTGGTGGCTTACAACTTGCTGTAACTCCAGCTCCAGGGGATGTGACTCCTACAGCACCCACACACATACACGTACATACAAATAGACATTCATACAGACAGTAATAATAATCAATAAAAAGAAAAGAAACTTTAAAAAATGGCCTTTAAGAGGAGTTTGAGGTTCAACTCAGAATTGAGTTTCCATACATGCTTGCATCTTCTCTCCACACCTCCTGTACTGTCAACATCTCATACAGAGCAGTCCATTTATTACAAGTACTAGTATCAACCGAACTAGTATCAAAGTAGTCCAGCTAGTATCAATGAAACATGCACGGTTTGTGTTGTACATTCCATGGAATTAGACAAATGTACAATGAATAACAGGAGCCACCATTTAACATTATTCAGTTATTTAATAGTATTGAGTTTTCTACTCATGATTTTAAAATATACTTTATTTTTTAGAGAAGTTTTAAATTCAAATATTCAAACCAAAACTGAGCAGAAACTAGAGAGTCACCACACATACCCTTTCTTCACATCTACTCAGTCTCTCTTATCGTCAGTATCCTACAACAGAATACATTGGTTACAATCAATGACCCCTCACTGACCAATCATTGTAATCCAAAGTCCACAGTTTACAACAGAGCTCGGTCTTCATGGTGTATAGTCTATGAGCTTCAAACAGATGTTTAATGGCATGTATCCACCATTATCATATTATTCAGAATCATTTTGCTGCCCTAAAGTTTTCTGTGCTCCATCTATTTATCTCTTCCTCTTGTTCTGGCAATCGGTAACCACGGAATATTTTATGACCTCCACAGCTTTGCTTTTTCTAGAATGTCAGAAAGTTGAGATCATATAGTACGTACCATAAAGTACATAACTTTCCAGATGGACTTCTATTGTGTAGTAATATGCATTTAAGATTTAAGTTCCAAAACCTATTTATGCTTCAGAGCTCTTTTTGTTTTCCAGAGACAGTGTCTCATGGATTCCAGGTTTGCTTAAATTTGATATGTTGCCAAGGATGTCATTGAATTTCGTATCCTCTCGCCTCCACCTCCAAAGTACTAAGATTTCAGGCACAATAGGTTTTATGTTAGTTGTTATCCTGGGGATTGAAGCCAGGACTTCGTACATGCTAGGCAAGCATTCTTTCAATGGAGTTACATCCCCAGCCATCTCATTTACTGTGACTCTTGAGTAACACCATATTGTCTGGATGCACTACAGTTTATTTATCCATTCGCCTACTGAGTTAGTAAAAGCTATTGCAAACTTTTGTGTGAAAAACTTTATGTGTGCTTAAATTATCATCATGTTGGTTACATACAAAGAGTTTGGTTGTTGGATAATTTGCCCATAATTTTTAGATCTATTTAAGCTAGGTATATTTACCACTTACTTTTTTTTGATGAAATTCTATTGTATACATCCGAACTTGTGGCTGATTATGACTTAGCATGGTGTGTGTTTTCTATCACAGAATATGAAAGTATGGGCAGTTCATAAAGGACTGAGTTATTTCACAGTTTGTGGAGACTGGGACATCTGAGATGAAATCACTGCTGAATTGATCCATCTCTGGTTCCAACATGGCACCTTGTAGCTGCCTCCTCCAGAAGAGAGGAAAACTGTTTTTACATGGGAGAAGAGAAGAATAAAGAGCCCTGTGTGGTCCTTTAAATCCATTCATGTGGGCAGAATGCTCAGAACCTAAACACCTTCCAAAATACTACACCTGCTGAAGAAGCTGTTGCACTGTGGATTAAGTTGCCAAAACATGGATTTTGGAGGAGACAAATACACCCAAACCACAGCAGGTATAGTGTGTATCCTCAGTCCTGAGAGTCTCCGCTTGTTTTTTCTACATAGTTCATGGATTGTCTCATTGTTTCTGGGAAGCTAATTGACTATGAATTCACTACCAGTGCCTTTGTGCTCGCTCTGACAGTGAGTGACAGCAGACAAGGTTGGGGCTCTGAGACACTCCTCAGGCAGGCAGCCTAAAAGCCAGAAATCTGCAGTTGCCTTGGCAACAGCTGAAGTTTCCCGTCATGGGCTGAAAAGCACGATGTCTCTTCATTTGTGAAAAGTCTATTTTACGCTCTCAATCTGCCCGCAGCATAAATATGCCGGGAATGAGACCCTCAAGGCTGGATTTCCTTCTTCTGGTTTGGAAATACAGATTTAAACCTCACAGTAGGAGCTGAAAAGGAGGCCTTCACACACACACACACACACCTCTACTGCTATCAGGCACAAATACTTCAATGCAACCAGAATTCACAGTCTTGAGGTTCCAGCCAATTCTATTTTAAACACAAAAATTGGTTTAGGTCATCATGGAGAGAAAGAATTCAGTGATCTTTTTTTTTTCTTTTTCGGAGACTCCCTATATAATTCACTGCAGTTTTAGATTCTAACACAGTGTTTTGAATAGATGAAAACTTGAAATATCCTTAATAACTACATATTCGACAGCACCTACTATATCTTAAGTATTGTTGGAAGAGTTCTGCACATTCTCCAGTGCAAACTGGCTCTCATCTAGATTACTTAGGAAGCCCCTCAGCCTTGCATGGACAACTGGCATTCTCTTCCTCTCAACCTCCTCTAATTGATGCTTCTGTTTGAGCCCAAAGGGTTGCAATTTCCTTGATTGTCTCTCCCTCAGAATTCCCCAGACTACTGCTTATCCCAAAAGCCTAAATTTCTGCCTGTGCCAGCTACAGGTATGTAAATAACATTTAAGTTTTCTTCCTTCCTTTGAAGAGTTAAGTACCAAGTCCCTAACAAACATCCGCCAGGTTTTATTTTAGAACTAAGAGAGTAACTGGATTCCCTAAAGCAGCAGGTTTCCTGAACATCTATTCTACCTTGAACTCATCAGGGTGGCTACCACCCAAGCAGATGACATACCCTGGCAAGGAAAGTTTGATGAGAAGACAGAGGAGGACATTTGTGTGGGTGCTCTATGTAGATCCAGCACTTCCAACAGTCATACCCTGAAATCAGATCTGCTCCTCATACCCTTTGCTACAAGAGGAAAAATATGAAGACAGAACAGATTTTATGTGGCTTCTCCTTTGCCATGGCGGAGGGTAGTAGGAGGCCTAGTGTTGTAACATCAAAGTGTCCCAGTGGCAGTGACAGAGGTGGCAGTGAAGCAGGTTAGTGTCCTGAGAAACATGTGGCTGCCTCTAAGGCAGTGTCTGTTCACTGGACTCCCCTCCCTCCCAGCCTGGTCTGAAGTAAGAGTGAAGTTTCATTCCTGGTTGATGGGAATCTGTTGCTACTGATGTAGTATGCCAATCAAAATTAATAAATCCAGGTTTATTCTGAGCAGAGCATTCCTGGGCAGGTCCAGATAAAGATGAGAGTACCATGAGGGGAAACCATAAGGTGGGGGCTTTTAACGCCCTTGGATGTGGAGCCACTGATGGTGGGCTTTGTCAGGGGTGGAGTCCGGACTGAGGCAATGCCAGGGGTGGGGGTGGAACTTTCATCCAAACAATAAGCGTGCTTTCTCTTTAGTTGGGGGTTTTAAACACTTGATGCTCTACAAAGGATTCAGTGTCCTAGAGAGTCCTGCACTGAGAAACAGTAAAGAAACCCGGCTCCTTACCATAAGGAGCTTTCAAGGTGGCTGTTGACATACTTGAATCACACACACACACACACACACACACCATGACTGGGGGCTGAACTCTCAGAGGAAGGGTTAGCTAATTCATGAGAGAGGAAACATCACAAAGTAACATTCAGAGTTAGATTAAAAGAAGTAGAAATGAGTGCCGTGGAAGGATCCTTTTGTATACTGTGAATATGTTTTGTTCTCATTGGTTTAATAAAGGGCTAACTGGCAGGAAGAGGTTAGGTGGGAGAGCCAGACTGAGAGAACAATGGGATGAAGAAGGATGGAGACTCCAGCCAGATGCAGAGGAAGCAGGACATGTAGAAAATGAGGTTACAAGTCCTGAGCCATGTGGTAATAAATATGGGTTAATTTAAGTTGTAAGAGCTAGTTAGTAAGAAGCCTAAGCTATTGGTCAAGCATTTATAATTAAAAATAAGTTACTGTGTTGTTATTAGGGAGCCAATGGTACTGGGGGAAAAATACCCTGCCTACAAGTGAGGCAGATTGAAAAGAAAATCAAGAGAGGTACTTTACATCTCCCTCCCTACAAAAATACTAGCAATGGCACAGAAATCGTGGGGTAACCTTAGGGAATACAAATTATCAAATTGGTAATAGACCAGAAATGTAGCCACTGTTTGACCAACGGAGGTAGAACTGAGTTGATGGAGTAGGCTTTTCCTTAGCACAAAGCTAAGACCAAGAAATCAAACACATCAGAAGATCAGACATGAAATAAAATGGTATTGCAAAACATATGTAGAATATTAGCAGTGTCTACAAACAATGAATTTGAATTTAAGAACACCAAACTTACCAATCAAAACATTTCTGCAGGCCATATGGGACAGGCCCCAGGGAGAAAAGAAACCTCTCCTTCTAAGATATAGACTAGTCATCAAGAGATAGATTATTTGAAAAGAACTGGTCTGGAGAGTAGAAGTCATGCAGACAACAACGACCAATGCTAAGATTGAGGGGCAACTCGGTGATTGACAAATCAGCTACTTTAAAAGTTCAGAGAGGGGACTGGAGAGATGGCTCAGAGGTTGAGAGCACTGCCTGCTCTTCCAGAGGACCTGAGTTCAATTCCCAGCAACCACATGGTGGCTCACAACCATCTGTAATGAGATCTGGTGCCCTCTTCTGGTCTGTAGGCACAAACACATACAGAACACTGTATACATAATACATAAATAAATCTTTTTTTAAAAAAACAAAGTTCAGAGAGTGAGATAGCTTGCTAGGGGCCATGAAAGTCATGAATACATTGATACATATCATAAGTGATAATGAATGCTCCAAAGTCACCAAAAGGTATTAAGACATGCAATCCAATAGTTTTATCAATGAACTTCAGGTTCTTTCACCATGGTGACTTAAAAAAAAATTGGTACAGAGTAATTGTACATACTTATGGGCTCTCATGTGATAAGCCAAATTTTATATATATAACTTTTAAAATATCATGTATCCTGTAAATTTAAAGGTACAGCTTTAAGAAACTTGTGTTTATTCCTTATGCTATATACTTAGATTTATATATAAATAAACAAGGCCTTGATTGTATGCATAAGATATTAACATCATGTATAAAGAGTCTACAAATACAAACACACTTCCTGTCAGGTGCCAGAGCCCTGTGATTTAGACACTGGGAAACACAAGTCTTGGCTAAGACTTCATCTGGACATGATTTTGTAGGTTTGTGTGTATTTGATGTATTTTTAGAGGGAGGGAACGTTAGCAGTCATTATTATGTCCTTTTCAGTGCTTGGCAAAATACATGCCCAGCACTGGCCAAATAGATTATGAGTACTGCCTAGAAAATAGTGTGTCAGGCCCAGTCAGCTTTGAACTTCTTGACTGGTACACCAAGTGCATTCCTATGGGCTAGAAGCCTTGGGTATTCCTGACTTGATGTTACCCAGGAGGGAGAAAGGATACCAAACTCACTGGGAACAGCATTAAAGTCTGCTCGATTGGTTAGATACTGAGTTGCATGTATTCCTTGAAATCTTATAATTGTAGTCCCACACACACATATTTTACAGGGGAGAAACATCAAATTTCAAATAGCTTCTCCAAGATCACTTGTTGTGAGATATTTGTACACTGTGTGAAGATGTATTGCTGTGATTGGTATAATAAAATGCTGAACAGCCAATAGCTAGGAAGGCGAGAATAGGCGGGATTCTGGGCAGAGAAAAAGAAACTGGGAGGAGGAATCTAAGCATGTGATTTCTCCAGTAGACTTGAAGCATGTCAGATGTGCAGTACTAACAGGAAAGGTAACAGAGCCACGTGATAGAAGGTAGATTAATAGAAACAGGTTAATTAAGTTATAAGAACTAGTTAGGAAAAATCCTAAGCTTTCATAACTAATAACAAGTCTCCCTGTCATCATTTGCAGTCCAAAAAAGTCTGATGAGAAAGCTTGCTACAATTGCTAGTTATTGTTCATTTCTTTATAGGTTAGGTTTGACTCTGAAACACAGACTCTTTTTTTTTCTTTTTTTAAACAAACTATCTTTTTTCATTATACATACCAATCCAAGTTCCTACTCTCTTCCCTCCTCCCATTCCCTCCACTTACTCCCCTGCCCCACCCCATCCACTCCTCAGAGAGGGTGAGGCACATTGCTTTGGGGAAGGTCCAAGGCCCTCCCTACTGTATCTAGGCTAAGCAAGGTATCCATCCAAAGAGAATAGGTTCCCAAAAAAGCCAGTACAAGCAGTAGTGATATATAATGGTGCCACTACCAGTGGCCCCATAGTCTGCCCCAGCCATGCAACTGTCAACTACACTCAGAGGGACTAGTTTGGACCTATGTTTTTTCCTTCCCAGTCCAGCTGGAGTTGGTGAGCTCCCATTAGCTTAGGTAAACTGTTTCAGTGGTTGTACCCATCATGGTCTTGACCTCTTTGCTTATATTCTCACTCCTCCCACTCTTCAGCTGGATTTTGGGAGCTCAGTCCAGTGTTCTGATGTGAAAACTCAGATTCTTATAGTGAAATAAAGAAATAAATAGACCCAAGGTATTATCTATTGAGAAGGAAATAAGTTGACTTGATGAAGCTGAAAGATACTGTTAAGTGGAAATTTAATGTTGACTTACTGACTCTTTTTTTTTTTTCATTAAACAGTTCAAGTTCTTACAGATTTGGTAAGTGAGAAAACCAAGTTACATACCTCTGATAACATCTGTTTTCTTAACCTGCTAAATAAGGTGTAATGAAAAGAAATATGACCCTGCCCTATGGGGACCCAGTTAGTACATATCTCCCCATGCCATATAGCCCCAAATACTTGGTACCTTCCCTGAACTCTACACCAGCCAAACAGGATGGAAAATGTCAGAAAATTCTCTTCAAAACTCTGCCAGTCCACACAAGAACAGTCTTCCCATGCTAGCCAGAACCTTCTCCAGGCCATCTGCCGAACTCTCAGCAGCCAGCCTGCCAGGAAGCCTCCCTCACTTGGGTCTCATGTGTGACTTGGAACAGGCTTAGCAAGATTCCATTAGCAGGTTTTTTATTTATTTTTATTTTGCCTCTAACCCACAAATTGCACATCAGCAGTAAGAAGTGGCCTATGGTGAGCCTACAAATGTTATAAGATTCTGAACATCACAGAGTGGCACTTTTTGGCAAGAAAAACCCTGAGCTAATTGAGGAGAGAAAATGAAAGCTCAATTAGCTAGAGAAGCGGGGCGGGGGTGGGGGGATGCAGGACATTTGCTGATATGGATGCTAAAAACTGTGGGTGTGCAGTAAAAAATACCAATAGACCAGGGATACATAAATAAGGTTAAAAAAAAGAGAGAGAGAGAAGGTTTGGTGAAAGACAACTTAATTGTTAAAAATTACATTTACTTATTTATCTTCTATGTATGTACATGCGTGAGATACATTGTGCATGTGGCGGTCAGAGGAAGACTTGCAGGAGTTGGTTCTTTCCTTCCACCATGTGGGACCCGGGTATCGAATTCAGGTCACCAGACTTGGTGGTATCTTTGTCCACTGAGCCTTTTTTTTTTTTCTGTCCAGAAAGAGGACTTGAAGGGTCCAATTCCATTCACTTTTATTGTTTTTACTGTGTTATTTTTTTTTCTAAATAAGGCTCTTAAACTATTTATGGGGACCCAGTTATAGCACCTACATGCTATACAGCCCCACTGACTCTGTGAGGCAAGTTGTCTCACTTACTTCTCTGTTGCTGTGATAAAACACCTGACCAAACCAATTTAGAAAAAAAAGTGTGTAATTTGAGATTCACAGTTCTAGAGAGTGAGAGTCTGTGACCATCATGACAGGGATCATAGTAGTCGGCAGGCAGGCATGAATCTGAGTCAGGAGCTGAAAGCTCACAGCTTGATCCACTGGCATGAGAAAGAGAGAGTAAAAAGAGAAGGGCACGGACTTTTTAAACCCCAAAGTCTTCTTCCAGTAACACATGTCCACCACCAAGGCCACACCTCCTAATCCTTCCCAAAAGAGCCCCATCAACTGAGGCCAAGTATTCAAATGGATGAGCCTATGAGGATCACTCTTATTGAAACTAACACACTAGTATGACACTGATATCAATGCCTGATAAAATATAGCAATAATAAAAATGCTGACCAATGTGTTATATGAATACTGATGCAAAAAAAATGATCAACAAAATATTAGCAAACAATGTCAGCCACCTATTGAAGGATGCATACACCCAGTAGATTTTATTTCTCATTTTTATTTCTCAAAAAACAAAAAATTAACGTGGTATGCCACAGTAATGGTATGGAAAGATGAAGAAGAGTATTTAATAAAATTAATTCTCTTTTTATAACTAAAAACACACAGCACACTATGACTAAAAGAAAACTATTTCAACAAAATAAAAGGCATAGGTGAAAGACCTACAAGACATATCATATTTATTGTGAAAGGCTGAGAACTTTGGCTAGATCAGGAGCAGGCGAGGGTAATTATCATCACCACTTCTCTTCAGTATCTTTCTAGAAGGGCTATTCACAGCAATTTGACAAGAAAAACAAATCAAAGGCATTGAAGTTGGGTAAAAATTATGTCTGTAAACAAATGGAATAATTGTGTGTGCGTGTGTGCGTGCATGTGTGTGTGTGTGCGTCCGTGTGTGTATATTGGATAGCTTCCCCCACCCCATGAGACCTCCAGTGAGAGAATTTAGTCACGTAGCCAGAAGCCTTGGTTTCCACAGTCATATCTCCATTCTGTTCCCTGAGGTACATTAGAAGCCACCTTCCTGCAACTGTCTTCCGTCTGGCAGGACACGCAGTCAGGAAAGGAGTCTCTCATATAGATCTCATTTGGGACGTTCAAAGATAAAGGGACGTCCAAGTTCAGAGAATTGCCTTTGTTTTGCAGCTGGTTGGTAATGATTAATGCATATTATTAATGTATTCAATAGCACTGAATTATATACTCTCCAATACTTAAAATTCTACATTTTATAGTAAGTACAATTTTATTCCACATAGGGGAGAACATTTAAGTATTTGCAAGAGAAATGAATCCACAAAAATATCAGTATTTATCCCACTACTGTCTGACTTCACAATGGAAACATTGGTCAGAATATACTCTCATTGAGGAAGTTTTTCAGACATTGCTCATCTGCCTCCAATCTTGTCTCAAGTATATGTTCAGCACTCCAGAGCAATTCTGCAGCAGTGCAAATAGAGTCCCAAACTTCCAGCAGGTGCTGGTGGTGAACTTGAAGATATTCATGAGGTAGCTTGTGGCCATAGTTCCCATCTTTGGTCAATTCTTTCATTGAAGATTGAAATTAAAGTTTCACTAAAGCAAGCAAGCCAAAACATTGGCCACAAAGTTCTATGCCAATACCTAGAAGAGGTAATACATCATAGCTTCATTGGCAATGATTTAAATAAATTTAAAGACATTTCGCTAAATTTTAAACTACAGGATATATGTTGTAAAGTGTATAGAAACAACGTAAAGGAGCAAATTTATGACCTGATTCTAGCCACAGAATGTCTGGACCTTAGAGTGAGGTGGCCTGGACTCAAACCCTGGCTCTGATGATCTTAGGTAGTGGTGTGATCTGTGGACACTTACTAGGCCAGCTGCAGTCAGCTTCTTCTGTCTCTGTTGTCTATCTCCCCCACCCCACCCCACTCCATGTGTATGTGGTGTATGTACACATGTGTAGGCACAAATGGCCGCGTGTGTATTCCTGGGCCAGAGGAGGGTGGCGTGTTCTGCTCTATCACTCGCTACCTCATTGTCTGGGGCAGTCTTTCACTGACCCTGGAGACAGGGAGTTAGCAGTCAGCAAACCACGAAGAACCTCCACTCTCTGCCCCACACAGTACCGGGATTACAACTACAGCCAAGCCCAGCTTTATAGATGGATGTTGGGACCCAAACTCAGATTCTAATGCTGTTGCCCTCACCGACCCCTAAAGTCAGTTTCTTCAACTGCAAATAACTTAACAGCCAATTATCTCATGTACGGGAAGACAAAAGCTAGTGTGTTCACACATTAGAAGATTTATTCAGCAATCCAAAGGTATACCTGTCAACAGGTGCTATAGAGTTGAAAAAAAAAAAAGAGATCACTAGACATAATCTGTATGGTTCCATGTATATGAAATAACTAGAAAAGGAACAAATAGAAGAAGAAATTCAATTGTTGATTGTGCAGGCCTAAGAGTAAAAATGGGAGATAGCTGTAAATGGTTATGAGGAAGTAAGATGTGTTAACCCAGGTCACTTCAAGCTGGTGAAGGAAATCATCCACTAAGAAAACATTACAATACTAAACATATACACATCAAATACTGACACACCCAACTTCATTAAACAAATATTACTAAATTTAAAGCCATAGATCAACCAAACACAATAATGTTAATGCCCTACCCTCACCAACTAACTGATCAGCCCAACAATGAGGCATTTGAATTAAGTGATATCATAGGTCAAACAAGACTAACAGATATACATAGAAAATTGCATGCAAACACCGTAGAATATACATTCTCTGCAGCCCATGGAGTTTTCTCTAAAATAGATCATTTAACAGAGTAAATGTTAACAGATGCAGGAAATGAGCCAGGCATGGTGGAGCTCGCCTTTATTCCCAGCACTTGGGAGGCAGAGGCAGGTGGATCTCTGTGAGTTCAAGGCCAGTCTTGTCTACAGAAGTAGTTCCAGGACAGCCAGGGCTACACAGAGAAGCCTTGTCTTGAAAAACCAAAAAGAAAGAAAGAAAGGAAGGAAGGAAGAGAGAGAGAGAGGAGGAGGAGGAGGAGGAGGAGGAGGCGGAATATAGGTTTCACATCTTTAGGAAAAAAGAGAGGGAGGGATATAGGTCTCACATCTTTGGCTTTGTGTTATATTACAGAGTCATAGTAATAGGGACAGACATGCAGATGAGTGGAACAGCATAGAAGACTCTGGTATAAAACCACACAGTTGCAACCACCTCATTCTTTTGACAAAAATGGCAAATAAATACATTTTGTAGAAAAGACAATCTCTTTAACAAATGTTACTGAAACAAATGGATACTCATATGTAGAAAAATGAAACTAGATTTTTACCTTACACCTTATAAAAAGTCAACTCCAAAAGGATCAAAGACATTGACATAAAACCCAAAAGTCCCAAAGTTTTAGAGGAAAAAGGAAAAACACTTCAAGATATATCACAAGCAAGCACTTTCTGGATGGGACTCTAATCAATCAGGAAATAAGGTCAATAACTGAAAAACAGGACCTTGTGAGATTTAAAAGGCTCTGTACAGGAAGGGAAACAGTTAAATGAGTAAAGAGATAGCATGCAGAATGGAGGAAATTCTTTGATAGTTAAACATCTGACATAAGATTAATATCTAGGATATAGAAATAATTTAATTTTTTTCAAAAATAAGAAATTAGACAACCCAATCAATAGATTGGCTAATTGAAGGAAAAGACAGTTCTCAAAAGATGAAATGCAAATAGCAATCATGTCTATATAAACATTCACCCTCACTGCCATCTGAGGAATGCAAATCAAAATCACAGTGATTTTGCCCCCAGTCATGATGCCCAAGACACAAACATTGGTATGTGGACAAATGCACAGCGGGTGGGAATATAAGTAAGTCCAGCCAACATGGGAAGCAATTAAAGGCTTCTTAAGTCTAAAACAGTCATATTCCAAATGACTAACCTATACCACTACTGAGAATTTACTAAAAAGACTCTAGCTGGGCAGTGGAGGCGCATGCCTTTAGTCCTAGACAAGCACTTGTGGCTGGAGAGGTCATAGACCTGAGAAGAGGACCAACTACTGCCATTTTCTTAAATTCTTTGCCATAATTTCTAACTGTATTCTAAATACTTAACCTGATGTGGGATTCCCCTCTGTATGCTGTGAATATGTTTTATTACTTTTGGTTAATAAAGAAGCTGTTTAGGCCCATGACTTTGTAGAGTAAAGCCAGGTGGAAAATCTGAACAGAGATATAGAGAGAGACTAGGCGGAGTCAGAGAGACTTCATGTAGTTGCCGAAGGAGAAGAACATTGGAACCTTACCGTAAACCACAGCCTCATGGTGATACACAGATTACTAAAAGTGAGTTAATTTAAGATGTAAGAGCTAGCTAGGAATACACCTAAGCTATTGGCCAAGAAGTGTTGCAATTAATATAGTTTCTGTGTGATTACTCAGGTCTGGGCAGCCAGGAAATGAATGAGCAGTCTGTCTATACTTATCCTCATACCAACAGGTAAGTGTAGTTGTGACCCCACATCAAAGAAGCATCTTTTTGCAATAGCAGAAATGCAGCTATGGTCAAAATGTGGAGAATAAATAACTGTTGGGGCTCAACTCCAACTTATAACATGTGCAATGCAGCCCCTACACTGAAGGCTTAGGTAACACAGTAGAAGGTGGGACAGAATGCTTGTAAAATCCAGAAACCTAGGATGCCTGCTCCTATAGATAATGTGTCCCCTGGACATGACAGGGAAAATGCACCCATGAAATCTCAACAACACGGTTGCATGGCAGCACCAGTGAACATGTCAGTGTGCACAAAGGAAACTCCAGGCTAATAGCCTCACTGCCAGATGAAAAACTACATGTGGTCAACAGCTGTGAGAGATGAGTGCTTTCTCCGGGGCTAAACTTCTGTATTGGATGTCCAATCCCAACTGTTTTCTCTACACTTTGCCTTGGGGCTTTTTACCTTTATTTCATTCTGTATATCCTGCTTGCCTGCTTCCTCCAAGGTTGATTGGCTGACAGCTGCCTGGCTGGCTGGTCCCAGGTGTCTCCCTCTCTTTCTCCCTCATTCTTTCCTTTCCAGCCTAGGTTCATCCTCTTAGATTCTTCCTCCTACTTATTCTCTCTGCTGTCCAGCCCCGCCTATTTCTCTACTGCCTAGCTATTGGCCATTCAGCTTTTTATTAGACCAATCAGGTGCCTTAGGCAAGCAAGGTAAAAAGCATCACATCTTTACATAAATGAATGCAGCATGAACAAATGTAATACATCTTTTATGTCTCACTAGTAGAATAAACATATTTTTGAAAGAACACTTTTACCCCAGGTCTACATAAAAGCTAAAAGAAACTTTAAGTCACCAAGACCATCAAAAATATTCAGATGTTCTAGGCAAGTAAGAAGGCTCAGGGGGTAAAGGGGCGTGTTATGGCACCTGATGGCCTGAGGTAGAGCTCCAGGACCGTGCACTGAGAAGAGAGAACTGACGGCCAGAAACTGTGCTCTGACAACTACATGGGCACACGCACATTCAAGTAAATAAATGTTTAAAGATTTTTTTTAAAATTCAGATCTTCCTTCAATCTTTGGGCAAAAAAAAAATGAAAATGAAATTTAGATCTAGGGCCTTAATACCTTGTAGATTCCATTTTGCCAGAAAAAGGTAGGTGTTGTAAGCAACTAATAAAATTATGGCTGCTTCTTTTAAAGACATTTGCTGGGTTGTTGAATTTTTGTTGTTGGGGTTTTGCTTTTTGTTTTTAATGTAGGAAGATAAATTCTGTTGAATCCACTAAAGAACAATGTCACACTTATATTTGAGCTTCAGTTCCCCTGTAATAGAGCGTAAGCAGGAACTTTGACCATTTCAATGAGAAGGAACAGGCACAGAGTCCCCCAAATGATGAGATCATGCACTATATGAGGGAATGTCCAGTGGGTTCTGGCCCTAGTTCTGGGTTCTACAGGGAAGCAGAGTGACTTGGAGGAGAGCAGAGCAAGAGTCAGACATTCAGAAATGCGTTCTCAATCTGCAAGAGTCAGACATTCAGAAATGCGTTCTCAATCTGCAAGAGAGTGTCTGTCCGATAAAGACAGTGTGGTGACTGTGCGGTGAAAGGAAAATAAAGTCCCTAGCCCCGGGGGCTGATTAATCATTAAGGCTGTCTGTTGAACTCCAGTCTAAGCAGGAAACCAAGAGTAAGAGGGTGAACTCTGAACCCTTCAGAGCCACAAGGAAAGAGAGTTTTCTTTTCTTTTCTTTTTTTTTTTTTCTTCTTCTTTCGAGACAGGGTTTCTCTGTGCAGCTTTGGAGCCTGTTCTGGAACTCACTCTGTAGACCCAAACTCACAGAGATCCACCTGCCTCTGCTTTCTAAGAGCTGGAATTAAAGGCATGCAGCAGCACCACCCAGCTCACAAGGAAAGAGTTAAGATTTATTTCCTAATGTCTTTACCTATCAATATTTTTTTGTTGTGAACATAAGGCTTATTTCCTTAAACCCTAGTCTATTCCTGAGATCCTTTGCTGGGTTCCACCTCTAGATCTTCCTAGACATTCGAGACACATGGGAAGATCATGGGAGGTTTGTGTGTTCATGAAGTACCTTGTGACTCCACAGTTGGAAGTATCCACTGCAGAGCTCTTGTGTCCAGCGGCTGTGGAGTTCTTTGTAGCTCTGGGGCACCAGCATCCTGAGGCCCTGAAGGAAAGGGTGGAGAGCTGGCGGGCTGCATCATTCACTGGTGGTTGTCTCATTCTTCTGTGCTGGTCTCATGTTGCTTGCAGAAGAGATTCAAAGTCTTTGGTTTGAAGGAGTGGTAATTCCAGGAAAATTATTTAATAACATAGAGTATTACATGTTAAAATCTACAACTGTATTGTGCATTTTCTAATCTCTTAATCTCATAGGCCAGGGTCGTTCTGCTTTCTTCAGCTTTAATTGTAGCATTTAATAATCCCTGACTTCCTTACTTGCCTTGTTGCTGACACAAAACGACCGACAAAAGCAGTTTTAGAAAGTGTTTGCTCGGGCTTCCGGTTTGAGGATACTGTCCATCATGGCAGGAGAGGGGTGATGGCAAGAAAGAACTTCAGGCAATTGTCACATTACAGGCCAGGAAACAGAGAGATAAATAAATGCCGGTACTCAGGGGGCTTTCTCCTTTGCATTTAATCTGGCATTTAGGGTGTGCCCTCCCACCTTACTTAATCGATCTAATGAAGAAATCATTCCTCACCGAAGCGCCCAGAGGTCCGTTCCCATAGTGACTTTATTTATTATGCGTGTGTGCAAGAGTGCCCATACACGCAGAGGGCAACTTGCAGGAGTCAGTTCTCTCCCTCCACCAAGTAACCTTTGCCTCCTGACTCATCCTGCCATCCACAGCAATGCTAAATACTATCAAGATGGTCACAATTAACGGTCATAATCCCTCTTCTGGATTCTTTTGGGAAGAAGTTAGGTGTTCCACATGTCCTCCCCTGGGATTTTACAGTTAACAATAGACTAGTCAATTTGTATGACGCCATTGCCGTAATAGTGAACAAAGTTAAACCAGCCCCAGGCTGTTAGGACGCTTTCTCAAGGGTTCCTTTACATATGACCTGCTTTCATGCTTTCAAAAATGACACATGTCCATACTTGGTCAGCCTGTGGCAGGGCCTCAGGGCAAATCCTTTCTGAAGAAGAGAGGCTGCTGGCAAATTTTCTGACTTAAGCCAGCGGTTGGCAACCTCTATCAGTAAAGGTTCCAGGGGTAAATATTACTGTCTTTGTGGGTCCATGATCTCTGTTGCAGACCATTCAACTGTGCCACCATAGTGAGAAGGCAGTGTGACAAAAGTACATAAATAAACATGGCTACATTCCAACAAAACAGGCTTGGCTTGTCCTATGGGTTGTTATTTTCCACCCCTGGCCCAGGCTGTGGTGCTATTAGGATCAATCACTCTCCTATATAATGCTTTCAAAAGCGTTAGTAAAAAATGTTCGAGACTACATGGTGGTGTACACCTTTAATCCCAACACACAGGAAGCAGAGGCAGGTGGATCTCTGTGAGTTCAAGGCCAGCTTGGCTTACAAGGCAAGTTTCAGGACAGCCAAGGCTGTTATACAGAGCAGCCCTGTCTTGAAAAACTATACCCACACGCAAAAGAAGTTTGGCCCTGATTTTCTTGGGTCAAACAGGAAGTTAAAGTTTCTTTCAGGCTATATTTGTTCTAATGTTTCCAAAAGGCCACTTCAACATTTACTGCACCAATATATGGTGCAATTTTGACCGCAGTATCATGAATTTATGAACCATTAGATATAATTTGTGTAAACCGTCGCTGTGCAGGTGGGAAAGCAGAGAAAGTCTTGAACTTCCTGCCTGAAAGAAATAGATGGAGGAGTTTGTAAGACCAGGAACTAAGGAGGGTTGCTATTGAAGTGTGTTTGAGATAGTGACATTTGTCTAAGAATAAACCACAACATATAGCTGACACCCCCCCATAATGTCTTTTCTCTTAGTCATAGTACGCGTTTGCTTTGCCTGAAAGATATGACAAGGCTCATTAAAAAAAAAATCAAGCATAAAGATGAGAAACTGTCTTCTTTTCCCAGTTTGAGAAAACACCTTTTCAAAATGTTGCTCTTCTGCATGGTTGTTGGCTGAGAGGTGCTAGGCCCTCTAGCTTTGCCATGGTCTCCCGCTAGACGCTGGCTAACTGCCAGTCTGTGTCAAAACAGCACAGATGGTGTAGGCAGAATACCACCATTCCGAGGTGTGGTCAGGGCTGGGGGAATCTCTAGGGAGTGGAATATTAAGGTGGGGGTGGGAAGAGTAGAGAGTTAAAATGTGGGGTGGCAGTGGAACTGTCTCTAATTTTAGGCCCCAACATATACCAGTGGGCCCAGCAGTCATAAAAAATAGGCACTGTAGAGGAAACAGTAGTCCTCAGTCATGGGTCAGGCAGGGATCTGACAATTGTCCACTTAATACCTGTTCCTGTCCATAGCTGGGAAGTCAATTTGCCAGGATCCCTGTCCCGGGACAGTTTCAGGCAAGACTTAGTATGCAGAGGAGCTCATGTAAGATTTGCAAGAAAGAACCCTACGTTTTGAAGGTTGCGTGGATTGGACATTGTGGCAGACAGATGCAAATGTCTCTGGTGGGCTCTGGTGGGTTCCTCTCTTTCCCTACCTTGCTTTCACCTCACTTTTTATTTTTCAGGGTTGAGGCTGCTCTACTCAGCCTCCAGTCCAGTGTTAGGCACGTGGTGGCGGTTTCTACAGACTTCTTTACAATCTCCCATCTGCGTGTTCCACTCAGCTACCAAGCACGCCAGTATGTACCAATTTCTCTGTGGTCTCTGCCTTGTTTAGAAACCCTGGTGTCCCATGAACTAGCTGAAGACACCATCATTTCTCCAACCTTCTGACTGGTGGAAGCCTTTCAGAGGCCATGTTTTGGCCAAGAGAAGCTTTTTTTTTTTTTTTTTTTTTTTGATAGCTCATCGTTTTGTAGCGGTCCTCTTTTCCTGACTGACCTCTGAGCACTCAGCCTTTTAGGGAAGGAAGCTGAGCCTCTGACTCTACTCCACTCTATGGATGTTTCCATTTGCTGAATGTACAGACCTCCCAGGGCAGACCATCCAGTTCAGTTACCCTGACAGAGAATTGGTTCAGGGTAAGGAGAGCGCCTAAAGAGGAAAGGAACCATCTCTAGCCAAACTTCTAAGAAAACCAAAGACATTACAACTTCATGGGTTAGAGAGATGGCTCAGCAGTTAAAGTACGCTTCCTAATCTTCCAGAGGACCAGAATTCATCTTCTAGCCTGTAAGTTAGGCATCTCACAACTGCCTGTAACTTGAGTTCCAGGAGAACTGACAAATTCTTCTGGTGTCCGCTGGCACCCACATTTGCTAAGTGGGCACACACACACACACACACAAATGAATAAATAAATAAATAAGATCTGCAAAATAAATGTAAGCCATACACACACACACACAAATGAATAAATAAATAAATAAGATCTGCAAAATAAATGTAAGCCCTACAGATGTAAAAGTGTGATGCCTCCCTTCTAGATGGCCTATGAGCTATAGCTGCCGCTCTCTGCTCCCTATGACTGTAGGAATGTGTGCTGGTGTGGAAGAACCTCCAGATGAAAGCTTCCTGAAGAGCTGAAGACAGCCGCAGTGCCTGACTAGCAGCTTCCAGTCCCTTCCTAGCCTCCCTCCTACAGCAGCCTAGATGTTCCGAAAACATCAATTCCTACTTTCTCCTTCAACCTAAGGGAGGTAGCCTGTCTCTTGCCAGCTTGGATTCTGTTTTTCTCAAGTTCACATTCACCTCTGTAATCCATCTCCCCTAAACTCTCTTTACCCTGTGGTATTGTTCATGTTTCCCATTAAGAATCTGCCCGACTGAGTGTGTTTGTGGAGTGTGAAGAGAGTCTAAGGGCAGAACAAGCTGGCTAGCATGTGTACAAAATAATTCATCCAGTAAGTGAACATCAGTTTTCAAAGCAGGGTTCTAAGATAATTGCTTAAGACACCACACATATCACACAAAAGATCCTCTACTCAGCACAATGGGGACTCAATGCTTACAGTGATTTTTTTGTTGTTGTTGTTGTTGTTACTGTTGTTTAATATGCTTAAGGGAATCTGTTTGCTTGACTCTAGTTGGTATTCTTTCTTTAAATATTTCCAAATATTTCATTATGAGTTTATGTTTGGGAGAATTAACAACAAATACAAACTACGGACTGGCTGAAGGCCATCCATAATTAAGGATTCTACCTACAGAAGTCTACCAGAAAGCCTGAGAATTGTGAGGCTTATTGTTGGGTTACTTTTTCACCTACAAAGACAGGAAAGATAGAAATAAACACAAAGAAAGCAGAGTAGCCAAGTTCATAGAGAAAATCAACATAATAGATTTCAATAGATTGCAAGTCCCAATCTAGCATTTGACTGTCTGGATACAATCTTTTAGTCTACTTCTCTGATGGAAGTTAATTACTTCTATATCAGTGATTATATTTTTGTACTATAATTGTTTATGAGCTGCTTTGCTATCATTATCCCTTCCTATTTTATTAGCCTTTTAGTTCAATGCCAATTTTTCAATATCCAAAAAAATGCTGTACTTCCTTGTATCTTTAAGTTTCTGATCACTGCGTAGCGGCGATGAACACCTTTAATCCCAGCACTTGTGAGCAGAGGCAGGTGGATCTCTATGATTTTTTTATTTTGTGGTTGTTGGAGTTCTGAAGACTTCATGCTTTCACAGTCTTAGTGGTCTATGGCTGTGAAGAGATGCCATGACCATAACAACTCTTAAACAGGAAAAAAATTTAATTGGAGTAGCTTACATTTTCAGAGATTTAGACCATCCATTATCATCATGGTGCAACAAGGTAGCATGCTGGCAGACATGGTGCTGGAGAAGGAGCTGAAAGTCCTTACAGCTTGACTCTCAGGCAAAAGAAGTAGTCTGAGACACTGGGTGTGGCCTGGGCATATATGAGACCTCAAAGACAGCCTCTACAGTGAGACACTTCCTTCAACAAGATCACACCTACTCTGACAAGACCACACCTCTTAATAGTGCCACACCCTTTGGGGGCCATTTTCCTTCAAACTACCTCACATAGCAACTCTTATAAAAGAAAGCCTTTAATTGGGATTTATGTAATTACATTCAGAGATTTAGTTCATTATCATCATGGTAGGAGCCTCTTCAATGTCCATCTTCCTCTTGAAGTAATTGGTGCTATCAGGAGCAGATATATCTCATTGTCATGAAAAGTCCTAAGTTATTAAATTATTTTAAATGCCATATTCTGAAGGTCTCTGAAAGATTTGAAGAATACCCATCTAACTAAAATTTATCTCTATATATCTAGAAAACCTAACTAACATGACTACAAGCTTGACTATTATAATGATTTTCTATTAACCTATATTTCTTAATTATACATTACATTTTTAAATGAGCTGCACAAACATAATACCTTAATCAAGAGCAAAAATACATATAAACAGTATAACAAAATTGACCTTAAATTTGTATCAATAAACCAAGATCCATACCTATGCAAATCTTATAACATATCCCCCCCGCCTTTAAATTTAAAGAAACATTTATAAATAATATTTGGGAATAGGGGCATAGTTCTCTCCAAACTGCTTCCTGCTTTTTGTTGGGCAAAGTAATTTTTGGGGGTATCTACAACAACCTTTCAGGAGCTCTTGGTACATCAAACCACATCAGTCTGGAAGAAAGCCATAGGTTCTCATCTTCTGTGGAAACAAAACCAGAACTTCTTTCAAAAGTATCATATCCTTAGACCCAAATTCTGAAGTCAAGATACTTTTAAAATATATAGGTTGGTTTAGCTTAGCAACCCATACAATGAAATATCTCTCTGTATTTAGCTCCTTCACAGTCAAAATATTCAAAGAAAACACAATAATATACATAATCCAGATTCTCTGTGCATATTCCATCTTTACATGGCTTATTTTTCTTACTTTATTTTCTCCAAGTTTAATATTCATTTTATTATCTTTACTCCTTTAATCTATGACTGTCTGTACTCTGTCTCTTTAAAGAATTTACCTTTTTCTTTTAATAAAACCACTTACTTCTTTTTGTAACTGTCTGTATTCTTTTTCTTCTCTCCCAAGCCTACATACATTTATCTAACACTGGCCCATTTAAAGGTCTTTTCCATCTAAATTTGTCTTTATTGTTTATCTGTAATCCTTTTCTGATTAGTACTGCTTCTTAAAATATTAAGCACTTCTTAAAAATCTAAACGGCAGCATTGCTAGGTCAAATACGGCACTGCCTACTTGTTCCTCACAGTCCAACATGGCAGAAATCCATTCACTGCCTCTGAGACTGCAAGGTGGGAGTCACACTCACCACCCCAACTCTGATAACCAGTTGGCTCATGCTGCCACCAATTAACTTGCAGCATGCTGCCCACAAACCCCATTTAAATGCTCAGCCTCCTGAAAGAGTCAGAGTTTGTGCTGGCAGCATGCCCCAGAAAGCCACCTTTTCAAAACCGCACGGCTTTTTTTTATGCTACCGCTGAATCAGAAAAACCTCTCTTAAAGGAACCACAGCATTAAGCCAGGCTTAACTATTTTTTTTGTGTGTGCCTAGAATTCCTTACCAAACTCTCTCAGATTTTAAGTAGATTTTAGTTGGTCACATTGGCATGCCAAATTTGTTGTTGGGAAGCCTCTTGTTTGTTTCTGGCTGCTCGGCCTCGAAATAACCACACAGAAACTGTATTAATTAAATCACTGCTTGGCCTATTAGCTCTAGCTTATTTTTGGCTAGCTCTTACATATTTATTTAACCCATTTCCATTAATCTGTGTATCTCCATGAGGCTGTGGCTTACCTAGTAAAGTTTTGCCATCTGTCTCCAGCAGGGTTACATGGCTTCTCTCTAACTCTGCCTTCTTTCTCCCAGCATTCAGTTTAGTTTTCCTCGCTAGCTCTGCTCAACTCTACCACAAGCCCAACATAGCTTTTTTACCCATCAATAATATTCACAGCATACAGAGAGGAATCTCACATCACTCCAGGATTCTATGCATGTCCTAGATTTTTTCAACAGGTTTGTACTGAGGATAAATGTTAGCCTATCTGTCTCGTTAACTTCAGCCTTGACTTAGCTAACTGCAACCTGAGTTGAATATGGCTCCAGTCAATCACACAGCAGCTGAACTCTTTTAAGTCGGGATTTTTGGAGCCTGCCCTAGGTTTGTAAACGAGGCTGACCTTGAACTCACAGAGATCTGCCTGTCTCTGCCTCCAGAGTGCTGGGATTAAAGGAGTGTGTCACCACCGCCCAGCTACTTTTAAAATTTGGCTTGATTTGACTTATGTGTCAGCAGAGAAACCTGTTATGTTGAACAGGAAATATATTAATGTACATATGATATTCTCTGAAAAACAAAAAAATGGACAGGGTTAAATATAAGAAAGATGAGTAGATCATGTCACCATATTTGATAAGCATACTAAACAGCTACTTCTATGATGAGATTTTATCACCTCAGATATCTAAAATTAGCTATCCAAATCAATTTTCAAAGCATTATCTCATTCTGATAGTCTATACCTTGAAGCCTTTGGTTAAAAAACAAAATAAACCTTTAGTATCTGCGCTCATGATGCTGAGGTAGGAGAATTTCAAGTTCAAGACAAGACTGGGTTACATAGTGAGACCCTGTCTCAGAAACATCTAAAAGGCAAATCGTCCCTTGCTGCTTCTCTGGCCTCACTTCCTACACTTCCTTCTCCTTACTTGCCGCTTACCAATGGGATTCTTTCTGTTTTTCCAGTTTATACTCCTAAAGATTAGGACTTGTAGAGTTATTGTTTGCTGTCTGAAGCACCCTGCATTCCAGATCTTTGCATGGCTGGCTCCACCAGCCTCAAAGTTCACCTTAAGGACACCTTCTGTAATTGTACAACTTGAAGTAACCTTCGTGATATTTACTGTGCTCATAATACGGATCAATATCTAAAACTTAATGATGTGTCATTTGTTCTCTTAATATCTAGATAAACTTCCATTAATAGGACTGCCCAGCTAGGAGCTGTATGATGGAAAACTACATGCTCAGTGAAAGTGTTCAGGGATAGGCATCCAGAGCTGAGGAAGTAGGTCCACCCTAGCATCAACAACTCTGAATTAGAGTTTTCTTCTCTACTGTCTTCCCAAATGTTGTCCTTATGACCTTCCATGGCTTCCAGACAGCTACAGAAGCCATGTGTAGTCAAAAGTAGAATGGACAGAGTGGACAGTGCACGTCTAAGGAAGAAAATACTCCAAGCCACTGGAATACTTTCACCAAAGTTGCAATGGCCAGCTTCAAGGGAGACTGAGAAAGTGAGTGTCCGCTACTCTTAGGCTCTAATCAGCAGAAAAACGACCTCTGGTGTAAGGTGCACAGGGAAGCAAGGCACTAAGAAGGCAAAGGGCCACCTTTTACAAGGTCTGTCTTTAGGTCCTTATCTGCAAAATGCAAATATCCAAAAGCAGAAGCCCAAAGGTGTAGAGTCAGTCCAGTCTCTGTACTTAGCAGCTATAGCAGCCTACACTTTCCCTCTGTTGCTTAAGCTACTTTGCAATTTATTGCACTATTTGCAATCAGCCCCGCCTCACCCTAACTGATGCTGACACAATCTGGTAAACTAATGTAATCCAGCCAAGGTTTAAGTCTGGTTTACAGGTAGGATTTGTCTATGCCTAAGGAATAGCAGGCACAGCACTTGAGGTCTATAACATTTGCAGAAGTTTGTGTAAGTTGATTTTTAATTTACAATTAGAGGAAAAATGATGGAAGTTTAGTGATATAATCTACACTTTATCTTTAGTGATATAATCTACATTTTATCTTTATTTCATGCCATTGGCAAATAGTTTTTATGTTTTATGGAGGAAGGTGCTTCCTCCCACACACAGTGTCTGGGAACTCCTGAAACCATAAGACAGTCCAGTTTACAAGGCCTGACAGGCTTCATGGGAAGTCTATCTGAGACCCTGTGGAGGTGAGGAACTAAAGGACTTTGCCAGCGGAGAGGAATTCAGGAAAGGTCCATAAGACTGTTTCGTTGTTTTTGTTGGTTCTTCTTCTCCTTCCCCCTCTCCTTCTTCATCTTCAGAAATATGAACATTGCCAGGATAACGGAAAGAGAACTAAAGCCTCAACTGCACGAGATGATCCTAGGAGCCTAAAGAGTTGAAAAGAATAGCAATGTGGAGTGATGGGCCACAGAGGGAAAGAAGGGGAGAAGATAAGAATGAACAAGAAGGTTACTGTAATTTCTGTGTATGGGTGATGGCCTTGATTACAAGTTCTATGGGGATATTTTAGCTGTGGGCTATGCCTGCTATTCTAGGATCCCAATGCTTTTCCAGCTTTTTGAAGCAAGCTCTCAGACTTGTGCCTATAGTCTGCCATCAACATCTGGGGCAGATTGTTTTCTATTGTAAGTTAGTGTCTTGTGTCTTTATTATAATATCAGGGTCTATATGAGGCCAAATTAAAGAGAGAAGTAAAAGGAAAAAGAGAGAAGGGGCCTCATTAAAGATCCCGAGTCCTGATTATTTTGCTTACAAGAGTGCCTGGCTATTCACAATCAAGCAAAGGAAAATGTTTTAAGACTTCATTCATTTTAATATTAAAACCTGTGCCACAGTCAGCAGGAAGCACAAAGCTACCATTGAAGACTTGTACGCTTAGAGGATCAGATGCACAGCCAGACCATTGCAGATCCACAAGGCCAGCACCAGATGCATAGCAACCTCTTTGATGCTCTTCTGCTGAGGCTGCTTTCCACTGAGACCAGCCTGAAAGCTAAGTCACACCGTGTCTGCTAGCAGCACAGGAGGAAAGCTGGACAGAGTGACTGCTCCTGCCTTGGCATTTAAGAGAGGAGGCAAAGAATTAAACAGCTGAGCTGGGGCAGGGGAGTTTAGGAAGCATACCTCTTAGCACTGGTCTTCGTCCTCATGAATGTATAAATACGCTACCTGCGTCCATCCACCCAAAATAATTATGATACTTTGGGTCCAAAATTTTTTATACTTCTTTACTGGTTCTTTGGGAATTTCACTTCATGCATCTCAATCCCACTCACCTTCCATCCCTCCAAATCTGCCCCTATGCTTGTAGCATCCTCCCAAAAAATAATTAATTAAAAACAAAACAACCACAAAGACACCATCCCACTCCTCCATCTTTCCAACACCTCTTCATCCATCCTAGTGGCACTGGGAGTTGTGGTGTGTCAGGCAGTTTACCCTTTTGTCCAATTAGCCCCACCTGAAAAATGTGCACTGCAATGAGCACTTGGTCTGGTTCAAGGTCTCTGGCACACCGCACCATCATCACTTGACCCTCACCAGAACCCCTCTTGGTTATCCTGCTGTTGCCCCAAGTCATGGGGATTCTGCAGTTATTGTTCCACAGGATCAGACCCTTCTCACACTCCAGCAGGTCATAGATGGGGTAGATGTTAGGGTGGGCCAATCCAAGGCCCAGGATGTTGGTCTGAGCCACTGGGACTGTCCCCCTCAGGCAAAGGTACCTTTGGGGCCAGATCTCCCATGCCCAAGGTGAGGGGTGAGGCCATCTCTTCTGATTGCACAGGGGTTGAGGGCAGCAGCTTCCCCATGGGGGAGTGGGACCAGCACTCCTGCTGCAGCATCCAGTAAGGGGCAGTGCCAGCTATCCCAGGGCCAGTGAGGGGCAGGGATGACTTAGCACTATCCTCAAATTTCAACATGCATGGTTCCTATGACCCCCCTGCAGTAACACAAGTCATGGACCTCATCACAGACCCTATCTGCCATAGGACCATGGACCCAGACATGGCCCTCAGCAGCAGTTCTGGCCCAGAGATCATGGCTCTGGTGGCAGCATAGGCCACCCAGATCAGTATGGCCCTGGTGACAGCAAGGCCCTCAAACACCAGCATGGTCTCAGATGGCTGTCCAGATCCTGGGAATCCATAGAGCCCTTGGTGGTAACAGGATTCATAGGCTCAGACCCTGGCTGCTGCTGGGCCATGGTCCCAGACATGGTCTTCAGCAGCACTTTGGGCCCAGACAATGTGAAGGCCCCATATGGCAGCACATGGGACCTCAGATATCAACATGGCCACGGGATACAGCCTAGACCCCTGGCATATGTGTGGCCTTTGGTGGTACCATGAGCCACAGACATCAACACAGACCCCAGCTGTGGTAAGACCACTAACGCATGGTCCTCAGTAGCAGCCTGGGCCTAGATGTCACCAGGGCCCCAGGTGGCAGCCCAGACCCCTGATAACAGCATCACCTTTTATAGTATCAGGAGCCATGGACATCAATACAGATTCTGGGTAATACAGTAAGGGTAGGGACCCAGACATGGCCTTTGGCAGCAGCCCTGGCCCAGATGACACCATGGTTGAGTTCAAATTTTAAAAGCTAATGCTTCTCCTAGAAATAGCAGCAATGATTATACAATGTCCCGCACTTACTTACAGCTATTGAGGTGCACACTTCAAAATTACAATGACAAAAAAAAAAAATCAATGATCCCTCTAAATCAATGGTTCATTCTTAAAGAAACAAAACAAAACAAAAAACCCTTTCTCGGCTAATGCACTATCAAAATCCTTACTGTATTCTGGGCATGTTTGCATGGCTTTAACGTCGGCACTCAGGAGACAGATCTCTGTGGGTTCCAGAACAGCCAGGGCTATGCAGATAGGCTCTTTCTCAAGAAAGCAAAAACAAGAATAAATCTTTATTGTGTGTGTGTGTGTTTTGGTTTTTCGAGACAGGGTTTCTTTGTAGCTTTGGAGCCTGTCCTGGAACTAGCTTTTGTAGCCCAGGCTGGCCTCAAATTCACAGAGATCCACCTGCCTTTGCCTCCTGAATGCTGGGATTAAAGGCGTGTGACACCACCGCCCGGCTGTGTGTGTGTGTTTTAAAGATAGACTGTTCCTGTCTTCCAGGAATGTTAAAAATGCAATGCTGTGTGTTCTTTGCATTTGTGTTAAGCAATAGCACTCTCAACAATTGCCACTCTGGATGATAGAAGTCAGAGGCTAGCAAGGGCTGCTCTTCCAGCAGTGATTTTGTAGTTCATCCCTGTATTTCTAATTTTGAAATAATTCCTGCATGTTTATTCTCAGTCCCCTTGGTTTTCTCATATAACTGCTCACTGAGCGTGCTGACCCATCCACATTGCTTTCCCAACTTTCAGAATAGCAACTGAGCTCCAATCTGTTTTGGACTTCATTTTTATTGTGAAATATCATCTATGGAAAAGTGCATAAAACAGATAGATAGCACTATAAATAGTTACAACATGAATATTTGTACAGTTGCCAGTGTTGGGAAATAGAACAGTCTGAAGCCCCCTGTGCATCACCCAGTGTTAGAAATAATCATTAGAAAACCCAGGGAGCTCTTTACCCTCTTTAATTTTAGCAACCATGCACATCTCACCTAGCCACATCCTTAAGTTTTGTAAGTGTCATCATAGTATTGCATATAACTGACATGGCACAATTTCTTGTATCATTTTGGTCTTTCTTCCAACTCAGTTTCCATTTGGCTTCCTCTAGGAAGAGTTGTGGTCTATCAACTGCTGAAATGCTAATTGGTCGATTCCTCCCCCAGGGCTTAGTTATTAATACAACTCTCCTCTGCCTGCTACACTGATTTACTGAAGAGGAAATGGGATGTGCCTTGGTCCAGAGTCACATTTGTACAATTTAATTAGTCAACAGAGGCATCCACGAGTCAAAATAACTAGGAGCAGCACACCAGAGAGTACCTGATACCTGCTCACTGTGTACCAGCCCCTCCTTAGGTGCTTAGTCTCTCTCCCTTATTTCACTTATCCTACCTAGTCTAGTCCAGGGTCCAAATCCCAGCTTAATCCTTCTTTTGACAGTTTGGACAAGTGACAAATTGTTTTTATCTGTAAATGGAGAGGACTAGATTAAGATCTATTAAAATATTATTGTGTGTATATGATATAAACACTGTGTTGTATCCAAGAAAATGTTGACAAATTCAAAGTTACAAAGCTATTCCCTATGTTTTCCTCTAAGAATTTTATAATGTTATGTCTTATATTTAGTGTTTTAATTCATTTTCAGTTAGTTTGACATGTAGTATTGAAGTAAGGGTCCTTGTTGGAGAAAGTGTGTCATTAGAGGCAGGCTTTGAGATTTCAGAAGCTCAAGCCAGGCCCAGTGTCACTCTGCCTTCCTGCTGCTCGCCAATCTAGATGTGGAACTCTCAGGTACCTCTTCAGCACCATGTCTGCCTGCTTGCTGCCATACTTCCTGCCATGACAACAATGAGCTAAACCTCTGAACTATAAGCCAGCACCAATTAAATGTTTGCCTTGCTAAGAGTTGCTGTGGTCATGGTGTCTTTTCATGGCAATAATACCCTTACTAAGACAACTTCTTACTGTTTTGGCTTATTGTGACTTCTAGAATTGTCCTGATCCAATGTCACAGCACCTTTTGGGAAGCTAAAGAAGTGGGGGTGAAAGTTAATCAGTCTGCTGTAGTGGCTGATGCCTGCTTAGGCCAAACACTGTACTATTTAAGCTAATTAAAAACAGAAGGCTATAAACTGTCTGCAGCCATATTACTTTAATGACTACAACCTTGGAGAACTATTTTACTATTTTTAAAGTCAGTCATTTTTTCCATGCCTACCTTCTGTTTGCCATCATATGCATGTGGTGAGAATTTTTCCATAGCTTTAAAAATAGAACATAGCATTAAGCTAAGTTTCTCCTTTACAATTATTGTTGTGACTACTTCGGTCTATGAGATTTTTCTTTGTCCCCCTTATTATGTCTCAGACTTTTGTTCTTTCTGGTAAAAGTGCAGTGATGGTAGTTAAGGTGCTTGATCAAAGTGGTGGAAACTAGTAAGTGTCTTAGCTGCTTTTTCTTACTGTGGCAAAGACTGTGGTTGAAAGCACTTGGGAGGAAAGGATTTGTTTGGCTTACAAATTACAGTTCGTCGTCAGGGGAGGCCAAGGCAGAAAGCTGGAGGCAGGAACCCAAACACAGATCACAGAGGAACATTGCTTACTGCTTACTCCCTATGGCTTGCTCATCCTGTTTTCTTAAACAACCCAAGACCACCTATCTAGGAGTGGTACAACTTACAGTGGGCTGCTCCAACCCCAACATCAGTCACTAACCAAGAAAATGTCCCCCTAAAGTTGCATACAAGCCAGTCTGATGGAGGCAATTACTCAATAGAGGTCTCCCAAATATGTCAAGCTTTGTGTCAAGTTGACAAAAAACAGCAACCAGAATATAGCCATCCTTTTATTTCCTAGGATTGTATTTAGGCTTAGCGTAGGCTGCTTTTAAAATTACCTTCGCTATGAAGCACATATGATGAGAGGACTAGAATTAAGTGGAATCACCCAGCTTAGAATAAAACAGGCTCCCACACACCAGGCAGTGGCCCTGGGAAGAAATCAAAGCACTGAGGACATAGGAGCAAGGAACATGGAGGCCTTTTCTCATTCTTCCTCAAGAGGGGCAGCTAGGCCATGGTACCTGATGCCAAGAAACTGAGTGACCTCAACCCCTTTCTCAGCAGAAATTTGCTCTTTCTGAAGAAGTACTGATCTGTTTATTGGTAGCAATTTAGGAAATACAAACATGCTCAAAAATTGTAAATTAAAAATCATAACCATATGCTGGCAAGACAGCTCAGCAGGTAAAGGTACTTATAGACAAGGCTGGTGACCTGAATTCAATTTCTGGAACCCACAGAAAGGTGAAATAAGAGAACTAGCTCCAAAAAGTTGTCCTCTGACCTTCACACTGTGACATGAATATCACTCCCTGCCACATCATTTACACACAGGTACAAACACATATTTTTAATTTTAAAAACTATGACTTAAAAATATCATAACCAGAATGAAGCATTATTTTCTGGGTTTTGCATCAATTCCTCTTAATTTTTTTGCAGAAAAAATGGATATTACATGAATAAAGAGATGATAGAAAAACGATTAGCAGAATTGAAGGTCTAAGAAGTGTATAGGAATTATTGTCCTACAGTTCATGGTCTCTTTGGAGCAGACTTGCAGAAACATAGACCTGCCTCCCTGGCTTTATGCTCCAAGGCTCTATAGTTTGGCATTTTATCACAGATAAATAATTCTACCAGGACAGTAGCAGAAATCCTGACCCTGTCTTGTTTCACCTCTTCCTCCAGTTCTGCCTCTCTTAGCCTGAGATTCTAAGGTGCCAAGAGAAAATAGTACCCACTCTCCATTCAATGGGCTTCCACTGTCCATTAAGCAAGCACCTACAGCCACTGGCCAAACCAAAGAAGTCTCCTCCAGGTCAGACACATGTAAAGGTGAGATATGGTCCAAAGCAACTGATAGTTCCAGAAGGAAACACTGGGTCCACACTTGATATGCTAGACATGGTAATGTGTCTGAAGGAATAAACCAAGGCAGAGACTTCATTGCATTGTGGCTCCAGGCTCCCTTGTAACTTAGGGAAGGTGCAGAGCATGTTGTGGGTGTGTATAGTTATAGAGTGAGTCTAACACCTTCATCCCCATGTTCTGCACTTTGAGAGAGAGAGTCACTGAGATGTCCTTCTGTTATCAGGAATTCCTTTTCCGGTGACTGAGGCATGAGAAACTGTAGGGGAAGGAGATGGGACAGATGATAGCTAACAACTTTCCCCTTCAAAAAGTTAAGAAACTGGAAAATGGTGAGCTCGGAGACATAAGCTTAAAGGCTTAAGACATTCCTTAAATACTCCTACCTGAATTATGACAGTGGTGTAGGAGGTTCTGCTGTATTTGTGTTGCTTCCATTGGTGAATAAAGAAAACTGCCTTGGCCTTTTGATAGGACAGAAATCAGGTAGGCGGAGGAGATAGAAAAGAATGCTGGGAAGAAGGGAGTGTGACAGACACCATGGTTCTCCTGCCTGAGACTGACGCTGGTTAGAAGCTTTCCTGGTAAGCCACAACCTCGTGGTGAACACAGATTAACAGAAATGGGTTAGATCAAGAGTGAGAGATGGCCAAGAAGAGGCTAGATATAATGGGCCAGGCAGTAATTTAATTAATACAATTTCCGTATGGTATTTCAGGGTTTAAGCTAGCCAGGCAGCCTGGAGCCAGGCGACCAGTACCAAAAACAGGCCCTCTCTCCTGTAACGTGGCAGGGCTTCTTCATCGTGGACATTGAGGAAAGTACAACTCAATTGTATAAGCAAGAAGCCTAGGATAACTGTGGCTACAGGGAGCCTCATGGAGAGTTTCTGTAGCTGGCTAACCAAAGATGGAAACTCAGGCAATTCTGCATTGCTTTCCATCACCACACAAATGTTGGTAACCACAACAATGTATCTGGGTGATCAGTTCATCTGGAGCAGTTCTCAACCTTCCTAATGTTTCAACTCTTTAATACAGTTCCTCATGTCCTGGTAACCCCCAATCATAAAATTATTTTTGTTGCTACTTCTTAACTATAATTTTGCTACTGTCATGAATAGTCATGTAAAATATCTTGTGTTTTTCGATAGTCTTAGGTGATCCCTGTGGAAGGGTCATTCGATCCCCAAAGGGGTCACAACCCACAGACTGAGAACGACTGATCTGCAATTCAAGATGGCTCAAGATTTACAATGATTATGGGAAACAGCTAACAGTTTAGGTGGCTAATCAGGGGCTAAGAAGGAACGTGACAGGAAGACTGTGCCTGGGAAACCAGAACGTGAATTGTCTGCAGTCACATAAGAAGGTATTTCTGTCTTATGCCAACTTCTCCAGGAGCAAGACCAGGAGAGGATTTTAATTATTAGGTGTACACATTCAACCTGTTGTCTAGGTTACGACCAGCCTTTTCACAGCCAGACTTTCCCTGGGCCACTGATCACACAAGGATGAAGTCTATGTATGGGCTCACAACATGGGTTCCTTTTTACCACACCTAACCAGCCTAAGGCTGTTCTAGAGTGTACAACTTCTGAGCAATACACACCAACACTGAACCCCAAATATGGCACTGTTCCTTAAGGGGATGCGTGAGGACAGGGGACGTTGTAACATGAGGGCCTGCTTGTTGGGGTTTCTGTCCTACCCAGTTCCCACAGCTGGTAACCCCCAAAGAAAATCACACAGATAGTCTATATTAATTATAAACTGATGGGCCCATTAGCTCAGGCTTCTTATTAACTCTTGTAACTTATGTTAACCCATTATTCTTATCTATGTTAGCCACATGGATCAGTACCTTTTTCTGCAGGACAGGTCACATCCTGCTTCTTTGGTGTTTGGACAGGACTGCGGAGGGAGCTTCCTTCTTCCCAGAATACTCCTGTTCTCCTTGCCCTGCCTCTACTTCCTTTCTGGTTGACCTGCCTATACTTCCTGCCTGGCTACTGGCCAATCAGCATTTATTTATGGGCCCATCAGTTTATAATTAATATAGACTCTCTGTGTGATTTTCTTTGGGGCTAAACAGCTGTGGGAACTGGGCAGGACAGAAAACCCAACAAAGCAGGCCCCCATGTTACAAGATGTAGCTAGTCATCTGTTTCCAGATTGATTGCATTGAGCCACGTTCATCATAGAAGTAGAAATACTTTGTTCTCAGTGAACTAAATCTCCAACTTAGATGAGGATTTCCCCTTATCTTTCAATGCTGGTGTTGAAACTATTATGTGAGATTGTATGCACTGTATTTGCTGTCTTTTACAGAGCATTTCTCTGGACAAGAATCTAATTTTACAGCAGACAAGGTATGGCAATGGACTCAGGACTTTGGAATTTATCCTGTCTACATGTTGCTAAAACAAATGACCTGAAAGAACGATGAACCAGGCTTTGAAGAGTTATGTCACCAGCTTCAAAGCAACACCAAATAGGCCCCCAAAATATGCCCTAGAATGTATAGCCAGAACTTTTGGAATCAAGATTAAAAGTAGGGATGGTTCTTCTTGCTGTTATTTTCAGTGAGTGACACAGAGCAAAAGTTTGCTCTCTGACCTCAGAGCTTCGGATTCTATTGTTTGAGAGTTCTTAGTTCCCCAAACGAAGAATGCTTCTATCGAGAAACAAAAAAAATCAGTAGTTTGGAAGCTGAGATTGTAATGTGTATTGCCGTTAGTATTTCTCATGTAGTAAGTCAACAGGTAAAAATGGAAGTTCCTGCCTGGGATGACAATGCAGATGGAATTCAGGTCATTTATTTCTACAAAATGAGAGAAAGGGGTACCTCTGAAATGTAGGTTTAGGCATCCCACTATTCTTCTAGACAGAACTGCTTCTCCCCAAATCATAGGGTGAAATCCTAATCCTTTGTAATATAGAAACAGGGTCTTTGGTGATGTAACCAAGTTCAAATGAGATCATAAACAATTAAGGTGGGCCCTGGTCCAGCGTGGTTGGTGTTGTAAGCAGAGACAGAGGGAAGGTGGGCATGTGACAACTGGTATTGCTGCTCTCGCCAAGGAATTCGGAGGTTTTCTGAAAATTGCCCAAAGCTAAGAAAGGGTTGGGATAGTGGGTTCACCCTCCTCACTTCCAAAACAAAGCCAAACCTGATGATATTTTTCTTGCAGACTTCAGTCCTCCTGCATGATGAGGGAATAGATTTCTTTTGTTTGAAGATGCTCAGCAATGGTCATTTGTATATCAACCTAAGGAAGGTTTATATAAACTGACAAAGTCATATGAATATATTCTTAATAGTAAATTAGGAGAAAACTACAAAAGTCAATCCAGATCAGGTTTCAAGGGTTCAAATGCTCAAGGAATACAAAGGATTTGTGTCTCTATAATAGGCAAGATTTAAGTGCTTGTTGAGGGCAAAAAGAAGATAGATGACTTAAAGCTACATAACCACCTGTAGAAACAGGATACCTATATGTATTTGTGCTTTATTTTGATGTGAACATACACACAATTTTGTTCATTTTTCCCTGTTCCCTACTCACAGTAGTAATTAAATTTATATTTCTATATTAATTGTATCAACAGGGAATAGACTCAGTCAAAAGAGAAATGAACACTATCCAAGATGAACAAAGGGATTTTTCTCTGCAGGGGAAGCATTAAGGCATTTTTGCCATGTAGTGTGGCAGGAATGGTAGTGACTTGTGTAGAAGTTAGTAGGTAGATGGTAAGTATGGATGAGGAGGAATGTGTAGATGGCAACTATGAAGAAATGTACTGGGGGGCTTTGAACCATTAGGTTTCCTATGCTGGAAGATCCTCCCCCTCCTAGATTCCCATCTGTGTTCCTGAGCTGACTCTGCGAGTGAGAGAAAATTCTGAAGAATTTAGAAAGCAGAAGTAATGCTACAGACAAGTTACTTTGCACCCTAGATGTCGGTGGAGAGTGCCATGTTGCACTTGTAGACTGCTCACCTCAGACAGATAAAGCAGCGCATATGCCCCGGGTACTGCCAGCTTCCAAGCTCTTCAAATCCTGTCAAAAGTAGGTGCACTTTGGTGGTGAGATATGCAAAACAGATATACAGTCCAGTCTATCTCTAGAGAGTCCAGCTAATTCTCGGTAGTTTAAGTTTACCTTTGTATTTCTTTCCATCTGCTGGTTTAGCTAAACCAGTGGCTTTGAGCTCAGAAGCTGAGACCGAGCAAGACTCTATAAACAACGTGTCTACACTCTTCCACTGGCTCCACATTGTATAACATCTTAGTCGTGCAACAGATCCCTTTTCCTACTTACTCAAAGCAGTGCTCATCCTGTTATGAACGTTTGGCACGTTTGTTCAAGTCCATAGTTTGTATGTACTTTATTGACTTTATGGTTTCCTTTAAATTTTGGTTATTTCACAATCTCTCATAACATTTAAATATCTTCCATCTAGACACAGCGTTCAAGCACACAGTTACATACCTAAACCCTTACAAAGAGAATAGGGCCATATAATATGAAGCTTTGTGAAGTTACCTGTCCATTTGGAATGTCTGATTACATTGCATCATTGCATACTTCACAGGGTTTTACTAGAAACCAGGAGGCTGTTCTGGGTTGGTAGAGATTTAATGAAGGGACTGTTTACATTGCTACGGGACTGGACAGTGAAATCAAGAGAATGAGAAAGCCCCAAGAACTGTCTGGAGAAGAAGCCACTATCACCTCCACGAACGAAGGGACAGAGGACAAAGCAAGCGTCCCCATCAACCCCCTGAGCACTAAATCTCTGGGAGGGAGCTACCAACAAGGACATCGATGCAGAGCACTATAGCTATTACCACACTGTCACACAGCAGGATAGGAGTATGGTGGAGGTCGAAACCCCAACTGCTCTCCAATTCCCTCCTTGCCTCCAACTGACATTTCCCATACCAGAAAATGGAAACGGGGTGACCATCTGAGAGTCAAAACTCACATTCAGACAAAAAAAAAAGAGGTAATTATGGCTCATCATGAACAAGTGACTTACAGTGATCCCCACAGTGCTGTGCAGTCAGAGGAGGGCGAAACAGAGCAGCATATCCCTCAGTCAGCCTGCAGCCAGAGGAGTTCATTTGCAGGACCCACAGCGTCTTTTGAGAGTACTGCCCCGTCTCCACATGGATAAAATTTCTTCAAGCCTCCATTTCTTCAAAGGAACCGAAATCTAGTACAGCTAAGCTGGTGAGTGGGGAGGGAATTCAAGTTGTCTTCTGCAGTCTCTTCCTGCTTCATATGATCTTCCCTGAATGGGAGAGAATAGGCAGCATTTCTAAACACTAAGTGCTTTGCAACTGAATTCGCTCCTGTGGAATATAATATACTGTAACACCCAGTCAATTTATTAAGGTAAAATCTGCAAGAAAGTCCAAAGGAAGGAGAGAGAGGTTAAGTAGCTTTAAAGATTTTAATCCTGGCCCACTTCCAAGTCTCTGGCTCATGTTCTGCCTTCACAGCAGCCCTTGCGAGCAGTTAGTCCCTTCAGGTGGTTCTCCTTACAAATAGCCTGTATGGAGGTGCTCTCCGTTGTCGGTCATTCCCTTGCAGCTCTCAGAATTCCTAACCTCTCCCTTTTAACTCTCAATTTCTGACATGATGATTCCTGAATTATCAGAGACAAAGGGCAAGGCAGGTTTCCAAGGTCCCTCTGGATTGTGAAAGCATCTCACCTTCCATTTACCTACTTCTTCCTACCTCAGCTAGATAGGATAGGCCATGGCTGTGAGTGGCAGCGTCTTCAACCTTCTAGAGACATCTGGGCCTCCCTCTTGTTTGCTCCCTAATCTAATGTCCCACTTCCTTTTTCTGTGCTTATCATCCACAACCAGAACCTCACGTATTCATTCTTGCATAGGCCTTAATATCTTTTTAGAAATTATTTTGACTCAAGTCTCACTATATACCCAAGGTTGGCCTCAAAGTTGTGATCCTCTTGCCTTAGCCTCCCTAGTGATAGGGTTACAGGCAAGGGCCACTATGCCTAGGAGAGCCTCAGTATTTTTCAGTGGGTTTTCTGCTGTTAGACTGACTCTTCCTCAAATTTCTACCCTGTATTCTAGGCACCAATACCATTTTTAGAGTATGCCTTAAGGAAAGGCAATGGCTTCCTGTCAGAACTGGATTTCCTCATCATTCAAGCCCCGTGTTAGTTGGCCACATCTTGTTTGGACGAGGAACCTTTCTAACCAGATGTTGCCATGCTAGATATGCTGCTCTTCTCAAAGCATAAAAGCAATCCTGCCTTCTCCAGCCACTTGACTATCCCACCCCTCCCTATAAACCCAATCCTTTATCTCAAATCCTTCTATGTCACACTTTTTTCCAGATTTGGGTTGTCAGTCTCAACAAAAGCCCTTCATTAACCTACGATGAGCCAAATAATCCTTTAACCATGGGTGAGAAAAATACTTCTAGTGCTCGCTGTGCGACAGCCACATAACACATATCCTAAGAGCTTTGAGTTTTGTGTGTTCACTAACTTAATGCAAGCAGTTCCACACAGGCAAGTTCCCTCTCTCTTTTTAGTTCATTGTGTTTAATTAGCATACAATGAGTTTCATCATGACATTTCACAAGTGAGTTTCCTTGTTAGCAATTTACAATTGAAGAAGTTAGGTGTGGAACACAATTATTTGCCCCCAAACAACTAACCCATCAAAGATGGACTGTGAGTTTGAACTTAGAATTTGTCTCTAGACCTGTCTGGTGGAATTCTAGGCCACTGGGAGATCTGTCTCAAAGAAAAGTTGGAAGGCACCTGAGGAACAGCACCAGAGGTTAGCCTTGAGGTTGTCCTCTGACCTCTACGTGCACGGGCACTCACATGCACGCATACTCACATGTGACCATTGCGCATGCATGCATGCACACATGCGTGAGCGCACACACACACCCAAGACTGTCTTTAAAATTTACAATGTCAGTTACCAATTTCATCTGCATCCCGAAGAAACGGGGCTGGCCTTTCATGGTCTGTTTCATACCAGAGCATACAATGTGTGGGACATATTAATATTTAATTATTCCAGTTTCCTTTAGTTAAATGGTACTGTGAACATGATGCAAATTTTGTGAGGTGTATGACTGAGCACTTACAAATTCATATGGAACTTGACACCTATAGTTCTGTCAGAGGTAACATCTTCTGAGCAGAATGATACGCAGATGGGACAAGCAGTTCATTCCATCGCAGGGACTGCTCCAGCTTTGGGCCACTTGATAGATTGTCTACACAACATTTTATTCCTTGAGACCGATTTAACTGACTTAATCTTGTGCTTGTCAAACACAAGGAACATGATGAGCCCTTCTGAGTTGGATTTATCAGAAACATCTGTTAATGTACTAAAAATGCATACAGCCTGATTTTCCCCTAAGAAAGCTGGATCGTGTTCATCTGTGACAAATGTCTGCTCTCTTCTTGAGGACTATGTCCATGATGTGAGGGCTGGGACTTCACTCAGAAGCACCCTGTGACTTTAATCAAGCCACCCCTATCCTCTTTTCTTTTCCCAGTACAAAAGGTGTTTGGGTTTTTTGAACACTTGGCTTATCTCTTTTGCTATGGCACATAATGGCCTTTTCTCCCTGTTCTGTAATCCAGAAGCGTTCATTTCTGCTTAGGATCCAGACCATAACAAAAAGTGCCATTAATTTTTTTTTAATCTGTGCTGCACTAAACATAAAATACCTGAAACTTCAGTATCTCATATGGGCTGAAAGGAAAAGAAAGATTTAAGGAGATGCAGACATTGTAATTTGACTCTCTCTTTACCCACCACCCCATTCCTGTGAAATATAAATATTCCTAAAAGTGACCAGCTATATCAGTAATAGTAATTTTTAGTAGAGGCTTTCCTGTGTACAAATAGACTCATGTTTTCACCTGTGATACTGGCATTCTTGTATTATAGACTTTTAAAAAATAGTTCATCAGGTTCTAAGAAGGTGGCATGCCAAGTCATTTTCATAAAGTGAGTTTAGTAGCCTGAGAACTAAGGGTTTTGCCATTGCTTTGTGCTGTGAAATGCTCCATGACAAACAGCACATGTAACTGTGACTGATGTTCCCCTACATACTCAATGGTGGTTGCCTTTTTCTGAAAGACTTAAAGACACAGAGCCCTGTGGCTGCCCCTACATGTCACAGCCAAGTGTCTGCTGACTTCCGTTTACTTCTGATAAGAGCCATAACAGAGGCAGGGCAATTTGAACCTCTTATTTTTAATATGAGCTGCACACGGACTTAAGGTTACTATAATTTCTTTATCTTGGTGTTTAACTTATTGAAGTACCCCATTTGTATCAGAAAGCAAAATGTTTATCTTTTGGTAAAACAAAATATTAAATCTGCTATGTCATTTCTGTATTTTCTAGCCCTCCAGTTTTCTCACTGAAGAATATAACATTTGGGTTATCGTGCTGTGGAACAATCCTTTTGTACACTGTGAACATGTATTGCTCTCATTGGTTTAATAAAGAACCAATTGGCCAATATCTAGGCAGGAAGAAACCAAGTGGGAGAAACAGCCTGAAAGAATGCTTGGAAGAAGAAAGGCAGAGTCACCAGCCAGATGCAGAGGAAGCAGGAGATGAACATGCCATGCTGAAAAAAAGGGTACTGCCACATGGTAGAGTATATGTGGATTAACTTAAGATGTAAGAGTTAGTAATAAGCCTAAGCTGTTGTCTGAGCATTTGTAATTAAAAATAAGTCTCTGTGTGGTCATTTGCGAGCAGGCTGGCAGGACAGAGCTGACCAGCAGTCCCAATGAAAAACTCCACCTACATTATAGTATCTTTATAAAGGGTATAAAATGTATTCTTTTTTATTTTTAAAAATTTTTTAAAACAAATCTCATTGCAATTATATTATCTGACATCTCTAGATAATCCCCTTTGCAAGTAGTACTTCAAGAAGATATGCCAAATGGATAACTAATTGGAATATGATGTTCCATGCTTGATGGAACATCAAATAACATATAAATACCTATAGCACATCAAGCTACGTTATGAGATATACAGATGATTGCTGATAATCCTACTTTATTACATCTCTTCCAGACAGATGAAAATGCTGCTTTGGATACACACATGAGGTATTTAAGGTTTCTTATAATTTCTTCTACTAAGCACTTTAACATTAACATTGTTAAAAACGTTCACAAAACAGAACACGTTGGGAATGTATCCTCAGTCCTTGGACTAGTAATCAACCTGCTGACACAGAAGGATGATGACTTCAAATGTAGCAATGATTAATTACTGACATCCAAGTCAGGCTGGATAAGAAGCAACCACACAATAAGGGAATTTGTGAAAATGTGCTGCAGGAGCTCCTTCCGCTCCTTCAGCCAATAGCCTTTAAGATACCAGCCCACTTGGGCGTGGTCTCTTTTGTTTTAAAAAAGCAGCATAGCCCTGCTCTCTCTCTCTCTCTCTCTCTCTCTCTCTCTCTCTCTCTCTCTCTCTCTCTCTCTTTCTCTCTCTTGCTTCAGGCTACTAGACTCCTTTCCTGGTCGTGCAGAGTGCTGTTGTCTAGGACAGTGATCTGTAAGTTTTTCCCTGTAAATAAATAACCCTTTCATTAGTCATAATTCCAAACTAGTGTGGGATTGTTTTGTGACTGACGCCTTCATCTGGCGCCCAACATTTGGTTTTAGAAACCCCAGCTCAGCATGAGCCCTCCCTCAGCCGTGCGCAAAACCATTAACTACAACCAACACCTTTTCTCGAATACATGTTGAAAAGTCTGATCACAAACTGCCTGATATTTAAATAAACAATGGGCCACTTAGATGACAGGCATCCCGTTCTATACACCGTAGCAGAGAATACCTATCACCAAGTAAAAGCACAACAGAAGCCATGCAATAAATATAAGGACCGCCAAATAAACTTCAGTAAATGAACTTGCCCCCTATAAAGCACACTTCAATACCTACTCCAAGTTTCAAAAAACCACAATACTGTGCTCTCCACCATCAGACTTGTGTGAACATGGTAAATTACTTACTTGCTTCAAGGCTATTATGAAAATGATGAAACAAGGTTTTTTTTTTTTTTTTGAAACTGAAGACAACTGTGATCTCTACCATCTTTGCTAAATTGTTTACATGAACAGGATTTTTCTCTTATGAGTTATTTTTCATTTCCTGATGTCAAGATGATATATCAAGATTTGCAGGTATTTGCAGTGCTAGAGATATGGCCAAGCATAAATTTAATTCTTAATATTAGTGAATCAGATGATGTACGATTTTATATCAAGCAACATTATCTGTTTTCTTCCTTCCTTTCCTTTTGAAATATATCCTAAAGGTTGGAACCTGATAACAGAAGCAATTTTTCCTTGGAAAATTCTAAGCATCACTTCTAACTTGATATTTTGTATGTAACTTAGAAAACTCAATCTGAGAGTCTAGCCATTATCAAAGCAATATGTTGCACAGAGAACATTTATACAAATAAATGAATTAGTTTCAAGAGTAGTTCTTCTAATACAGCTATGTCCTGCAACAATTTGTCTTACATTTTCTTCTACATAATGAAAGGTCTACCTAAACCATTTTCTCAATACAGGTATTTCTACCAACACGGAATAGGAGTTCTTTACTTTTGTGTGTTGCTGCTAGCAGAAAGACAGTCTCATGTCCACTGTGAGATACCTTTTTAAAAATCCACCTTTGGAAGACTGGTGGGGCTCTACAGATGGAAGTTGCCAAGTAAGCCCATAGCCAAACGCAACAGTCAGAAAAGTGACCCATATTACCCATATGTGTCTTTCTTGTACTCTTCAAAAGTTTCAAGTTTTATTGAACATAATACTTGTTTATTGAACATAATTTTTGCTCCAGGAATTTTGTGTGAAATCTGACAGTGAACATGCCACACATCATGCTTCCACAGAAAGGTTTGAAACGTGTTTCTTTTTTTTCTTTCTTTTTTTTTTTTTTTTTAAAGCCTACAGCACCCAGTATTCCCAGGCGGTCTCCCATCCAAGTACTAACCAGGCCCGACCCTGCTTAGCTTACGAGATCAGACGAGATCGGGCGCGTTCAGGGTGGTATGGCCGTAGACTGAAACATGTTTCTTTAATGGTAGTTCATTTCCAAGTCTTTTGGCTTCTCGTAGGTTCTTTCAGTCTAGAAATGATCTTCATTTCTCAAGCTTGCTAGAATGAAAGTTCCTTCAATAAGTAGTGCTTGTCATTGGTTAATATTTTTCTTTTCTGTCTGTGCCAAAGACCAAAATCTGGGATGAAGGGTTCTACCACCTTAACATCTTAATAAACAGTAGGTACTTAAACTTGTGGAACGAATGAACCTAACCTTTATTAACCTGCCCAGAGTATCTACATACCTGCCTTGCTGTGTAGACTGTGGTCCTCTGCTTCATGCCATCACCTATGCATGCTTTCAAGGGTCCATTACTTGCTGACTGTTGACACTCCCTCATAAGAGGTGGTGTGGTTGGTCACTGGATCCTCCCCTGAGATTCCATCTGCTTCCCAAGCCATTTGCATGCCACCATGCCCTGACAACATGGCTCTGGTATCCAGGGATTTTCAAGTACATAAGCTGGGGAACGTTAATTGAAGAGAGGCTCCATCTGCATGGCTACGGGGAAGCCATTCATCATCCACGTCAGGTTAAAAGTTTCTGATGAAGCTGTTCTGAGTCACTTATACATCTGCCGGTGACCCCTGCTACAGACTGAACTAAGGCCTTGTACATGCTGGCCAAGCGCTCATTACTAAGCTATGTATCTAGCCCTATTTTACTTCTGTATTTTGAGATAGGGTCTTGCGAAGTGGAAAAGGATGGCCTTGGATGTATCACAAGCTGCTCTGGAACTGGAGATCCTCTTTCAGCCTATTTAGGCTGGCATTGCAGGTTTCTGGACAGAGCCTAGCGTCAAGCTGCTTTGAGTCAACTACCAGTTTGGATTGTGCTTTGATACAAGCAAACTTATAAAAACAAGCCAGAATCATCTCTAAAGTTAGGAATTCATACTAGCATTTCTGATTCCTTCGGAATTAATTAAACTCTGCTCATTACTTCAGATTCCATGTATTTTACTTTCTCTGCATAAGATCAGTATGGTGGACCAAAACATGGTCTCCAGATACACTTGTATCCTGTATTAGTTTCCTTCTCTGTTGCTGTGATAAGCAATGACCAAAAGCAACTTAGGTAGCAATGGGTTTATTTGGCATACACTTCCAGATGACATTCCATAGCGGGGGGAAGACAAAGCAGGAAACCCACAGGAGGAATGGAAGCAGAGACCATGGAGGAGGGCTGCTTATGGCTTAGTCTACTGGCTTGCTCTCCATGACTCACTCAGCTTGCTTTTTTAAGTTATTTTTTTTTAACTCTAAATTGAATCACATCGTTTTCTCCCTTCAACCTTTCCCATCTAACCCACCTTATCCTTAAATTCAAGGCTTCTGTGTCTTATGGATGTGAGTATATATATGTGATATTCCTAAAGAACTTACAGAGTTTTCTTTATTTTAATACAACTCAGGACCATGGCCTGAGCAGTGTGGCACTACTCACAACAGGCTGGACCCCCCTTCTTCAATCATTAATAGAGAAAATGCCCGAGAATCATTTATCAAGAAATGCCCCACAGATTTATCTATGGGTTAGTCTGAAGGAAGTATTTTTTCATCTGAGGTTCTTTCTTCCCAGATGAGTCTAGTTTGTGTCAAGTTGACACACACACGCACACACACGGAAACAAACAAAACAAAATGAAACAAAAAACTAGCCAGCACGGGACCTAATCTCTAGGAAAGGCTTTTGTCTAAACCTCCATCCATGAGCAGGGACCCATCAGTCTGAGATCATGGCTTTCCTATTTATAATCTGCCTGCAAATGAGTTTCCCAGCAAGATGGCTCTTCAGGGATAAGGATTCCCACCTTCTCTGACAAGCTATCTTATTGTAATAAAGCTCTTTATTACTACTTTGGCTCTCAACTGACTGGTTTCCATATGGAGTAAGCAGAGTGACTTGTCTGCATGGAAGCATTAGGATAAAGAGTTGTATATAGTTTTATAAGCAAACGCTCACTGCAATATTTATAATATGCTATGTCACAGAGGATTTGTTAACATAACACACTGATAAAATAGAACTTTATACAGCCATTAAACATTAATGGAGCATTTCCTGAACTAGTGAAGTTCAAAGTTACTGTGTATGATACATAACTACAGTTCTCATCCCCAAGTTATGTATTAAGCAAGTGAACAATGAAAGAGTAGATGGAAATAGCCATTCTTGGTTTTCCTGGATAGTAGAATTTAGACGACCAGGCTGTAAAATTAACATTTGCGTATGTTGCCCACTTTAACAACAGCAACAACAAAAATTTCCTCTAAATTTGGCTCACCAGCAACCTATGTGGGATTGGAGAGTGTAGACAGTTAAGGAATTTCTCTTTGCTCTTAACAGGCAACAGCAGAGATGTGGGCCCTTACATCCTGTGCAGTAATGCGATTGCCTCATGAGTTTGTACCTGTTTTCTTATGCATCTGGAAGAGCGTTATTGTTCTTACCTAAAGAAGGCAGGACTAAATGAATGAGATCATGCCTTACTGAGGGCTGAAGCTGGCTAATTGGCATATAGTACACTGAGTTGAATAAATGCACACCAAATCTCTTCATTATTTTCTTTTTTAAATTTATTTTTTTAATTATCTTTTCTCATTTTACATGCCAAATCCATTTCCCACTCCCTCCACCTACCCCTCACCCTCTATCCCACCCCCCATCCACTCCTCAGAGCTGGTAAGGATTTCCATGGGGAGTCAACAAAGCCTAGCACATTGATCTGAGGCAGGACCAACGCTCTCCTCCCTATATCTGATAGGCTGAGCAAGGTATCCCTTCAGAGAGAATGGGTTCCAAAAAGCCAGAACAAGCGGTAGGGATAAATACTGGTCTCACCGCCAGTGGCCCCACAGTCTGCCCCAGCCATACAACTGTCATCCACATTCACAGGGCCTCGTTGGATCTGCATCATATGCTGGTTCCCTTGCTGTCAGGCTAAGTTGGAAAGGCTTCCATTAGCTCAGGTAAGCTGTTTCAGTGGGTATCCCCATCATGGTCTTGACCTCTTTGCTCATATTCTCACTCCTCCCTCTCTTAGACTGGACTTTGGGAGCTCAGTCCAGTGCTCTGCTGCTGTTCTCTGCATCAGCTTCCATCAGTTGCTGAATGTGGTGCTATTTAAGATAGTCATCAGTCAATCTGACTACAGGACGAGGCCAGTTCAGGTACCCTCTCCTCTATTGCTTAGGGTTTTCACTGGGGTCATCCTTGTGGATTCCTGGAAATTTCTCTAGTGTCAGGTTTCTTGCTAGCCCTATAACGGTTCTCTCAATCAAGATATCTCTTTCCTTGTTCTCTGTCTCTGTCCTTCCCCCATCTCAACCATTCTGTTCCCTCTAATTTTCCTTCCCCCTCCTTCCCCCCAACCCCCGTCTACCTTCCCTTTTCTCCCAATCCCCACGCTCCCAATTTTCTCAGGAGATCTTGTCTATTCCCCTTCCCCAGGGGATCTATTTACGTTTCTCTTAGGATTCTCATTGTTACTTAGCTTCTCTGGGGTTGTGCACTATAGGCTCCTTAACCTTTGCTTTATAGCTAGTATTCACCTATGAGTGGGTACATACCATATTTATCTTTCTGGGTCTAGGTTACCTCACTCAGGATGGTTTCTTCAAGTTCCATCCATTTGCATGCAAATTTCAAGATAACTTTTTTTTTTTTAACTGCTGAATAGAAAGTACTCCATTGTGTAAATGTGCCACATTTTCTTTATCCATTCTTTGGTTGAGGGGCATCTAGGTTGTTTCCAGGTTCTGGCTATTACAAATAATGCTGCTATAAACATGGTTGAACAGAAAAAAAGGCCTTGTAGTATGGTTGAGCATCCTTTGGGTATAAGCCCAAGAGTGGTATTGCTGGGTCTTGCGGTAGGTTGATTCCCAATTTTCTAAGAAACCACCATACTGATGTCCAGAATGGTTGCACAAGTTTGCATTCCCATCAGCAATGGAGGAGTGTTCCCCTTACTGCATCCTCTCCAGCATACGCTATTCTTAGTGTTTTTGATCTTAGCCATTCTGACAGGTGTAAGATGGTATCTCAGAGTTGTTTCATTTTCTTAATATCAATGGACTCAATTCACCTATAAAATGATACAGGCTAACAGAATGGATATGTAAGCAGGATCCATCCTTCTGCTGTATACAAGAAACACACCTCAACCTCAAAGACAGACATCACCTCCAAGTAAAAGGATGGGAAAAGATTTTTCAATCAAATGGACCCAAAAAACAAGCGGGTGTAGCTATCCTAATGTCTAACAAAATAAACTTCAAACTAAAATCAATCCGAAGAGATGGAGAAGGACACTTCATACTCATTACAGGAAAAATCCATCAAGATGAAGTTTCAATCCTGAAAACCTATGCCCCAAATACAAGAGCACCCACATATGTAAAAGAAATATTACTAAAGTTTAAATCACACATCAAACACTACACACTAATAGTAGGCGATTTCAACACCCTATTCTTCCCAATGGACAAGTCAACAAGACAGAAACTTAACAGAGAAATAAGAGAACTAGCAGATGTCATGACTCAAATGGACTTAACAGACATCAAAAGAACATTTTATCCAAACACAAAAGAATATACCTTCTTCTCAGCACCTCATGGAACCTTCTCTAAAACTGACCACATTTTCAATAACAAAGCAAACTCAAAAAAATACAAAAAGATACAAAAATTGGAATAACCTCCTGTATTTTATTGGATCACCATGGTTTAAAGTTAGAATTCAATAACAACACTAATTGCAGAAAACCTACAAACTCATGGAAAATGAACAGTGCTCAATTAAACCACCCTGGGTCAAGGAAAACATGAAGAAAGAACTTAAAGATTTCCTAGAATTCAACATAAATGAAGGCACAACATACCCAAACCTATGGGACACTATGAAAACAGTGCTAAGAGGAAAGTTCATAGCACTAAGTGTCTACATAAAGAAAGTGGAGAAATCTCACACTAGCGACTTAACAGCACGCCTGAAAACTCTAGAACAAAAAGAAGCAGACTCACCTAGGAGGAATAGATGACAGGAAATAATCAAATTGAGGGCTAAAATCAATAAAATAGAAATGAAGAAAACAATACAAAGAATCAATGAAACAAAGAGCTGGTTCTTTGAGAAAATCAACAAGATAGACAAACCTTTATCCAAACTAACCAAAAGGCAGAGAGAGACCATCCAAATTAACAAAATCAGAAATGAAAAGGGGGACATAACAGATACTGAGGAAATCCAGAGAATCATTAGGTCATATTACAAAAACCTGTACTCCACAAAATTGGAAAATATAAAAGAAATGTATAATTTTCTGGATAGGTACCACATACCAAAATTAAATCAAGACCAGGTGGACAATTTAAATAGACCTATAACCTGCAGGGAAATAGAAGCTGTCATCAAAATCCTCCCAACCATTTTTTGCCCAGGGCTTGATGGTTTTAGCACAGAATTCTACCAGAACTCCCAAGAAGAGCTAATATCTATACTCCTCAAATTATTCCACATAATAGAAACAGAAGGAACATTGTCACACTCTTTCTACGAGGCTACAGTTACCCTGATACCAAAACCACATAAAGACTCAACCAAGAAAGAGAATTACAGACCAACTTACCTCGTGAAGATGGATGCAAAAATACTCAATAAAATACTGGCAAATTGTATCCAAGAACACATAAAAAAAATCATCCACCATGATCGAGTTGGCTTCATTTCCAGAGATGCAGGGATGGTTCAACATTATTTCCAAGATGTGACTAAAGGACCTTGCTACTTGACCACCTCATCAGCTACAACCACTGTGCTCAAACCATCAGAATGAAGTTACTCTTTCTCCTCTATTCTGTGGAGCTGTGTTACCATCTCAGAAGACACCTAATTGAAAAATTATTCTCCATATGGAGGTGTTTTTTTTTGGCAAGGTTTTTTCCAAAATGCAAAACAGGATTTGAAAAATACATGAGACTGAACATGAAGTTTTCATAGATGACAATCATACGGTGGATTAAAGTAGTATCAGGATACAGTGGAGAATTATTCTGTAGGCAGATTCTTCCATGTCTCTGCGTTGGGTCCATTTATTGATTCTGATTTCTAGCAGCAGCAAAAACTACTATTTAGCCTAATGATATGTTCCTGCTCAGCTGCTAAGGGAAAGGCAGAAGCCAACTGCTCCCAAGTGCTCATTTTCTGCACAGATATCACCAGGCCTCTTGTGACTTTACACAATTGCGAAGACATGGGTAGAAACTTGTCTCTTTGCTAATTCAAACTCTTTATCTCATTTGGGATATGCTGTTTCATGGAGAGAAAGAAAACAAAAATAAGAAAAAACCAAATTGTTCCTTGACTGAATTACTTTTGTTAGACCTTGGAAAGGCTTTTGATTTCTGTAGTTTCAACCAGCTATGAAAAGACTAGGTTTATGGAAGTCTTCCACCTTCAGAATCCAGGTCAAAAATCTTTATTAACTTACATATGACTACTCAGTCAGAATGCTGAATGCCAAGAAAAAAAATTTGGATCTAGTGACTTAACGAACCTGAGACTCCCTAGCCCGAGACTGAAAACAGAACAGAGCAAAGCAAAACAAAACACCCTCTCCTCTCAAGAAGTTACTCCTCACACACATCTACCTTGGAAATTGGATCAATAAAGGCAAGCCCTGCAGAAGTATGTGTACACACTAAATCCTCTAATCACCCTGAACACCCTCGGCCTGTAGGAATTCCCATTTTGTATCTGAGGAAACAGGTTCAGAGATTAGATAGTGCTTTCAGTCTCGAGGCTCAGGAACCGGGAGCAGAAGGGGCTACACACCCTTCCTGCTTAGGCGTATATTTAGGATGAATTCTATGGTTTTCTATAACAGAAATATTTTCACTGCCTTGAGGTAAACTTGCGAGGATATTTGTTTCTTGAGGACACACAAGTGTCAAATGGTGGGGCTGGAATAAAAAAAACCCAACCCCCTGTAACATTTGGACTGAAGATTTCAGCTGACATGTGACATGGCAAGCCCTATTTACCAACACAGGGGACATCAATTCCTCTCTCTTTTATTCTTCTTAAGAGGTTGTGGGTGGTGGGGGTGGTAGAAGGAAGCTTTAGTCATCTCAGCCATAAAGGATAGCTGTGTCTGGCAGGAAATAAAAAATTGTACTTTAGCAACTTGTTCTTTCAAAGTCTGTCATCTAGAATACTTCTTTGACATGTGATATTTTAGTGAAAAATATGACCTCACTATAAACTTCACCATATCATGAAACTTCATAAATGTTTAGCAGCTGTATAAAGTATTGTGTAAGTGTGCCATGTTAAAAATCATTTGATTGTGTGTGTGTGTGACAGGGTTTCTCTGTGTAGCCCTAGGAGTCCTGGAACTTACTCTGTAGGGTAGGTGTCCTGGAACTCAGGGATCTGCCTGCCACTGCCACTGCAGTGCTGGGATTAAAGGCATGCACCACCACACCCGCCGAGATTCTATTCTAAACACTGCAGCAAATGTTAGCTTATAACACTGACCACAACTCTTAGCCTATGAATTTCTAGAAATGGAATCTCTGGCACAAAACTTACGGCACACTTTTATATTCATTTTTGTAATGAGTTATATTTTCTCGCCAGACCCTACTCCTTATCTTGTCTCATTTTTGCCTTGACTGAATATATGCCCTTTATAGCCTGAATCTTGGAGAAGGATAAAAAATCCCCCAAATTCTTGTTTGACTCTGGTTTCACCCAGTTCCAAGTTATTTACTGGGAAACACACACGTCTCAAGCGCATCTGCTCTCAGACGTATTTTCCTTCTTAAAATAAGGGTCACAAACAGTCACAAATAGTATTACTTGGGTCCTTTAATGGGCTTTCACCAATACCTCTGCTCGTTTTTATTCAGGGACACTGGATATTGGTCAATGTTACTGGACTTAAACGTCTGCAAGAAGCGACTGGTTATCTCCTCGAGTGTTTGGGTAAACAACTTACTCGTGACTTCTCCCGAGGTTGTCTAGGGTACTAAGAATGCCTCGGGACTACGCTGGTGCAGAGCGGCAAGATCACGTTCAAACTGTCCGCCTTAGCAGACGCCAGGGAGCGTCTCCCAGCTTGCCTGTTTGAGGGCGTTCGCCCTTCTATCCCGCAAGTCCTTGGTGCCTCAAGGCCACAGGAAAGAGCTCAGGGAGAGAAAGTAAGTTTCGGTGGCTATCAAGCCTCCCAACGCCCCGAGCGGGTTTCCTACGAAGGGGTGGGGCGGGGACACCTCTGCTCTCCAGCTGGGAGCTTCGCGGGGTCTCCAGGCGCCTGCTGGCCGAGGGAACCCGCGAAGCTTGCCCGGCTGCAGAGCGTTTGTCAGTGTCGGGCGGGCCGGCGCTTCCGCTCGCCCGCCCCTCCCCCCCATACACAGGAACCAGCACCCTACAGGCTCCCGCGCTTCACTGCTGCCATCCGCCGAGGGCCTGCCTTTTATAGGCGCTTCGGCCAATGAGCGCGCTCCTTTCCTTCTGCCCGCCCTCCGGGCCAATCGCCGCTCCCCTGGTGTAATCTTCGGCTCCTCGGCTGCTCTCGGCGATTTTCGCTGTTGCTGGCTTTTTCAGGAGCTGCTCGCTCGCAGCCCGAGACGCTGCTTTTTTTTTTTTTTTTTTTTTTTTTCCGGGTTCGGAGCCATTCCGGATGCTTTAGGCTGCCGGATGTCTGATCTCCGGATAACTGAGGCGTTTCTGTACATGGATTATCTGGTAGGTGCGGGGCGCGGGTGGCGTGTCGCCTCTCGGATCTCGCGGTGGCCCATGGTCCCCGCCTGGAGCAGCAGCCTTGCGGCTGGCTTTCTTTCTTTGGGATGGGATGCCTTGGGCTGCTTTCTCCCGGGGCTGGCTCTGAGGGGCGGCGTCGGGGGAGGCCGGGTTGACAGGTAAAGGCGCGGCGGGAACCGGCGGGGCTGCGGGCAGTGAGGCCACGCTCCGCGCGCCTCTCCACGCTCCGGGAGCAGGACTTTCTTTCCGGGGAAACTGGAGTTTTCCGCTCTCCCCTTAGCAGGACTCCGGGTGCTATTAAAGAGCCATAAGCAGAATGGCTCGCTAAGTGCCCTGCAGGTCCGGTCATTTGGTTGTTATTAGATCTCTAAAGGAATGACCTGGGTCGAGGCGGGATTTTAAAAACACATTACCAGAAAGTAGACTGGACTAAACCACATTGCAACCCGGCCTGATCAGGATTGGGCAGGGACAGGCATTGCCTGTGGTGCATGCCTCTTTTGCTTTGTGCACGGCTTGGCACCCGGTTTCAATCATCCCTGTGCTGGGAAGTTTAGGTGGGAAAAGTTTCTTTAGCACAGCGCAGGAACGGAACACTTGTACGTGTTTCTAGAATTGTGCAAGCCTTGTTTTTGTTCCAGAAATTGCCTTTCCACAGAGCTGTCTGTTTGTGGTCAAGCAGATTCTCTTTGACAGGAGCAGTGTTCGATCCCACACAATTACTGTGTTGATGGCGTGAGGCTGAACCGCTATTGTCATGCAGAGCTGAAGTAGAGGGTTAGAAGCCTTGGCCCTCCTGTCATCTTGTAGGACACATGGTTTTCCACTGCATACTGGCCTGGCAGAGACTCGCCAGTGCCTTCTAGGAATTACACTTGAGGCTGTACGGAGAAAGACTGAGCGCTTTCCAGATCAAGAAGGAGAGGGCTGTCTTTGTAATGTTACCTGGGTATGAGGGCTTGTTTAGATACGCAGGAATATATGTTCCCGCTGAGGCTTCATAGTTTGATGAACTTTCTGGCAAGGATGGAGACCAGTACATGCACGGGCTGGAGAATGAAACCCAACTCAAAGATTCTGAGTTGAGATTTGCTTTTGCTGTTTACATACATATTTATGGCAGCAACTTCTAGCTTAGTCAGAAAGGGGTGTTACCCACTCCTTGCTGTAGCCAGTTTAAGTGGGTTATCTGTTTATGAACATTCTTTAAAGTACAAGGTGCGCTGTAGGTTGATGATTCTCAAATATGTCCGGAAGACTGTTTTCGAAATAAAATGATTGATTGAGCTTATCCCATATAGTGCTATGGCTATCTCTTGTAATCTGTCCCAATAAAAGCCAGTTTGTGGAGCGAAATTTCCAGATAAGAAGAAAGTATAGGATCCATCACTTGTGCTGCTGGAAGCTAATTTTGGGTACCTAACTCAGTAGTGCTACCAAGAGGAATTAGGAGGAGGGGTTCTCATCATTTTCCCATGTTTGCTGAGGCTGTGTTAGAACTGCATCACATCGCTGTCTTTGAGGTGCCAGGCCTACTCAAAGAACTGAGGGAAAACAGTATCAGAAATGATTCAGGTTAACCTCCCCGAGTCTTAGATTCAGGGGCATAAGGTTATGCTGAGAGTTTAGGTCACAATCCCTGGGTCCTGCTTTTGACTTGGCCTGTTTGTTTTACCTGCTATGCCCCAGCTCCTTGGTGGCTTTAGGATAAAGTCATTGTTCTGTCCCTTTCATTATGCTTTCTAAGATTCCCAAGGGCAACGAAACAGTCCCATCCTTCATTGGCTATACTCAAGAAAGCAAATCTTAGAGGAAACAGTTCAGGTTTTATGAGTGTGTTAGGCATGCTGTGAAAACACTGAAGAGAGTCCTTCACTATTAAATGGACTAGAGGGAAAGCAAACACATGCCAGCAACGGGGCGGGGGGGCTTCATTGTGCTTTTTAATGCTGATCAACTCTCAGAGACAAGGGCGAGCTATATCACTCCCTTCTTCCTGGCTTTAGGTTGACCTGTGTTCATGTATCATCTTTGTGGAGTGTTTATTTAAAATCCCATTTCAGGCAAATACAGGATCGATTTCTTTGATTGTGCCTGGGATCTTATTTGTAAAGTAAATCGATCCATAAGTTCTTTTACTTACTATCTTCCAAAAAAAAAAAAATCTGGTTCTTTCATTCCGAGCTGGGTTGCAGGCTTTACTGAGTGGGCTCCAGGAAGTGCTCTGTTCTTGCTCTTGAAGGGAGTAATGGTGTGGTGTGTGCCCTCCTTTCTTCTCTTTGAAAGTATTCTGCATTTCTTTTTGTTATGTTGGAAAGAAAAGCTGTGTGGAGGTATTGTCCATTGTTCTTTAGTTGGGTATCATCACTTAGTTGTTCTTATTTGGGGTAAGTCGAAAGGAAGGAAGAAAGAGGTGTGTGTGTGTGTGTGTGTGTGTGTGTGTGTGTGTGTGTACTATTTTTAACAGCTCCTAATGGGATTGAGATGAGAAGATGAATGGAGGGAGCTCTCTGATCTTAGAGGTTGCAGTTAATTTCTTGAATATCCTCAGAGGTGGCAGCTGAGGCGAAGGCCCGGTCTTAATGTTTAAGGCAGAGGTTTTATTGCTCTTGGTTCAGGGAAAGAGTGATAACTTGCAAATCCTAAATAATTGCATGCTACACCTGGTACCAGCCTGGCTTGCTGCCTGGCGTGAAGCTAGAGCCCCGGATGACATGTTGGTTGAATGAGTGTGAGGTGGGAGGGACAATTCTGTTCTCTTTTCTGGCTTCTAAACTGAGACAAGATAGTATCTGTTTGGATTAGGTATTTTGATTTTTGGAATGCAGAATGTATCCTTGACACTTAAGATGATCAAGATAGAATTTGTTTAGTAATTTAAACATAAAAGTCTTATCTTTTCTAGACAATGCGGGTGTCATCTGAGAATGTCACATCTTTTTCCTTTCCCTTGGAGGAGTTTATGAGTTATGTTCTAACCAGACAGGTGTATGGTTAGGTCTGGCTGTCACCAGCAGGCGGTATACCTCTCTCCCACTGATGGGTTATGGCAATGTTTAAAGCTTTGTAAAGAGAAAGATTGGGATAGAATAAGTTATTATAAAAATAAGATTATTTATTATTATAATTAATTAATATTATTATAAGAATGAGAAAAATTAGACAGACTATTATAAGTAAAGTACCATAAGAATAGAGCTTATAATGAGAGAATGATACATTATGAATTTCTCTTTGGGAAGGTGGACAGGGTCAGTTTCTACATTCCTTTTCAGTTCGAAGTGTCTTTGCCTTGTGCATTAATTGGTGTGGGTTTCACCTTTTCCTTTCTGTACCACCAACACAACAACTGTAAAGTTCATTATTCTCCACAGAATACCAGTGTTGATTAAAAGAGATAGTGGAGGCAAATTTATTTATAAACAGTCCATTGGTTTTCAGATAAAAATGTTAACACGTTATGATTGTGCTGCTGCATTTTAAACCAATCTCAGTATATTGAAGAATTGGGAGGGTGTTCAGGAAGCAAGAAGTGTTGACTTCTGAGGATCAGTCAATACCTCTGAAAAGTATAGCTACAATCTCATATTTTTAAAGGCTTATCTGTATTATATATATGCATATATAATACAGACAAACTTTAAAAACTTATATATATGCATATATATAAAATATAAATAAGTGTTTGCCTTCAAGTATGTCTGTACACCACATGCATGCAGTGTTTGCAAAGCCTAGAAGAGAACGTCAGATTCCTGCACCTAGAGTGATAGACAGTACGATCTGCATGTAGAACCCAGGTTTTCTACAAGATCCATCTCTCCAACACTCTCCTATGTTCTTTAGCCCATTCAACAAATACTTATGCAACCCCGTTATTTGTCCATGTTCTGGAATCACAGAGAATGCATTACAGGGCTCCCCTTGGTTGCAGGATTGCAAGGCAGATGGCTCTTGGGGAGCCTGTGGCAGGAGGGGTGGAGATAAGGCAGGCTCTGGTGTGCGCTTTCTCTCTGTAGGGCATTTCTTTCTTGCTTGTGTTTCTTTGTTTTATTACAACATGCGATGTAAAGTTAGACTTGCATACAGAAAGAGAGACAATTTCCCCAGGCTCATACAACTAGCAAGTGAGTGAGTTGGCCTTGTGGCTCTAGGGCCCCTCTTTCAGTGTCTCCACCTCCAAGCCATTCTCTCTAACACAGGACAGGGATTCAGGCACTTAGTGTTAAAAGCTGATGGAAATGGAGTTGGATGTTTACATGCCTTGTGTAAATACAAGTAACCCTTATAGAGAAGGCTGGCTGGAAGGTGTGTGCTCAGCTTTCTGTTCCACAATGTCTTTCCTCTGGTCACCGAGGCCACCAGATGCAGATGGCCTTAATCACTAAGCATTATTACTGTCACTCTCAGGACCATCTCTGCCTTCTGCTCTAGTTCCGCTTGCTCCTGTTACCAGCACTCAAGATCTACTTGTTAAGTCTGTTGTACGCCTTTGCCAAGTACAGCCTAGGAGATGAGGCTGACCAGCAGACACTAGGCTACAAGCACGCTATGGCCTTCAGCAGAGGACATTAACTTTCAGGGATTTGTGAAAACAACTGAAGAGAAGGAAAAATACCTATTTTTTAGTCAGGTGTGATAACTTTCCCTGTTATTTTTCATAAGTCGAGTTAATGATGACGTATGATGAAGTACTGGGTAGCTTTTTCTTACTGTAAGGATGTGCCAGAGTCTGATACCACTAACAACATCTTTGGGAATTAAACTCCTGTATGAGTTGGAGGTAGAAGCAAGGACAAGCTATTTTGGAGCCTGCAGCTACTTTCAGTTTTGATGTGGCATCTCCCCCAAATGCTTCAGGAGTCTTAAGAAACTGGGCTCTGGTGGATCTCCATCACTATCTTGATAGTCTTGATTTTGAGCAAGGTGTTTTGTGTTTTTATTTACACTGATCCCCCCAACTTCTCTGGCTGGTCCTGACTTCTTGTGCTGAAATGGAGATACTCCTAGAATCTGATCTGTAGCCTGCATCTATGCCAGTCCCTCACTGCCTTCATCCCTCGTCCATCACTGAATTCTAGCCTGGTAAAGTGGAGGGGTAGGCACCAGGTATAGCGAGGAGGGTTTTCTTTTCATCTTCGAATTTAATTATGCCACAGTCCCGTTCATCAGATACCGCTTACAACAGGCTTAGAAAAGAGGAAACCAGAGACTCTGAAAGGTTGAGTATTTGCTGGGATCTTGTAACCAGTTGAGAGGGTCAGGGCTGGCATTTAAATCCAGCTTGTTAGATCCCAAGCCCGTGCTTATGAACACTGTTCGATAAAGCTTAGCTAGCACAGTGAATTATTGTGGAGGAGGTATCCAGATGCAATGCTGGAAATTGAAGGGTCACTTGATTGCTGCTGTCACTTGGTTTCCTGAGAGGCCCTCTGAAAACTCCAAGGACTTGTGTGGGTGTGTGCCTTGAGGCAAGCACCTGCTTACACCTATGCCCGCCTTCAGTTTTTGCATAAACATTGGCCTCTGCGTTTTGAGTTACAGCCCGGCACACCTACATAATTCTGAGTGGCCACTTGAAAGGCTGAATTTGTAGGACAAGCTCCTCTGGTTCCACTGTAAATTGGTTTGCTGGGAACTAGTCTGACCACTGGACTGCTTCTCCTTGGGCAGAAGACTTTCTCTGGTCTTAGAGAGGAATTCCTGTGGGTTCTTTGTCAAGACAGTTGCTGATTTTGCCTCAAACTCTCAGGAAGGGAGTGTAGCAAGCTTTCTTGTTGGACTGACTGTGGACTGCCAGCCCACAAATAATGACCAGGAGACATCTTGTTAAATATGAAAACTTGGCCTAACTTTCATAAACCCAGCTTAGACTTGTTCCTAACTGGCTTTTATAATTTAAATTAACCCATTTATATTAATCTGCATTCTATCATGTGGCATTACCTCTCTTCTGTCTTGCACCTCCTGTTTCCTCTCCCTGTCTCCTGGCATCTCTGCCTTTCTTCTTTCCAGAGTCCTCTCTGTCCCCAGAAGTCCCTAACCACTTCCTAGCTGTTGGCCATCAGCTTTTTAGCGCACTGATCACATCAATACATTTCACACATTGTACAGATATCCCACAACACGGGAACAGTCTTTTGTGTCCTTGCTGCTTTGATTCAACAGGTGTTGATATTTTTCATTTTAGCTTCAAAGCTTCAGCACTTCTTAAAATCAGATAGGCAAACCACAAAAAAAAAAAAAAAAGGAACTTCCAGGCCACAGCTAAGGCTCACACTCTTTCCACACTGGTGACAGCTGTCCAGAAGTTAGTGGGTCTTGTTCTCATGCCTCTTATGGACAAATGGATGGATGCTTAAATTGTAGAGTAGTTTGTATGTTAAAGTCTATAGGAATTGTGACACAGCACCCTTTAGAAACCTCCTTTTAACCTTCTCCGAGGATATTTTTGAACTCGATGAATGTTGCTGAGATCAGTGAGTGTTTGATTCATGTTTCCAGTTTTGATGTTACTGCTTTGGGCTATCTGTAGAGATGCTGCCTACGTTTGGCCAGGCACTCACGTCAGGGAACAGGGCTGGTCCTGAGAGGCGTGTGGAGTTCTAAGTGCTACCTGCGAGTCATCAGAGTGGAGTATTGCTGTGTAAGTTGCTGCGTCTGTAAAGTCCACACCAGTTTGTTTTCTTTGAGTTTCGAAGTTACTCTTCTAATCGCTTTAGCCACGAGCTGAATGCAGGTGTGGCCGAGCTGAGATGATTTTGATAACATTCTTGTTATTAAAGTAAAATCTTAGAGAAAGACACAGCAGAGCACAGTGGGGCAAGATCGGTAACGTAGCAACCCACAGACAGACAGTTGACGCACATTTTAGTATGTTGTCCTGTAGTCTTTATATAGACTACTATCCATATAGAAAATCATCCTGGACTTATAATGGGAAAACTGTTTTATACACCTATACTTACAAACTTTTCAGTTTAAATTAATTTCTGCAGCATGGGATTTCTGCACTGTACCCGTGAATGGTACTTTGCTCACCAGCCACCTTTCCTTAAGATAGCACACATTTCCTCTAGTTTTGGCTAATGTCATGAACCCTGTCAACGACATTCCATGTCTTCTAGCTTCGTTTTGATTGCTGTGATAAAACACATCCACCATAGGCAACTTAGGGGGAGGCTCATTTCAGCTTAGAGTTTCATGTTGTGTCTGTTGTTGAAGGGAAGTCTGGGCAGGAACTCAAAACAGCTAGTCAGGTAACGTCCATGGTCAGTAGCTGAGAGACACAAATGTCCCATGCTGCCTGCTGCTGACTTCCAGCTGGCTTTGTTCACTCTTACACGGTTAAGGCACAGCCCATGGAGTGGTGCCGCCCATAGTGGGTTAGGTTCTTCTACACCAGTCAGCAGTCAAGATAATCTGTTGTAGACACCTACAAGTCAAGCTGATCTCGATAATTCCGACTGGGCCTCTCTTTGCAGAGGATCCCAGCGTATGTCTAGTTGACAGCTAACGCTCACCAGCACGTCCCTTGGGGTTTTTCCAGAGTGAATTGTGCGTGTGTGATAGTGTTGCGAATCTTATTCCAGAAGGGCTCCAGTGCCAGAGAAGTCTGGGAAGCTGTCAGCGCTCAACAGGTTCCTCCACTGTCCACGGAACAGCTGGCCATACCTGCTAACGTGCACGGTGACACTCTAAAAGGGACACTGTTATAAGCAGTGTTCCTACTCCTTTGAGGGTAACTGTACTTTGTGACCAAATCCTAAAAGTAGATTTCTTGAGTCAAAAGAAATATATCAAATATTTAATTAAAAATATTAATTAATTTAAATGAAATATATTAAATAGTCAAAAGAAATATTTTAAGGTTCTTGATATTGATTAAATAATTTAATATTTATAACGTACTTAGAATTGTTTCTGAACACACCCAGCCACTTCTTGTTATGATGAAGTGTTGAAGTGAAGTTGGCGGTGGTAATGCTAATTACTATTGATGGACAATGACTTGGTGCCAGATTCTGTGAGAAATACTAACTGTCTGTCCTTTCAGCCGCCTGTGAGAGTTGTAGGAGTGTTAGTTCTCTGTCTGTCTGTCTCTGTGTACCTGCCTGTCCCTTTTTTAAATGGCTGAGGGGACCAACGCTCTAAAAGAGTTGAACAGTCATGACTGTCCTAGTTGCTGAAAGATTGGTGACAACTTAATCTGTATGTATTTTTTTGTTAGAGAATAAAACTGAGTTTGAAGTTTGTCCTTAATGTTTCATCTGTAATCTGTGTAATATGATGTAGTTCTCAAATCTCAATTTATGGCAATGCGGAGAAAACAGAGGAATATTACTTAACAATCCTAAGTTAATATATGTATTTTAGGAAACTGTGTCTGCAGATTTTTGTGGATATTAGATTAGCTTCCCCATTTGATATGATACTAATTGCTACTATCTCCTAAAATGTTATTATAAGGCACAATTAAAAGATGATAGCCAAGTCCTTAAGTTTGTATGTACTTTTTTTTTTTTTTTGGAGCCTGTCCTGGAGCTCATTTTGTAGACCAGTCTGGTCTCAAACTCAGAGAAATCCGCTTACCTTTGCCTCCCGTGTGCTGGGATTAAAGGCATACACCACCACTGCCTGACTTGTATGTGTTTTTAGAAACACATTTATTTCTAAAACTACAGATATTAGGGACGTGACCTAATAGAAATCACCGTGGACCACCAAGCCCTCATTCACAAAAATTAGCTATATTAGAGCCTTTGTAATGATTTGCATGAGTAAAACATAGCCGATATATTGGAAAGTGGGTTTATTAATTTCATTCTTTCTGTTATCTTATGTACTTCCTGAAATAGTGATCCTTGCTTTCATTGTAATTCTATGATTTATATGACTGTAAAGTTGCCTTTGCATACTTTATCATTCGTTTACTCAATGTACTTTGGTTTATAAGTCCTTTATCTTCTGGTGTTCTTAGGCATCAGAGATATACAAGGGCACAAACGACTTTGACTTCCCTTCAAGTTGCCTAAGAACTCTTGTGCAAAGAAAACTAAGCAGTTGCCTTTTGGTAACATTGACTCTTTAGAGGAAAATAAAGGAGTTGAATAAATAATGGAAATAAAATAAAGGATACAGAAAGAGTATAGAAAAGGGGATACTATCCCCAGTCTAGACTTGGGGACCAAGGAGTGCTTCCCAGAGGGATTATTTTTAATTTGCAACATTGAAGTCGAGTAGGGTTGGTCTAGTGACATGCATGGCCAGGGGCAGGCAGGGAACAGCTGTGCCGAGACTTGGGGGTGAGTAGCATCATGAGTTCGAGGCCTCTGTGTGGCTGGGGCAGGGTTTGGAGTAGTTGACTTCACCCAAAGCTGCAGAATCCAGGTAAGTAGTTATAATTTGGAAACCTTCAAAGGTTGCCTGGAATAACACCTTAGATCTGGCTGTGAAAGGCGAGCAGAGGTCAGGGAAATGCTGTCCCGATCCAGGAATGAGATGGTGGAATTCACAGTCAGGTGAGGGCACAAAATAGATGGGCCATTTCAATAGATTAGGATCATTTAAAAATTGCAGAGATTTTATAATTGGATATAGAATATGAGAAGAGATCTCAAAGGCAAAGTCTTGAATTAGGGGTTGGACATTGTTTTGGTTAATTATTTCAGAAAAACAAATGACTTTGAAACACAATAACTCTTTTGCTCATAAATCTGTTGATTGGCCATGTTTAATGGAGGAGTTAGTCTTACTCAGGGTTCCTCATGATGTATAACCAGGTGATAGCTGGGTTCATCTCAAAAGTTTTTCCATACACGAACTTGGCGTCTGGCCTGGAAAAGCTGTAGTGACTGGATGGTGGCTTCTCTGTCTGTGTGGTCTTTCTGTGTGGTTGCCCCTGGGTAGAAGTCATTCTTATGTGGAACTTGAAGGCTTGCAGAGCTAATGTACCAAGGAAAACTGCCAGGCTTTACCTGGCTTTCTCTCATCTGTCCTCAATGTCATTATCTGGCATCCTTTCTGCTGTTCTGTTCATCATGACACAAAGACATATGAGAGACATCTCTTGGTGGGAGGACAGTCAAGAATTTATGGACATGTTTGAAAGCATCACAAGCATTGAGGTGACTGATGGCCACATACTGTCATAAGGGAACAGGTTGGGAAATAAAGTGAAATTGATTTCCGAGTAATTGGGTTTGAGGTTCTTGTGTAAGATCTAAACTGGGTTTTAAATAGGTAGATGAAAACTCAGAGGTGAGGTCTGTTGATGAGGTTAAAAGTCATGCAGGATGGGGCTGGGACGATGGCACAGATGGCAAATAAAATGCCTGGCATGCAAGCATGAGACTCAGAGTTTGGATCCGTAGCATCCATGTAAAAAGCTGAGTGCTGCCCCATGCACCTGCCATCCCAGCACCGGGGATGCAGACACAGGAGGGTCCCTAGGGCTTGCTGGCCAGCCAGTCTAGCCAAATCTGTGCACCTTCAGCTTCAGTGAGAGACCTCATCTCAAAAAGTAAGTTGAAGAACAATTGAAGAATTCACTTGACATTGACCACTGGCTTCTACATGGACACACACACACACATGTTCATCTGCACACACATGAACACATATACCACACACATACACATACACACACACACACAGAGAGAGAGAGAGAGAGAGAGAGAGAGAGAGAAATGCCTAACAATGGTCACTCACTGTACCTCAGCCAGACTGTAGCCTGCTCTTAACACTATGTGGGAAGTGTAGTACCATGTCATTTTGTGTTATTTCTTTATTGTCATCACTTGAGAGATTAGGAAACTGAGGCTTAGAGGAATTGGCTGTCATGGCTAAGATCTGATGGAGGGAGAATTTGAATGTAGGTCTGGTTAATGTCCACGCCTACGTCCCCCACCTGTGAGACTTTCTGGCGCTGTTTTTAGGGCTAACTTAGACACATACACCTTTCAGACACTGCACAAGCCGCTGTTCAACTTGCTGGGGTCCCTGTTGTGAATGGGCACAGAGGTTGCCACTAGGCTAGCCTTGGGTCTGTATGGGACCTCTTTTTCCTAGGACAAATTACATTGGGTCTCAGTGAAGATAGGCTGCAGCTTTGTTGTGTCCTCAGAGTTTGGAGCGGGGTACACGGGATGAGGCACCCTAAACAAAGGGTTGGACTGAGAGACTGCCTAAGTAATGGCTAAGGGTGCTGATTATGGAGTACACCGAGTCTATTACTATTCTGGTTTTGTCCCTCACCTTCGATGTAGCCTTTATGCCTCAGTCTTCTTCTATGCAAAATGGGTATAATGGCACACACTTTATAATGGGGATTGTTCACACATACTGTCTGATGCTTCAGTCTGCAGTCAGGTATATGTGATAGCAAGCACTGTATCTCTTAGTGACATTGTAAGTGTCTTAGCTTGTGCAAATGTATTATTTGGTGTTCGCATAGTGGAAAAGTCACACAATGATGTGTTTCCTCGGAACATATTATTATAGTTAATGCTTAGCTGTGTGTGTGTCATTAAGTGCTATACAAGTGTTTTCCATGATTGAATTGAGGCTTAATATAAAACAAGGACATATACTCCAGTCGTCACCAAACAGTTGTACTTCAGTTCCTGTGCAGCCTTCCAGCCTTCTAGCTTCCATCGACTGAGCACAGTGCAGAGTAGCTGGGTGAAAGATACTGGAGCCGATTGCTGGCGTTGTAAGTGGCAGCTATTTCTGACTTATAAGGGTGAAAGGTAGCCCACGTCTGCTCTTAGGCCAATTCTGAGGACGTATTATGTAAGTGTGGGCAAATGAGATGAGCAACTTTCCTGTGGAATTGTGGGCTTGTTTGGAACTCTCAACTCCTCTTTTGGTTGGAATCAAACAGTTTGAAAGTCAGTCTTCTGCTTTGGGGAATTTCAAGCCCTCTCATGTGATTTATTGGCTGTTCTTTTATCCTTTCTCTTATGAAGGATTCGTGAGCGGCTGCCTTGTGGAAGAAGGGACTGATTTATGGTAGACTGCTGGTGTTCGTCATCATTTTAAATGCTTCTGAATGTGACTACTGCTTTTTCCAAGTCACCTTGCTAGATGGGGTGATTATTGGACCACTTTCTCTTTGTTTTAGTTTGTGTAGAAACATTGTCTTTCTGTATTGTTCACGAGTCTTATTTCCTCCCTGTGACATCGTTCCCTATGTGTGGTGGGCTTTTTAAGAGGGGATTTTGTTTTGCTAAATGACATTTTAATCATTATTCATCTTTCTGAAATGAAGCATAATAACCTAAAAAGGTATTTTAAAGACTGAGTCACCTTCTGGCTCTAGAAAAATTCCCAGGAATCCACAAGGATGACCCCAGCTAAGACCCTAAGCAATAGAGAGGGTGCCTGAACGGGCCTTGCCCTCTGGCCAGACTTATGGTTATCTTAAATATCACCATAGAACCTTTGTCCAAAAACAGATGAAAACAGAGACAGAGACCCACATCGGAGCACTGGGTTGAGCTCCCAAGGCCCAGTTGAAGAGCGGAAGGAGGGAGAATATGAGCAAGGAAGTCAAGACCATGAGGGGTTCACCCACCGAGACAGTGTGCCTGAGCTAATGGGAGCTTACCAACTCCAACTGGACTGGAAATGAACGAGCATGGGATCAAACTAGTTTCTCTGAATGTGGTTGACAGTTGGGGCAGACTGAGGGGCCAATGACAATGGCACTGGGATTTGTCTCTACTGCATGTACTGGCTTTTGGGATCCTATTCTCTTTGGATGCACACCTTCCTAAGCCTGGATGCAGAGGGGAGGGCCCTGGACTTCCCACAGGGCAGGGTGCCTTGCCCTCTCTTAAGATTGAAGGAGGGTTGGGGGAAGGGTATGTGGAGGGAGTGGGAGAGAAGTGGGAGGAGGGGAGGAAGTGGGAATTTGTATTTTTTTTTTAAAGTAATAAAATAAAGACTGGGCCACCTATCTGGGAACATTTGATCGCTGCTGGGTTTCTGGTATTTGTGGTATTTCTGGGCCCCTACTGTCCTGGCCCTGGGCAAGCAGTAAGATGGCCTTTGCAGTCAGAAGGACAGATTCTTTGTCATTTCTAGGGACATGGGCCACCATTTTTCTGCAGCTTGAATGTGTAGAATGGGTTTTTGGACTAGTGATGTTTCCTTTTTATCCAGATATATTTGTTTGGGGGTAATACTTAACTATATAGGTCATCTTGAAATATTCATAGGCAAATATTTTCCATGTTTACTGCCCTATTAATAATTGTGAGCTTAATATTTCATTTTGAATAGTGTACACATGGGCACAGGCATATGCATAACCCCCTACCTACACATACACATGTACACATATACATACAAGAGTGTAACAGATCCAGTGATTTGATTCTTTCCTCCTCTGTTTTAAGTTAGTCCTTTTTTGTTATCCAAATCTAGACTGTTTAGGGGTTCATCACCTGGAAAAGATGATTTTTCCTAGTGTAGTAGGTAATTTTAAAACAACGTTGCCAGGCAGTGGTGGCGCACGCCTTTAATCCCAGCACTCGGGAGGCAGAGGCAGGTGGATCTCTGTGAGTTCGAGGCCAGCTTGGTCTACAAAATGAGTTCCAGGACAGCCAAGGCTACACAGAGAAACCCTGTCTCAAAAAATCAAGGAAAAAAACAAAAAACAAAACAAAACAAAAAAGCCCAACATAATAGCAGTAGATAAATATACTTCTAAAAGTGTGTGTGGGAGAAGAGATAAAAATTAACAAGGGTTTTTGTTTTGCTCAATGACTTTTTAAATGTTTGTTTGTTAGCCTAAAGTGAAGTACAGTAACTTCAGGTCATTCATTTGGCGTCTAGCGGACTCCTGTGTTGAAATATGCAACCACAGCTTGGGAAAAAAATCTGCTAGTTTTTAAAGTGTTCGGTGAAAGGAGGGTACCAGAGAAACCCTAAACTACCTTTGTTGCAACCTCTGTGCTTTTTTGTTGACTTCTTTTTCAACAAATATATATTTGAGAGCTTACTGTTTGGCAGGTACTCAGCTGATATGGGGAAGGCTCTTTTAGCTACTAAGACTAAAGCCTGTTCTGTTGAATGTCTTATGCTTCTTTGTGGAGAAATCCCAGATTATAGGGTAAGATAGGGCGGACACTCTTCTGTTTGAATAGTGGTCAGCTAGTAAATTTGTAGGTTTAGGAGTCAGGGCTTCTATATCAGTTATTCAGTTCCACCATTGTAGTTACAAAGCAGCCACAAATATTAAGCATGTGGATGTGGCTATGCTTTAATAACACTTTATTGACTAAAACAAACAGTGGGCTGGATTTGGTCTGCAGATTGTATTTTCTCAGTCACTGGACTAATAGAAGAGAAGCCATATTGGAGCATATTTCTCATTGAATTTGAGCTTTAGTTTCTGTATTTTGAGAGTACACACACACATATCATCCACAGACACATACATACATATATATATACTTGTGTGTATATGAATATGTATATATGTATGTATACACACATGTATGCCATGACATTTGAAACCAGTGTAATAAAAATGAGGATTCTAATATTTCTTTTCACCTGTGGAATTCTTTCCTCCCAATCATCTTTATACAGACTTATAAAACAAGCTGTTTATTACGTGATTATTAGTAATTGTATTTTCTTCTTATTCCTGAGGAGAAGAGGCTCTTTTAGATGAACACAGGCACTGCCCTGAGATGTGAAGACAGACTCTGGAGATGTGGCTCGTGGGTCCAGTGCTTGCCTAGCCTTTGTGAGGCCCTGGCACTATACCCAGCTCTGGAAAACCAAACAAAACAAAAAACAAAAGCAGTCAGGCTCAGTGGTAGAATACTTGCCACACTGTAAGCTATGAAGACTTGATATTGAGGGTTCCTAGTTCCTGTTCTAGTTGTTCGGGTTCGGTGTTTTATTTTTTAATTTTTGGCGTGGTATTAAGGAAAATGTAGATTCTAATAGCAGCACAGTTGGCAAATGTTAAGGATTGCGAAGTAGCTTGCAGTGCCATCTTAAGTTAATCTTCAGTCATAAGGCAGAGTGTAGGCTTCACCATGAGGCCTGCACCCCCCCCCCCCGCCCTGCGGAGTTACTCTGGCACACGAGTGAGTGTGGGGGCGGTTTTCAGTGCCTTGAAGTTATAACACAGAGCATTTGAATATGTGCTTGTCATCATTTCAGTCTCTAATTAGAGTTAGAAGTCACCTTTTGTTTTAAAAACCTTTCTCACGCATCTCAGTTCCCTTTGCAAGCCCATTTAGGGAACAGTTTGAAATGCCTGGTGTTCAAGACTCAGACCTAGGTGAAAGTCAAGGTCCTGTCATTCAGGCCTTGGGTTAGTGGCCCTCAGTTTTTACCATCTGGCAGAGAAACCTAGAAATCCTCAAGCTGTTCTCATTGACGGTGGCCTGAGTGTTGAAACACCCAGCATGTGCTAGTACCTTTCTAAATGTCACCTGCCTCCCTTCTGTCATGACTTGCAAGATAAGGTCAGCCTTTTTAGTGGAATGCTGTGTGCTTGTTTGACCTCAGGAGGTCTGGTTAATAGGTATTATTCCTCACTTTAAGGGAATATTTGAATAGGAATTCTGTTCTCAGAAATGCTTGTTCGTGTGAAAGGACTGGCCTTCCGGGGGGGGGGGGGTTGTGATTCCATTTTCTGGCCTGAGAATGACAGGGGCTGGTGACAGGTGGAAGGCAGTTTAAGAGGCTTACTTAAGTATGTCATCAGAAATGCAGGCAGGCACACAGCCTTTCATTATTAGACAGTCTGTACTTATGAGTAGACCTGTATGGAATTGGACCATGGATATGCACACTTTGAAGACACAAGGATGCTGACAGCAAAGAAGTGAGGGAGAGATCACTATCACTGAGACTGAGAAAGAAGTGGACAGGGAAATGGGCCAAATGTCCAAGGGCAGACGTACGCAAGTCCTACAATCCAAGATGGGCACCAAGAGGCCTAGAATTTACTGAAAGCCTCAAGCGATTCTCTGACAATACTGACCGGGGGGATGTTTGTCTTTAGCAGGTAATATGGCTGTTCAGACATACTGTGGAATTTGTGGGATCAGATATTAAAGAGTGACCCAGAGAATTGGTTCTGAACCCAGGCCCAGATGGGGGAGCTTGCTAAGACCCTGCTGCTGAAGATGAGGTGCTATCTGGACTTGAGTTCCAGGCTTCAGTAGGAGTTGATGGGTCCTGACTTGAGGGCTGCAGCCTTGCTCTGGCTGAAGATAGGAGAACGAAGTGGACAAGGCCCAGAAGGGAACTCTCTTTACTGAGCCCCCAGTGTTTCCTTATGTGATCCAGTTGATGAGTGGTTTAATGTGATTCCTCTGTGCACGTATGAGGGCCTGTGATTGACAGTGAGATGGATAACTGTGTAGACAAAAATTTCTGTCCCCCCTAGTCCTAAAAGCATTCAGCCCCAAAGAAACACACAGAGGCTTACATTAACTGTAAACTGTTTGGCCCACTAGCTCAGGCTTACCATTAACTAGTTCTTACAACTTAAATTAACCCATATTTCTTTTTTTTTTTAATGCTGCTGGGTATTAACATTTATTACTAGAACAATCACTGCAACTTAAATATTACATACAATTCCTACCATTTTGCAATTTAGACTAAATATAGTTTTTAACTATACAATTGTCACATAGGCTTTTGGGCTAGGGAGGCTGTACTATTTTAACCTTATGTTCTGTTTAACCTGAAGACACCATGTTAGACATCAAGACTGAACCAGAATTAGGTGTTGGGCAGGTTGTCCTTGGGTGATTATACAGTGTTATGGTTAAATTCTACTTTGGGAATGTAGAGATGATTTTTTTTTTTTTAATTTGAGACCCGACTACAAAGGATTTTTATTCAAATCATAGTAAAGTCTTTTTGAAGGTAAGTAATATAAGTACAATCCCATGTCTATTTACCAATTTTTCTGATTTTTAGAATTAAGAAATGGAAGTGTATAGTAAGCCATAATTCTTATTTATATTTAGCCACGTGGCTCGGAACCTTACTCAATGAGGCACTCTCTTGTGTCCTCTGCGTCTGGGTGGTGACTGCAGACTGAGCCTTCCCTCTTCCCAGAATTCTCCTAGTCTGGTTGCCCCACCTATACTTCCTGTCTGGCTACTGGGCACTCAGCGTTTTATTAAACTAATACAAGTGACAAATCTTTGCAGGGTACAAGAGCATTATCCCACAGCATAACTGTCAAGGTCACTCCCAGATCTGTGTTACCTAAAACTCATCTTTTTACCCCCATGGTCAGAAAAACAAGAGAATCCCAGATTGCTTTCTTTATAAGCAAGCAATAATAACATTTGTGATTCTTGAAATAGGTGTTAGACTTATTCTCCCATTATGGAGGATTTTTCCCCCTGGTGATCCAGTAAAGAAGTAGCAGTGTCATAGAAAGGACTTGGCCATTAGAATTAAATGTAGACTTAATAGTTTTCATTCTCAATGAAAAGTTCAACAAAAACCCCTAAATGACAGTATCTAAGGTTTTTTTTTAAAAACAACAACAAATAAACAAACCCCCAAAACAACAACAACAATAAAATAAATAGTCTTGAAATTTGTGTTGGTTATAGGAAGGGGAGTGCAGGGGAGAAAAAAAGGAGAATAAATTCTTTTTTTGGAGACTTAAATATCTTTGTCCTTATGATTCATATAATGCTCACTAGTACCCAGTAGTCAGCACATGGTAAATTGAAGGCTCCCAGTCATGAATGATAGAAAATATTAAGTAGCATTAAAGAGTAAAACATTGAGTGATCTTAAATGATGAAATCGTATATAATATCTTCAAACTTGTTCAGTCTGTGCATAGTACTTTACCTATCTGGACCTGCTACAAGGTCTGGCTAGAAATGAATGATGGGTTCCCACCTGCCTACCCACTCACCTACCTCTCTACCTCCCTGCTCTCCTTTTTTAATCCCCACATTCTTTTTTTTTAAATTTTAAACAAAATATAGTTTTATCATCTTCTCTCTCCCTTTCTTCCCTCCAATCCATCCCACGTCACCTCTCTCCAACCTCTCCTATGCAAATTTGATGACTTCTTTTTCTTTATTACTATTTTCACACACAAACACATACACATGCACACACATCCTTCTGAGTCCATTTAGCGTTGCTTGTGTATGATTTCAGGGCTGACCACCTGGTGTTGGATGGCCTGTTTTGGGGTTCATCCCTGGGAAAGACTGGTCTCCCTGTCTCAGCAGACATCAGTTGTCTGGCGTTCGTTATCCAGTGGCAGAGCCCCGTGAGTTTTCTCCTTTCCATGTTAGCGTGTCTATTGGTGTTGTCACTTTTTAGGTCTTGTTTAGGCAGCTGTATTGGTGAGGTATCATTGGTATAGCTTCTCTGTCACTTCTAGGAGACATAGTCGCACAACAGACTTCTTGGTCCTGTGGCTTTTACAGTCCCTCCTCCATGGTGTTCCCTAAGCCTTTGGTACAGTTGTATGATGGATACTGGGACTGGATACCTACCCTGTGATCATTTGGTCTCTGCATTTTGACAAGTTGTGATTTTTCTGAAGTGGTCTCTGTCTGCTATAAAGAGAAGTTTCCCTGGTGAGAGATAAGAGCTAGACTTACTATAGTGTCAGGTGAGCTTTACAATGCAGTTAGGAATCCTGGTGACGTAGTGAGGTAGAGGTAGAAGGTCCTCTAAGATCTGTGACCTCACTAGCTTAGTTTGCGTTCTAGGATCAGGTGTGATTTCCCTTGTTTTGAGCGGGGCTTATGACCATTTAGACAACTGTTGGTTGTCCCTGAGAGAGGAGTGCTACTGTTGCATTTTTAGGGCGATCTTGCCATCCCGGTCATTGCTGTGGTTTGTAGGCGTTAGGGCTGGGTAGATCTGTTGATGGCTTCCATCCTTTGACAGCTTGCATAGCACCTGTAGTACTGTGAAAGCTAGACCTTAGGCTTTCAGCTCAAATCTAGCTCAAACCTGCTGAGTCCTTCATCTCACTCAACCAAGTAGCATCTTTAGCATTCGGGACTCACCTTCAACCTCTAGGAGGTAACCAAAGGCGAAAGCAGCAGCCTTTGTTGTTTTTAGAGTCTCCTGGACTACCAACAACTCAGAAGAAAGTTTGTCATTCCTGGGTTTTTGTTAGATAGTGTATGTTCTTGGGGAGAGAGCATTGTCAACCCAAGTGGTGTAATTTCATTTAAGATATGCGCGTGCATGTCACATGCGTTCCACTCCTTAGAAGTGAGTCTTGCTCATCTGCCGGGTTCTAGCACCTGTGCTCAAGTCAAGAGGTAAAGAATGTGAGTCTTGTTCTTCCTGCTGGATCACTTTCTGGGTTTTGCCAGCTTAGCAGGGCCAGGTGACCTGCTGGTGTGACGTCTATGGGCAGAGGAACCGCAGAACGGTGACCTGTTAAGGGGGATGCTTGCTGTATTAATCTGAGTAGATGTTGGGTCATGTGTCCACAGTTGCCAGTGATCAGTAACTGATGTAAAGTGAAACGTGGCCATTCAGGAAGAATAGGAGAGCTTCAGGGCATGGCCATCAGCTCCCCTGTGCATGCCAAGGCTGTCACTTCTGCCGGGATTGGACCCCCTTTCACCTCTTAATGTTTTGAGTGTCCGTGCAATAGACTAGAGAATCTCCTGATGCCTCTAATTTGTCTGTCATAAGAATTGTAAATTACTTTTTTTTTTTTGCCCAGAGTTGGAAGACTGATGATTCCAGGGTTTGGTCTCATGTATTATTTCATACTTAGTACTTGTCTGCAAGTAAATGCCACGTGACGGGAGCTCTGCAAATGCATCTTTCTGTCCTTTCCTTTTTGTGTGGAACCTTGAGGCCCCAGTCCTAATAGATAGTGAAGGACTGTTTTCAGGGCAATTACTTCTTGTTTTCTTTTGTTAAATTAAAATATTCCTCCTTTTTTTCTCTCTTCTTTAAGATCAGAGATTTCATAGCTTTTCTTGCCTTCCACAGCAGGAAAGAATTTAAGCTAAAAATCTATTTTTCTTTGTGCAGTGCATGGAAATTTTAGTGGTATCTTGCTAAAATTTTGCTGTAGTGAAATCCATGCATTCTAATATGATCTATATTAGGTTATTTTGCTGGTGAGTTTTCATATCTGAGGTTATGTCTGCTAGGTGGCCTCTCCAGTCTTGTTGAATTTTACAAGAGGCTGTCGATTTCAGGTCCCTGAGTCCAACTGTGAACGTCTTAGGAAGCAGATAGTCTCTTTACAACTGATCACCTTAGAAAATATCTAGAGGCCAATTTGAGTGGCTTTGGTTATGTATTTTTTCAGGTCCATTATCATCATTCTTTTCCCAGTTTGAAGAAGCTATGGAATACATGCGGAGGAGCAAGCCTCCACATTTTTAAAATGAGACCTAATTTTATTTTGTAATGAGGCTTTTTTTTTTCAAAAGTTATTCTTCCATGTGAGGAAATCGCTCCCGAGTCTATGAAGGGAGTTGTTAAGTAATTCGCTGTTAATGTTTGCAATGACAGCGCTAACAGAAGGCCATGCCAGCTTTAAAGTAGGTGGCCTTCTCAGTCCTGAGTAGTTACTGAAGAAAGGCAGATGGACCTTTTCTCATTGGTGTCACTCACATGCTTCTACAGAGTTCTCGTGTACCTTGGAGCCAGTCTTGGCTCTCCACTTGTCAGCTTACATGCCGCCTTGTGTCTTTGCCTCCAGCCCATCTGTATGTACAGAGATGCCGATGTGAGAAAATGCCTAATTAGACTACTGTATTTGGAAACAGGTGTCCCAAGCCTGGGCCCCATTCCAAGGGCTTTTTGCTCACTCCTGCTTTCTTGTTTTACCAGTTTTCCCATCTTATTTCCAGGACTCTGGGCTTGGCTCTGCTAACTTTGTATTATTACAACAAGCACAATTACAGAGGGGACAGTAAAGGAAGGCCATCTTGCTTGATATCAAGACATCAAAACTAGAACTGGCCATTATGTTAAACATTTAAAAAGCAGCTCTCTTAAAAATACTGGTTTTTCATCCCTTGATAGAACTGAAATTATATCTTAACATTAGATTGTTTTTGTACTATATGCTTAATCGCTTTTGTTTTCTGTCATCTTGTTGAAGTTTTTTCTTCCATTATTTTCATGGTTACCTTTTATGTTAGTTTGAATGTAATTGGTCCCCATAATCTAATAGGTAGTGACACTATTAGGAGGTGTGGCTTTGTCAGAGTTGGTATGGCCTTGTTGAAGGAAGTGTGTCACTGTGGGGGCGGGCTTTGAGGTTTCCTATGCTCAAGCTACTCCCAGTGTTACAGTCGACTTCCTGTTGCCTAGAAGATGTAGGACTCTCAGCTACTTCTCCAGCACCATGTCTGCCTGTGTGCTATCATGCTCCCTGCCATGATGATAATGGACTGAACCTCTGAACTGTAAGCCACCCCAATAAAATGTTTCTCCTTTATAAGTGTTGCTGTGGTCATGATGTGTCTTCACAGCAATAGAAACCCTGAGACACCTGTAAAATTTCTTAAGGAAAACAACTGAAAGATTAAGTAATCACATTAATTTGATTTTTTTTCTGTATTTTTCTTTTGCACACTTTTAAGTAGACCTATCTTAACATATTTGAACCCATCTGTGGTTTGTCTTTGACAGTCTCTCTCCCCCTCCTCAACCCTCACACTTTCCTTGGTTTAAATAGCAAAGAAGATGTGATTGTTTTTGAAATAATGTTCTTTAGTTCTTCCCCTGCCCAGACCAGGTGTAGATTTGTGAATGATGACTTTGGGACTCCAGGGTCAGAGTTTATCCGGCTCTTCTGTCTCTAGTTGGAAATAATTATGTGCACAGTCCTTTATTCTGAGCTGTCTTCTGCTCCAGAGATTTGTGGTGTCTTTGCAAACAGTCCCGAGCAGGGGAGGAACATGAGGTAGAATCATGTAAAATTTACTGGCGGTTGCTATCTCACGATTAAAGGATGCTTGGCTTTCAAGTGCCCCTTCATATCCACCTCTCACTAATTAGAGGGAAGAGGCCATCTGGGAATACCGTTGCTAGGGTGAAGTTGGGGTCTGAGTGGTGGACAGCCACTTGGGCTGAGGTGGGACGTTCCGGGGTTTGGCAGTCTTTATGAGGATTAGAGGTTAGAGAGAGAAGAAAGAAGTAATGGCGCTCGCGATTCAGGAAAAGGGTACCTGGAGGATGTTGAGGTTTTTCTGGATAGTTTTGGCAGTTGCAGTAGCCGCACTTGAACTTTAGGGGGATGTGAGAAGGAAGGGGGTGGAAAGTGGGTTCTCACTGACCAAAGATGGACTATTTCTCTCTAAAAGACACAGCACGTTAAGAGTTTACTGACAAATGCTGGCATCCTTTCTTTTGGTTTGGGGGTAGACTGGATGCTTTTCTGCTGCTGTGCTAAAAACAAGTTAGGGGAGAAAGGGGTAGACTTTGGCTTAAGGTTCCGGAGGGATGGAGTCCCTCATGCCAATGCATGGTAACAGTCCAGGAAAGGTAGCCACAGGAGCAGGCATCTGGCCAACCGTATTATCACACACAGGAAGCAGAGAGGGAGAACAGGAAGTGGAACCATGCTGTAAACCATGGAAGCCTGACCCTGTGATACACTTCCTCTAGCAAGGCTTCACCCACCTAATGATTCCATCACCTTCCCAAGTACTACTGCTGGGGATTAAGTGTTCAGGTGCACAAGCCTATGGAGGCTGTTTCTCATTCCCACCACACTAGAGCACATACTTTTTAAAGGAATTATTTATGTGTGTGGGGTGTGTGTGTGTGTGTTACCATAGAGGGCATTAGATCCCCTGGAGCTGGAATTACAGGCATTTGTGAGCCTCCCAAATAGGAAGCTCTCTTATCCGGCCTCATGGACATACTGCTTAAAAGACAACATTGCTTTGTATCAATTTGGGTTGGGCTGGGCTGAGAGATGTGTACAGAAGTCCTTAAACAAGGTAGAAGTATTTTTCTGGTTACTGCCCAAAGTCTGGACAGTAAAGGCATAGTAGCTCCTGCCATTGTCATCTTCAGGCTCACTCAGCCTTGTGTAGTTATCATTCTCTTTGTGCCCATTGCAAGTCAGGATTGTCACCAGAGAGTAGATGTCAGCTACAGAGAGCAGAAGTAGTACAGAAGAGAAGAAAGGGCATGGGGGAGGCTAGAGAGTAATTTTCCTATTCATCTTTCAGTTATATTTCATTTCCAGGCTTAGTCACATGACACCTGCCTCCAAGGAAAGCTGACAAACAGTCTTTTATTTGGGTGGAATACAATTAATATTTTCAATAGGGAAAATGACTTTTTCCAGCTTACTGAGTTATTAAATAACTATTATGTTACAAAGGTGTAGCACTGAATAATTTCCAAAGATAGATGGAAAGAATGGATGTTGGCCAAGCTCATGAGCATTTTTGGCTTCCTCGCTTGAGGAAACCAGTGGCATTGCCCCAGGATAGCTCAGTCATACATTCATTAAAAATAAGCCTAGTAGTATTGCAGTTTATGATAATGAGAACTTACTATTAAGTGATTCTAACATTAAATGACCTGCCATTTATTTTAATAATAGTACCAGGGAATGTTTGGAAAGTTCTATTGAGCCAGTGACTTTATCCAATCAGTTATCATCTCAGGTTGATTTTCCATTCTGTTTATTTAAATATCTATGCCTTTGGCTTTCCAATCTTTTTCTTACCAACTTCCCCTCATACTGAATTACGGGAGTCTTTGTTAGAATTAGCGTGGTATGACTGGTTGGCCTTCAGAATGAGTCATTTTCCAAGGCCATCTTTTCACCGCCATGGGAATCTCGGGAGCCCTCTACTCATGTCTTCTGTGGTACAGCAAATACAACCATCCAAGGTGAAATTTGTGGCACTGTAAACCTGTGGAGAAGCTTTTACTTGACAACAGTAAGCCATGATAGCAATGTTCAACTCTATAAAACTAGAGTTTTTGACTATGTACCAATTTAGTGTACTAAAAATATCCAGCTTAAAAAAAAAAAAGGCAGAGCATCCAGCATTCATTTTCAGTGTGTACAGTTTGGGGATGAGCATGAATTTTAGGAACTTAATCTTGATTTGGGACAGTGTCTGTGCATCATACATTGATGATGAGATAATCAGTGTATAATCATGAGATCAAGGACTTCAGCCTATCAAACTTGAGCCCTTTCAGTGCGTTCTGTGAATGGATGTTTCTCTTAGTGCTGGTTTCCTTTCTGTCCGTTATAAGGATTGTAGGCACTTACCATCTAATAAAAACTGAACTAAAACAAGTGCTGATTACAACTGCATCAAAGGGGCTGGGGAGATGATGGCTCATTCAGTAAAGTGACTGCTGCGCAAGCATGAGGCCCTGAATTCAGGTGTGACATAAGGTGTCTGTAATCCCAGCACTGAGGGAGGGAGGTTTAGGACAGCCTGCCTTGTCAGTCAGTGAGCTCCAGGTTCAGCGAGGGGTCCTGTCTCAAAAAAATAAAGTGGAGGGATGAGAGGTGAGGTAAAATGAGATGAGAGATTACTCAGTGGTTAAGAGCACTGGCTAATCTTCCAGAGGACCTGGGTTCAATTCCTAACACTCATGCGGTGACTCACAATCTGTAACTCCAGTTCCAGGGGATTCGACACCCTCTCCTGGCCTTCACAGGTACTACATGCACATAGTGTACAGACATACATGCAGACAAACATCCATAAAATGAAAATGAATGGCTCTTACAAAAGAAAACATAACCTCTGCTTCAGGGCAGTGAAAATAAGGAATAAAAAGGCAGAGAGCCATTATGGGATATAGCAGACACCAACTGGCCTCTCGGTGCACCTGCATGCACACGTTCACACCCATGTGCACATGTGCACACCCCCATGTGATCCATCTCTGCATACATACATATAAAGTATGTCAAACACTTTAGCATTGAAATTGGTTATAAAAATAATGCCTAATAAATGTAATTAAAACACCATAAGTCACATTCTTTTTTTTTTTTTTAAGTTTTGCAAGATAGGTCTTCTCTGTGCAACAGCCTTAGCTGTCCTGGAACTGACTCTGTAGACCAGGCTGGTTTCATACTCACAGAGATCTACCTGCCTCTACCTCCCGAGTGCTGGGATTAAAGACGTGCGCTACCACCGCCTGGCATAAATCACATTCTTCAAATGATGTTTTTGCAGTTGAAAATGGAGTGTCTGCTTAAGCTTTTATGACAACGCGGCATTCCCCATGTTTTATTATCCTTGTCTCTCCTATGATCTCGCCTAGGAGAAAACAGATAGAGGGAAGAAATTCAACTACCTGCTCATGAAGCAGATATCCAAATAGAGCATATTTTCATCAAAGAAGAGAATGACAGCGAGGGGAATGAAGCCAGCTCTTGGGTACAGACATTTAGTTGTGCTCTCCAACTCCCATTTTATTCATACAGAGCGTGTCTGAGTATAGCCAGGTCTCATTTGCTGTTTGGGGAAGTGGCGGCAAAGTATATCTCATAGTACCAAATGTCATTAAGAATATAAGTCAATGAAGGACTACATGTTGAAGAACATGTGGTATGCTGGGAATTGTCCTCCACTGCCCAATTTTGGACTATAATACAGTCAAACATGAGCATCTTCTGTAAGCAATTCTGCTCTTAGGTATATAAAGTGTTAAAGAAATTATCTACAAGGCCTGTGTAGGGAGTAGTTTTAGTGGAAGTATTCATAGATGCAAAGTATCAAAAGTATAAAACTATCTGTCAGTAATAAACCGGATTAAATGAATCATGGAATTTTCATTAGTATTTGTCTTAGTTACGTATCTACTGCTGTGACGAAACATCATGACTAAGGCAACTTATAAAAGAAAGTGTTTAATTTGGGGCTCACAGTTCCGGAGGGTAGAGCCCGTGACCATCATGGCAATGAGCATGGCAGCAGGCAGGCGCGCATGGCACAGAAGCAGTAGCTATGAGCTCCCATCTTGACCACAAGCATGAAGCAGTGAGAACTAACTGGGAATGGTGTGGGCTTTGGAATTCTCAAAGCCTGTCCCCAGTGACACACTTCCTCCAACAAGGTCACACCTTCTAATCCTTCCAAACAGTTCCACCATCAAGAGACCAATTATTCAAACTTAAAGAGTTTATGGGGGCATTCTCATTAAAATCTCTACAGTAGTTCACCCTACAGCAGCAAAAACAATATAAGCACAGCACGCCATGGGTGCATCTCATAAACATGCTGAGAGAAAGAAGTCATAGAAAAGTACATCCATTCATATAAACTTCAAGCAAAGTTCAGCTTGTGGTTGTTTCTAAGGCAGCAGTTCTCAACAGCGACTTTGCCCTACAGGGATCCATGGCAACATATAAGGGACATTTTTGGTTGTCACAACTTGGAGTAATGATGAGAGGCTATCGGCATCTAGTGAATCTAAGCCAGGAGATTGCTACATATATCTAACAGTATGATTGTAATCTCTGAAGTTTATCTGGACTAAAACGTTGGAGGTGTAAGGTTGAAACTCTTAAGGGGGGTGGGGAAGGAAATGAGCTCTATATAAAGATATAGTAATGTTCTAGTTTGTTGTGGGGTATTATTTCAAGGTGTGTTACATTTGTTTATGCTTTAGACTTTGTTTAGCAATGTAAAGAAGCGCTGTGTTTGTTTATGCTGCATTTAACTCTGGGAAGCTGTGATTCTTTGCCTGTCTAAAACACCAGCCAGTCGCAAGGCAGGAGCAAGCATAGGCGGGGCTGGCAGGCAGAGAGAATAAACAGAAAGAGAACTCTGGAGAAGGGGGGAGGCCAGAAAAAGAGAAGGAGCAAGAGAGAACAAGGAGAGGAGGATCCTGGGGCCAGCCAGCCACAGAGTGAAAGTAAGATGATAGAAGTAAGAAAAGAAAACAGCCCAGAGGCAAAAGGTAGTTGGGATAATTTAAGATAAGAAAAGCTGACTAGAAATAAGCCAAGCTAAGGCTGGGCATTCATAAGAAATATTAAGTTTCCGTGTGTGATTTATTTGGGAGCTGGGTGGTGGGCCCCCTAAAAAAGCTAAAAGTCAAAAGAGTAAAAGACAAACCAACAACAATAGTTTGTAACTTGACTGGAATTCACGTAGAGTTTATCCTATTCTGTAAACTGCATTTCCCCTTTACTCTGTATTTCACAGTGCAACAATAAGAAAAAAAAAATGAAAAGCAATAAGATTATTGGGGGTTTGTTTTTGTTACAAGCTGGGTGAATAGACTGTGGCCTCACTTCGCTTTCTTCAGGAGTATGGAGGCATCTCTGCAGGTGACCACTGAGCATGTCTTTTTCAAAGATCTTAAGATTCAGTGACAAAGTGTCTTGGCATATTTACTTTAAGGTCTAAGGCGGGGATTCTGAGACTGTAGGCAGGAGATACCATGTTTACTTATAATGTCAAATTATGTTTTAAGTAAAGATTTCAGAAGAGTTACCTGAAGTCATTTTTTTTCTCACCCAGTTTTCACACACACACACACACACACACAGACACACGCTATATATCTTTATATACATATATATGTATATATATATATGCATGTACAGAAGATATGTACATAAAGAGCATGAATGAATGATGAGGAATTCCAAGGGAAAAATAAGAACCCAGATTGTCCCCAAGCTCCTTGAGAACAGGAGACTGCCATCTTGTGTTTGCTTTCGCATCTTTTGTGTACATTGTACATTGCCTGGCACACAACAGGTGCACGGGCTTTGAGTTAAAGTGAGCCCCCTTTTCTTTTAGTCTTAATTTTACTTTATGATAACAGTTATTCTACTCTTTGGTTAGTTGCATATCACAGGTGGATATTTGTCCCCAGAAAGACGTGTCGCTGACTTGGGAGGTACATGTGCCCTTTGGTATTATATAAAATTACTTGCTGTATAGTTTTTGCTCTTCTGAGAAGCAAATTGCACGTTTGGGTTTGATGTACAAAAATGAGTTGGGGGAATATTGGTGTGGGAGTTTATCAGTTTTGTTTATGTTGTGGCTACATATCTGAGGAGAGATCTTAAAGGAGGAAAAGTTAGCCATTGACCTACTTCTGTGGTGCTCCACCGTCTGAAGTCCCTCGAACATACACGTAATGTCTACAGCCGAAGGCTAACATGTTCAGCACCCCCGCCTGTTGGGACATTTCAGATTGAGATCATAATGGGGACCAGCAGATGGCAGAGAGAACCTCTGCTCATTGCACATCTATAAAAGTAAAACAGGGAGGAAAGAGGGTGGGGAGATAGATTAGATTCTAGCCTGTTGTGCAGTTGTGAGGAAGTTGTGGCTGGGTGGGTGGGGCTTCCCTGAGCAAAGTTATGTGTTATAGAAACCCCAGGTTGGCAGGAACAATCCCGACTCCAGACCTCTTACCATTAGGCACTGGCAGATCCACGGCTCAACACGAAAGTCGTGGTGAGTCCCAAGTGGCTGCTGGGAGCTGACAATCAACTGTGCTTCTCTGGAAGGGAAGTCTGAGTGTCACATCTCCATGGCTGCTGCGGTGAGTCAACACAGCAGAGTGTAAGTCCAAAGATACTAGATGGAAAATTCCAGAAATAAGTTTAAAATTGCATGCTATTCTTAGCAGCAGAATGAAATCTTGTGTTGTCTTGCTCTCTCCTATAGTGTACAAATCTCCTTTAGGTCTGGTGTATGTATGCTGTATGTATACACTCTCTGCTCACTAAGGTCACTTAGTGGCTGTCATTGTTTCCAGATCTGTCACAGTATCATATTGCTTATGTTCAAGTAATCTTTATTTTAACAGTAGCCCGAAGGGCACAAAGCTGGTGATGTGAGCAGTTTTATTCCAGTGTATTTATCCTATTGAGTCATTCTATTTTATTATTTGTTATTAATTGCTTGCTATGTCTAATTTATGAATTAAGTTTTGCCATAAGAATGTATACACAAGATAAATATGCCACATACAGGATTCGTTACTATCTGAAGTTTCAGAAACTCATTGAGGGTTCAGGAGATGAAGGTGTACTTAGTCATTTACATTTAGGGTCTGGGAATAATGGGACTGTGTATTCATATGTAAATGCCTAGCATTTAGGCTGGGCCTGAGCCCTGCAGGTGTTCATCTCTGCTTGCTCAGTGAAGAAGAGCTGCCTGTGGATTCATCTGAGGACTCCTAGAAGGAAGTGCTGTGATTTGTGTGCTAAAATTTTCATCATCAGTGTAATGCCACTGGGCATGGAACACTGAGAGATGCCTGGGTGTATATGAGGGCGTGAGGATGGGGTCTTTAGAAGGTTGTCTCCTGTAGGAAGAGACTCCGTGAGGCTTGCTTCCTGTCTCATTGTCTGCCCTGTGAATGTTGGCAAAAAAGCGGCCCTTTGTAAGTCAAAGCAGAGTCTTCCCCAGAGTTTGAATGTTGCTGGCATCCTAGCAGAGTCCTCTCCAAAATCTGACCATTGTTGGCATTCCGATGTAGGATTTCTCACCTCCAGTACTGTGAGAAAATTTCTATTGTGTGAGACACTCTTTTGTGCTAGTGTTGTGGTAAAGTAGACTATCGTGGTGAGGGAAAAAAGATTACGATTAGTTGTAGACAAAGAGCATATGCCAACAAAACTTTCGTAGTTCTTATGGAAAGAAAATGCTAAATTCCAAGTAAAGCAGAGAGGGGATGGACATTTAAAAGGTGCAGGCTAGTTTGTAGATAAAAAACAGGATTACGTGGCTGAGATTTTTCCTAAATGCTTTTAACATACTGCCAAATGGCATTTAAAATGAAAGAACAAAACGCCATGTATTTTACATTAGGAATTCTTAATCCGAAGTTAGCAGGTCCAAAATGGAGCATAAATTGAACAGATAAAAGAAATAAAAATAAATGTGTTGTACAGTGGTGATGCACTCTGCAACCTTAAGCATTGAAAAACTCAATGAAGTCAAAGTTGCTCAAAGACTGCAGAGGCCTATGTTTGTTCTCCACTGTCCCCTCCAAGGCTTGGAATAGATCAACCATGGTCTAGACACTCCTGTATAGAGGATGGGAAAACCTTTAGGTACAGACACATTACCAGGGGTATATTAATAATGGCTCCTAAAACCAGAACAAACAGAAGCAGTGATATGGAGGTAGAGATGGGGGTGGGGTGGAAGGGGGTGGAGCAAACCAAACCAGCTTCACAACCTGGAGGCTGCCCCAGGAGATAAGTCCTCACTTCTTGTGGGTGTGGCTCAGGAGGCTGTGGCTCTCTTGTAATATGGGGATGTATTACAAAGAGGTTTTGAGAGTCTGGAACAAAAGAAGTCCTGTTGTGTGGCTCTAGACTGCTCCGGGTATTAAGTAACATTCATATGGTTCTGGTCAGGAAGACAGAAGGGAAGTAAATTTAGGCCAAAAGTTTAGAGTACAATTGCGGTACTGTGATTTTATGAGATCCTGGCAATGCAGAATGGCCAGGCTTAAGAATGTGACTTGGTTTTCTGTGGTCAGGTGTGGATGAACACTGGGTCACAGCCATGCACCAGGGTCTTGCTTTGGACTTCTCTCCTGAGCTTCGGGACAAGGGCTCTTCAGGGGCTCTGCGGTAGTCCCTGAACTTAGCTGAGACTTGCAGCCATCACAGAGCCAGAAGTGCACTGCTGTGCATTCTAACTGGTGCTAGCTAGATGTAGGATGAAGACGCAATGATACATTTAGCTCCTGAGCCCCTTTGAAACACCAGCAGCGGGCAGGTGCAGATGCAGTAGGGCTTGGCTGTGTGACGTCTTAGGAATGATGCTCTTTAAGACACATGGGAGCCACTGAGCTGATTGCTTGCTTATCATTCCTCAGCAGCTGTGCAGACTAAAATTCAACCAAGTGGTAAGTGAGATTTTGAACTAAATAACAGTAGGAAAAATGTGCCTGGGTTATAGGTTTTGGTTAGTAATAAGAGGTTTTAAAAATTCTTTAAATTCTGGTTTGCCTTTGCAGAATCATTGATGCTTTACCAGCAAAGAAAGCCTTCATATGCTAGGCGAGGAACAGTCTGTAAAAAGGATACTGAGTTTCAAACCGAGATACAGAGTCACTTGGTGGTGGATGGAGACTATTCAGATGAAAGTTCTGTGACTTCTTTGGGGCAGACTGGGAGAGCTGCCTGTTTCATTACAGTAAGATGATAAGGGTAAATTTTTACTAGTAGCACTATTAATAATGTTTGCTCATAGTGATGCTTTAAATGCTTTTATTAAGGCACTTACTCCATTCTGATTCTGTAGGTCTGAAAATCATCCTGCTTGACCCGCCATTCAAAGTATTATAATATGTGCTGTGGCATATGAGGACACTGTTAGCGTCCTATGACTGCTATAACAGATGATCACAACCTTTTTGACTTAATGCAGTATAAACTGTATTCTCTTGCAGTTTTGGAAAGCGAGAGCCTGAAGTGAGTTTTAATGGGATAAGTTCAAGGTGGTAGCAGAGCCATGTTCTTCCTGGAGGTTCTGGGAGGGAATCCATTCCTTGACACCTTGAGCTTGTTGCAGTCGTCTGCGTTCCTTGACTTGTGGTCTTTTCCAGCATGGCCATCCTCCCAGCTTTTGTTCGTGCTGTAATCTTTTCTGTGACTATACCGCCCCTAGTTCTCATCTCCCAAGTAACCTTTGGTTAAATCAGGCCTGTCTGCATAATTGGGGATATGCATAGTCAAGTTTCAATGGCAAGATCCTGAATCCTGTCTGTGGAGTTCTGCATGTGAGGTAGCTGTGTGAGTCTGGTTTCTGTTGCTGTGATGAAACACCGCAGTGAAAAGCAACTTGGAGAGGAAAGGGTTTAATTTGGCTTACATGTCCCAATCAACCCATCACTGAGGGAAGTCAGAGCAGGCACCTGGAGGCAGGAACTGAATAGAGGCCATGGAAGAAGGCTGCCTGCTGGCTTGAATTCATGCATTCTCTTGGCTTGTTCAGCTTGCTTTCTTATACAGCCCTGATTCATCTGCCCATTGGGGCACTGTTCACAGTGGGCTGGGCACTCCAACATCAATCATTAATCAAGAAAATGACCCACAGAGTTCCCACATTCTTTTAGCGGGGTTCTTCTTTCAATCGAGGTTCCTTCTTCCAAGATGACCCTAGCTGGTGTCAAGTTGACAAAATGCTGATCTTGTAGCTGTCTCTGGATGTTTTGAGGTATAGTTGAGGGAACATTGTTCTGCATATCATAACATCCAGGGGTGGAGACTACACCTCAGTGCAGTCTGTCCTGGAGGAGAGGATCAGTGTAAGCAAGCCTGATGTTGGGACTGGAATGCCAGCATCACACCAAAGTTAAGAATTTGTCATGTGAACTCTACATCCTGCACATGGGCTCTGCAGGTATTAGCTCTAGAAATGTATTCAGGAGCAGATTGAACATAACCTCTGTGGAGAGGAGTGGTATTGACTCCCTCTGATTATTAAGGAAGACTCCAGCATGAACATACATTATGAACTGTATGGGATGCTGAGTTGTTTGTAGTCAAGATAAAGGAATGAAAACCATCAAGATAGAGCAAGGCAGAGATGGGACCAGAAACAGGACTGTGCTTCCTGAGGCCTGCTTGCACTGACCTACCTCTCCCAGCCAGGCCCCACCTCCTAAAGATTTCACAACTCCTCCAAACAGCACCACCATTTAGGACCATGTGCTCAAACATAGTGACTTGTGGGGGACATGGGGACATTTCATATTTGAACCTATATTACATACACACACAGACAGTTTAATTAACACAGGTAGTGTTTGTGTTGCTTCTGACAATTTTGAGGAGTAAGACAAGGTTGCATGTCTTGAAATTTAGACAATGAGAGTTTATATTGATTTCTTTTTACCTCTAATAAAATAATGTCCTCAAGTAGAGTAAGAATCTGACTAATGTCCCTGACTTTCTGGCAGGTGAATTAAAGTTTTAGATTTAATAGACCTGTTAAGAGCTGTCCTCATTCCCATTTATACAGTAAATAGTCACTGTATGGAATATAGAAAACATTTACACTGTGAAATGTATGTGACTTATGGGAGTGCCCTTAAAGACAGATTATCTCTTGAAATTGGATCTCAGGTTAAGTTTGCGTTATTTTATGTGGGGAATGCAGAATGTATCTTTTCCTGTCACTTTCAAGACTTCCCTTCCTGTGAGTCCCCCAGAAGAGACTCTCCATTTTTCTAGCCACATTCTTGCTCATGCCCTGTGCTCCTGTAAGTGTCAGGCTGCACTGCCCAGCTTGCTGCACAGCCAGGAGCTGGACCTAGGCCCCACCTCTCTCCTGCTTTGCCATCTAGGCAATTGTCAAGTTTGGGCTCTTTGATTCCAGTTCCTCTCCTCCCCCCCCCCCCCCCGCCCCGCTGACAGTATCATTGTGTGCCAAGAAAGACCCACGTGACCTATTTGCATTGTAGAGCTTTCCACAAGTCACAGGCTTGGAATTGTTGAGTATGCTTTTTCTAGCCTGGGCCCCACTGTAATCTCAGCCAGGAAAGCAGCCATAACCACTTTTTGATGACTTCACCCCATCACCACCACCACCACAATCGCTAAGGCTGCCATCACCACCAGCACTACCTTCTTCCCTCCTCTTCTTTTTCCCCTACCCCTTTCAATTCCTAGGTGCCAATCACTGTAGCCCTGGTGTCCTGGAAATTGCTATAAAGACCATGCCCACCTCAAACTCAGAGATTTGCCTGAGTTTATACTCTTACTCTGCCTCCCTAGTACTGGGTGAAACGTTGATTCTAGTTTTTCAAAGAAGGACCTATTGATGCTCCTTACTCACGATGTCGTTACATATTGAAAAACTCAGGAAAAGTCAAAACTGCACTGAATAATCCAGCCCGCCAAGCACCACTACTTAGCAACACAGCATGGTGCAGAGGGTCAGTTATTTCCCTCATGACTGTACAACTGACGGGGAGCTATGGCTCTTTCTCGATGCTCAGCATCTCCAGCGAGTGCTTGGTGGCACACTGCTAGACTAGGACCAGCACTGGGACTATGGATTTGTGCCACTCACCGTAGCATCCCAGCGTCATTAAACTGAGATACTGTAAGCTGGGTATGTTGGCTTTTGTTTCTGACAAACCCCCGAGATCACTAACTTATGAAGAGAAAAGGTTGCTTTGGCTCACAGTTTGGAAGTCTCCAGTCTATGACCTGTTCTGTTTGCTCCATTGCTTTTTGGGTTGTGAGGAGGAGGCATATCATGGTAGGGGTGTGCACTGGAGCTGACCTGGTTGCATCACAACCTAGGGAACAAAGAGAAGGAAGGGAAAGGCCAAGATTTATCTGGTAGTTTCCTCATAATTAGACATGGATTGGGAATTTTAGACAGTAATACTATAAAGGTGACATTCTGTTCTCAGTGTATCTCATCAGGTACATGGTACCTGTAGTTTATTCCATTACTGATGATTGTGTTTCCTCAAGTTATAAACCAGAATTCTGTTTTCTTGCTTTGTTCAAAATTTATGAATTGTGCACATTAAGAGCCCATAATATCCCTTATGCGTTCTCTGTGTAATTTTTTATTTCATTACATCTCTGCGTATGTTTAGCAATCAGATAAAAAAATTAAGTTGTTGCTGGGTGGTGGTTGGTGCATGCCTTTAATCCCAGGCCTCGGGAGGCAGAGACAGGCAGATCTTTGTGAGTTCAAGGCCAGCTTGGTCTACAGAGCTAGTTACAGGATAGCCAGGGCTGTTATACAGAGAAACCCTGTCTTAAAAAAAACCAAAAAAAAAAAAAAGAAAAAAAGTTAAGTTGTCTTAGTGTTGCTGTTTTGTATAGAAAGAAAATCAATCAATTGCTCACAGTTCTGGAAGATGTGTGACCCCCTAGGTTAAGGTCCTCCTGGGGACCTTCTGCTGCATGGGAACTTGGTGGGAGGGATTATTTGGGAACAGTGAGGGCAAATAAGATAACATACTGAAAAGAGCTCACTTTTATAACAAGCTACTTCTGTTATTTGGAGCCCATTATAATAATGATAATGATATTAATCCTGTTATGGGTACAGTGCCCTCATAGCCTGATCATCTCTTAGAGGTCCCCATTATACAGGCAGTTAAATTTCAATATGAGTTTGGGAGGGAACATTCAAACCATACCATAACGTTAGTACGGCTTGCTGAGCTTTGGAGTGTTTTTACAGTCCTGTTATTAGGTAGTATTTCCCCCTTGTTAGATTGCAGGGTGGATCCTTTCCTCAGTGGGTTTTCTGGTTAGACTTCTTCACTCACACTTACTCTTCATGTGGCCTGGGCACTTTTTACTGTTCATCTCAGGTAAGCACCACCACCACCATCACCACCACCACTGCCACCTCCCCCCATCACCACCACCACCACCCCCACTACCCCCACCCCTTTCCCTTTCAAGGGTGAATGGTGTGCGTGACACAGTGACTATCACTGCATTGTGGAGATGAAATTTGACTCTATGTTAACTAAACATTTCTTTTCCTTTAACTGGAGTTTTCTTTTAAAGTTACAACAAAAAAGGAATAGCAGACTAGACTAGGAGCACTGGGATCATCATCATTAGTAAAGGGCCTTCCTGGAGGGTCTTCTGTCATAAATTGCAGCTATATGGCTAGGTGGAAGAGACTCGCTCTTGGTAAGAAACAGTCCGTTATTTAACGTGGGAACTTAAAATATTTTGAACTTTGCAACCTAAGTGACACAACAGCTCTTAATTCTTACCATAAATATGTCTGCTTGATGGAAATGTCCGTCCTGGAAATAGGCGTTCTATGTCACTTCTTTTTAAATTGGTTGGTATCTTGATTTCTTTTTTTTTCTCATTGTGATAAAACACGCTGGCAAAAGCAATGGAAAGGAGAACAGGTTCATTTGGTTTGCAGTTTGAGGGAGTACAGTGCACATAGCCTGCCAGGCAGTAGGCAGAACAGCCGTGCTGGTCCATGGCATCCACAGTCAGCAAGCAGTGAAGGAAGGGAAGACGGTGGTGAGAAAGCTGCACGACCTGCCCCAGTGACCGGCTTTCTCTGGCAAGGCCCTGCCTTCCTGAAGGTTTCTGCAACCTTCCCAGATAGCACTAACAGTTGGAGACCAAATGTTTCAACATGTGAGCCTGTGAGGCATTTCACGTTCAAACTACATCAGCTGGCTTTGTTTTCTTGTTAAACCATTGATCTTCAGGACCAATACTCTTCTCTTGATAGGAATAATAACTTTTATCTATGTCTGACAATTATATAGCAATGGTCACAAGAAAGGAAATATTTTATTCGTAATTATAGTTTGGGAACAAAAAAAATACGTTTTAGGTTTTAGCCAAAGCTAATGGGTTAATATTATTTCTTTCTTAGGGTTTCTAATCCTGTGGTAAAACACAATAATCAAAAGCAACTTGGGGCTGAAAAAGGTTTTTTTGGATTAAACTTCCATGTCACACAGTCCATCATCAAAGGTAGAAGGTTGCAGGGACTCACGGCAGGAACCTAGAGGCAGAAACTGAAGCGGAAGCCATGGAGGATGATGCTTACTGGCTTGTTCCTCACGGCTCACCCAGCCTGCTTTCTTAGACAACTCAGGACCACCTGCCCAGGAGTGGCACCACCCACATTCAACCAGCTGGGCACTCCCACATCAATCATTAATTAAGAAAATGCATCACAGGCTTGCCTATAGGCCAATCTGGGGGCATTTTCTCATTTGAATTTTCTTCCAAATGATTGTAGCTTGTGTCAGGTTGACAGAAAACTAACCAGGACAGTTATCTATACAGAAAATGTAAAGAGATGATTTAGTCTTTGCTTAATAGAATTCAAATTTATTTACAAAGTAAATTTAACACATTGCAAAAATGAATCAGAATGAGACTGTATTTGTCTTACCTGTAGCGTTAGTTTGACTCCTCTACATATGTGGGTTAGTTAAGACTCTGGCATGCTGTAGGTTTTTTATAACTGCCTGGTAACTAACTAGCTCTATCACCCTCTGTGATCAGAAGAGAGTGTCCTGCCCCCCCCCCCCCCGACTTCCTCCCTGGGACACTGTGATAGCACTGGTTTTGAGTGTTTAATAGATCATTGGTCTAGGATAGAGAGAAGGTCTTCTGAGTCCCTTGTAGATACTTGTGTGACTCCAGTATCCAACATGAGGAGTGAATGAAAGCACGAATGAATTCAATATTGGGATGTCACTGACCTGTACCCCTGCCCCCCCTTCCTCCAAAATCACTTGATGCCATTAGGAACCTCATTCTGAATGTATTACTTGGGACAGTACATAATTACATTTTGTTTAGAAGGTGGCTGGAATCAAAATGGTTCAAGTGAATTTGAGTACTACTGGAGCTAGAGTCAAGGCCTGTATTTTAGAGGATTTTCATGGTGTCTTTTATGACTTTACTCTTGTAGGATGTGGTGCCTATTTTTTTTTTTTTTTTCGAGACAGGGTTTCTCTGTGTTGCTTTGGAGTCAGTCCTGGAACTAGCTCTTGTAGACCAGGCTGGCCTCAAACTCACAGAGATCCACCTGCCTCTGCCTCTCGAGTGCTGGGATTAAAAGTGTGTGTTACCACTGCCTGGCTATGGCTATTCTTGACACATCTGGAATTAACAAAAATCCAAGTGTCTGGGTATATTTTTTTCTTAATTAAATCATTTGAAGTGGGAAGATCCACTTTTAATCCAGATCTTTTGAGGTGGGAAGCTCCGCCTTTAATATGGGACACACCTTCTGGTTGCAGCCTGTATAAAGGATGTGGAAGAAGGAAGCTTTTTCTCTCTGCCTGCTTGCCCTTACTCTCAATGGCAATCCTTTCCTTCACTGGCATTAGAGCCTAATTTTCGTGATTCTGGCATATGATGAAGACCAACCAAGACATCAGCCTCATGGATTGAGCAAACTGGATTCTTGGACCTTGTGTTGGTAGACATTGTTGGACTAGGTAGATCACAGCCTGTAAGCCACTCTCAATTGTGTTCCTCCTGAGAACCCTGACTAACATAGAGGGGAATTTCATTCTTTTAGTTAATTGAGGAAATGCTTAACTACAGGCATTATAGACTCCCATTGTTACAAAGAAGCTACCAGAATTCTGTGGCTAATTAAGGCAGTTTGGGGCAAAAGCTTTTAGTATGACTGGCAGTTCATAGTGTTAAGGGGCTTTCAATGTGTCTCTTAAATCCCAGTGTAGCTACTTATCTGGAAGAGGCACTACTTGTAAACTTGTAAGAAGTTCTGACTATTATTTAAAAGGTCTTTTGTTTCATAGATACTTTCTTGGCAAACTTAGCTGCTGGGCATTCACGTTTTTTAAGCAACTTCAGAACAGAACCCTAAAGCCTTCAGAAGGTTCTTGTAACAAGGTAGACATGGGGTGATTAGCTTCATGAGCAAGTGCTGGAGGAAATGAAAAGAAGGAAGAAACTTTTCGAAGTTTGGTGACCAGATCTCTTGTGCAATTCTAAAAAAAGTTGGTAGAGGTGGAAATGAAGGAGAGGTTAGATTTACCTGACTTGTAAGTTAGTGGTCCGGTTGGGCATGATGTTGTCTACTTGCAATCCTAGAACGTAGGAGGCAGGGGTATGGTGATCTGAGACCAGTCTGGGCTACATAGAGGATATATAGCCAGCATATGGGTTCTAAAGAAGACCCTTTCTAAAAAACGTAATGGCCAAGAAAAATGAGTATGCTAAGTGGGACAGTATTCTAGTTTGCCTTCTTTTGCTGTGATAAATACCATGACCACAAGCAACTTGGGGCGGAAGGGGTTTGGCTTAAACTTCCAGATTAAGTTCCACCATTAAGGGAAGTCTGGGCCGGAATTCAAGGCAGGGACTGAGGGAGGAAGCTGCTTCCTGGCTTACACCCAAGTTTACTCAGTTCGTTTTCTTTACCTCCCAGGACCCACCTGCCCAGGGATGACACCGCCCACAGTGGCCTAGGCCCTCCCACGTCAGTCATTACTAGAGAAAATCTTCCACAGGTCTACTTCCAGGCGTTTTCTCAGTGAGGTTTCCTTTTCACCACTGGCTCTAGCTTGTGTCAGGCTAACAAACAACTAACTGTCACTGACAGGGAGCACAGAGGTGGAGTAGTTTGGGGAACAAAGAAAATGACCTTGGCTTCAGATGTGCAAATGGAAGGTTGAGCCCAAAGCAGCATTTCTGTTGGAGGTTTGATGGGCCGGTCTTTCTCAGCTTGTTTCACAGTCGTCCCTGCTGCTCAGAGCTCCGCCCACCCCAGAGTTAGCATTCAGTGCTTATTTGTCAGATGGATGGATACAGTTTTGAGAATCGAACACTCTTGCTCCCATTGATTCATTACATGGCTTGCTCCAGTTTCCTGTTTTCACAGAATCACAGGCTTCTAAACAACGGGCGAAGAACCAAGCATGCACACACACACACACACACACACACACACACACACACACACGCACGCACGCACGCACGCACGCGCGCGCGTAGATACTTGCATCTTCATTATCATTTACATGCCATGATTAATATCTTCTACATATGACAGCCATTCCTCTCGTGAACTGTGGTTACCTGCTTGACACCAGTATAAAAATCAAGCTAGTCAACATTCCATCGTGAATGGGAGGGGCTCACAAGATCTTAGCTCTTGTTGAGGATCTTTGGCAGTTTTTGGCTTCTGGGAGAGGATTTTTCTTTAGGAGTGTAGCTCCTGTATGCTGCCCATCTTCAGGGAATGGCACAAGAACCACCTACATATAAATGGCACTAATTGGATTCGGTGGGTTAATACAAACTATTATTAATAATAGTTAATACAAACTATTATTCATGTCAAAGGGACATGAAGTTAGGAGGATGCTTTGGGGACACTTCAAGAGAAGTCCAAATTGGGTGGGTATGAGTTGTATTTATCATGAAATTCTCAAAGAATATATGAAACTTTAAAAAATACTGTATTTTCATTGATTCCTTATCTTTTTAAATGATGTAATTCCTTTTGTGTTTCTGATTACACTGTGGAGGAAAAACACCTTTAAATTTGCTTTCTCATGTCTTAATTCTGTTGCTATCTGAACTACCATTCTTTCAGCCTTCTCTCATACAGGTTCAAATGAAAATTGTTGGAGTTGGGATATTGTAAAACTAATGATAGTAGAATTCATTTTTTTCCCAATTTTTAGGCATTTATAATTCACTTCTACCTATTATGGATTTTTAAAAAAATAACAACAGCAAAAAAAAATGACAAAAATCAAAATACAACACTGTGCTTTCAACTCTGCAATGTTTGCCTCACATTTTTCCCCATCAGTTGCAAGCAGCGCAGTGGAAAATTTGGTATATTGTTACCCTGCTTTCCACTTGGTCCAGTGAAGTCAGCCTGGGTAAGAAGATAAGCCAGAAGTTTTACTGCCCAGTGACTCCCTTTGTGCCCCTTATGTTCCCAGCCGCTGCTTCTGGTTGCCAGAGTCTGGCCAAAGGAATGCAAATACCTGCTCATTTCACTGAATTTCATCATCTGATTTCCTGTCTGAAGTGTTAATATGAAAGGAACATAAACAGATTTTTTTCCTAGATGGGGAAAATGAGTGAACTTTACAAACAATTGTATAAAACCTTTAAAGCACTGGGACATGAAAAATTTTCTTTCCAGTGAGATGACATGAGGAGAAGTAGGGGCTCTTAGCTCTTTTGCACAAAAAGGAAAGAGCAGGGTTTTTGTTTGTTTGTTTTTTTAATCAATGTCTTATTTAGGAGATAGAAGAGAGTCATTATTTACTATAATAAGGAAGGTCAAAGCTAGTACAATCTAGGAGGGATATAAAATGGAAATAGAGTTACTAAAGGAATGAAGGTAGTTAAGAATTTGAATTTTTCTTTCTTTTGATAGTCTATATGTGTAGGTTTCATGAAAGTGGATTCTGATTCAAGCCTTGATTTTTAATTGTGTGGTGCTGGGCAAAGTATTCTTTATTTTAGCCATGACTTTTGAAGAATGGTAAGGTTACACAAAACCCTCACTAAAACTCCCTTTTAAAACTATGTATTATTTGCTTCTCACCTGTTCCTCCTCCCCTTTTTTCTTCCTCTTTGTAATCTTAGCTAGCCTTGGACTCACTGTCCTCCTGCCTCAGTTTCCCAAGTGCTGAGATTACAGGTCATCCACTAATTCGGCTTTCTTTTGAGTCTATGTTTGGTTGTAAAGGAGCATTGAAACCAGAAGCTTGAATGTTTGAATCTAAGGAAAGAGAAGAATAGCCATTTGAGTTTAGGGTGTATGGGGGAAATGAATGATTTATTTATAGAAAATTCTGATTGAAAAGTTGATTTCATAAATAAAGAGGTTAATAAATTTATCAGATCCTGAAACGAAATGGCTCTTAACTTGCATGTGAGTGTTTTAAAAGTTCTTACTTTTCCGTTGATTTAATGAGTTTTCAGGAAAATAATTTATATTCACAACATGCACTATCCCAGATACACTTAACATGTTAGCTGAGCAATTAAACCGGCACATTGTCCTTTGGACACATTAATGTGAAACTCAATTTACTGGAGTTTTATTTCCCTAATTTAGTTATAGAAATAAGAAGAAATGACTTCCTTCCCCTCAGAAAAAGTGTTGGTCATTAGGGAGTATGTGTGCAGTGTGGCTATGTTACCCATATGACAGGTAAGGATGGGCTGTGTGTGCAGTGTGGCTGTGTTACCCATATGACAGGTAAGGATGGGCTGTGTGTGCAGTGTGGCTGTGTTACCCATATGACAGGTAAGGATGGGCTGTGTGTGCAGTGTGGCTGTGTTATTCATATGACAGGTAAGGATGGGCTGTGTGTGCAGTATGTCTGTGTTATTCATATGACATGTAAGGATGGGCTGTGTGTGCAGTATGACTGTGTTAGCCATATGACAGGTAAGGATGGGCTGTGTGTGCAGTGTGCCTGTCTGTGTTATTCATATGACAGGTAAGGATGGGCTGTGTGTAGGTGAGGATGGGCTATGTGTGCAGTATGACTGTGTTACCCATATGACAGGTAAGGATGGGCTGTGTGTGCAGTGTGGCTGTGTTATCCTTATGACAGGTAAGGATGGGCTGTGTGTGCAGTGTGGCTGTGTTATTCATATGACAGGTAAGGATGGGCTGTGTGGCAGTGTGGCTGTGTTATCCTTATGACAGGTAAGGATGGGCTGTGTGTGCAGTGTGGCAGTGTGGCAGTGTTATTCATATGGCAGGTAAGGATGGGCTGTGTGCAAGGATAGCCTATTCTCTTGCCTGCTCCCCACCCCAAGTTCTTGAGCCTCTATAAAGCACAGTTATCCTTTCATAAAGGATAATAAAAAGGAACAGTCTAATTAACTGCCAGTAGGGTAGTTACAAGGTTGATTATGGCAATGCTGGCCAGAGCTCATAGGTAGCAGACAGTCAAGGTCAATTGCTAATGATGTACAAGTTAGAGATGGACAGAGAGGGGCTTCAGTCATCTCTCTGGTTGGTAGCACATGCACAGTGCATGGTCACCATCTTCCTTATTGGATAAGGGGCTATGCATAGAGTCTGTGGGCCCGCCATTGTTTTAGCCCAGGCTAGCTCAGAGAACTAACCAGTCCCCTATCAGTTGTCTCAGCTTTTGTCCAGTTTCTGCCATGGCTCAGACAAAGAAATTCAATAGTTTTTTTTTTTGTGTGGTGGTGTTTTGAAAGATAATGGTCCCCATTGGGATTGACACTATTAGGAGGTGTGGCCTTGTTGGAGGAAGTGTGTCCTATATATGCTCAAGCTACTCCCAGTGTGGTTGACAGTTTACTTCCTGTTGTCTGTGGATCAAGATGTAGAGCTCTCAGCTCCTGCTCCGGCACCATGTCTGCTGCATGCTGCTGTGTTTCGTACTATGATGATAATGGATTGGACCTCTGATTGTAAGCCAGCTCAAATTAAATGTTTTTCTTTGTGAGAGTTGTTGTGATAATGGTGTCTCTTCACAGTAATAGTAACCCTAACTAAGATTCTTTTCTACTCTTGATCCTCCCCCCAACTCTCAAAAGGCCCTCAGTTTTCCTGAATTTCTCGCTTGTCCTAAATTTCTCACTTTTCCTTAATTCTGCTTAATAAAGCTTGTCTCTTATTTTCTTATTCCCATACATTTCTGCATATTTTACCTTCACCTGAGTGACAATAATCTTGGGCTACTGTATTAGTCTGATTTTTCATGGCCATTGAATTTCTAGCATCTTCAGTCCCTGAGTCAATAACAACTGGACTGAGAGGTCCTGCCATACTTAAAATTTTTCCCTCAGCACTATTAAAAAGCCTATGTAGTTAATCATTGCAGTTCAACTAGACTGTGAACTATAAACCTGTTTATAAAGTTTAAAAAGCTAGGTTGGTTGGTTTGTTTGAGACATGGTCACATAGTGTAGCTCTAGCTGTCCTGGAACTCACTGTGTAGACAAGGCTGGTCTCGAACTCACAGAGATCTGCTTGCCTCTGCCTCCAAAGTGCTAGGATTAGAAGCATGTACCACTATGGCCAGTTTAGAAAGCTAGGTTTATTGATGAGAGTGTCTGCTAGCAAGGGAGAAAGCATGCTCTTTCCTTTGTCTATGTATCCATGCATAGGGTAGATGTGGCTGCAGTCCTTGAATGTCAAATGATTAGTTGAGTGATGGCTATTTATTTGTGTATTTATTTATTTAATGTGTATAAGTATTTGCCTGCATACATGTCTATGTACCACATGTGTGCCTGTTTCTGAGGAGACCAGAAGAGGGCATTGGAACCCCTGGAACTGTAGTTGCAGAAGGTTACGAGTTGCTATATGGGTGACAAGAATTGAATCCTTGTCTTCTGCAAGAGCATCTAGGGCTTTTAACCACTCCCTGAGCCATTTCTCCAGCTCCAGTATGAGGGCACTTAAGAAGTCAACTATAGTGTTACCTTCTGACCTGGGGACACTGCTCCCCACCAATAGTATCTCCTGATAATTGGGATCAGGATCTGTTGGCTCCCAGCCTTTCATTAGGAGGAGGATAGATGAGAAACTGAGGGAGCTTAGTTTTTAGTTGGCTCATATTATTTAGGACTGCCAAGAAAAGCTTTACCCGTTGTCTAGGTTACATTCCACGCTCCGAGATTGGGTGGTTCAAAGGCTTCATGGTTACTTAATTCAAGATTTAGAGTGCAGATGTAGCACAAAACTTTAGAATGACTTTGGATACGTTTCTTCACTGGCTAGCTCCTCAAGTGTGAAACAAGGGGTTTGAACTGGACCATCAAATGTGTTCTGTCACTCTGTGGTTGTGAGTTCAGAAGGATGAGCCATGAGTTCCCTTCAGCATCTCAATCTGACAGCAGCTGGATGTCACGCTAGATGGAGCACACTGCCTTCTGGGAGAGGAAACACGCTGCCTGCTTCACAAGGGCTTTCTCAGGGCTTGACATTGATAGAATTTCAGTTTCTCTGGTAAGTACTGAGTTGGCTTAACCAGAGGTCTCCACTGCCAAGCCATTCATGTGTGCCTGTGTGACCTTGAGTGGAACTTTAAGAACTAGTTTGACTTCTAGTAAGCTTTTGAGGTATTGAAAGTGAGAGACTTGACCAGCTCCACTGAAGTTTTAAAGGAAACAGTGTGGAGTAGTGGAGTCATTACAGTATGTCTGTAAATGTCAAAGACAGAAGAGGTGGCTTATTATGTGTTTGCCACAACAAAGCCCTTAGGTGAGAGTATTATGGGATAGTGATAGAAGGAGCCACTTATAAAAATTATGTATATGAGTGTTTGCCCTCATGTATGTCTGTGTACCGTGTGTGAGCAGAAGGTGTAGGTTCCCCTAGAAGAGCAGCCAGTGCTCTTAACTGCTGAGCCTTCTCTCCAGCCCTGAAGGCACCCAGTTATGCTATCTAACCTGTTCTTCTTCCCTTTCTGCATCCACAGAGAAACATGGCATTTAGACAAATTCTGGGCAGCTCTCTGGAGCCATGGAAATAGGTTAGAAAGAAGAAAGGAAAACAATGCAGGACATACATTTCAGAGTGGCATAGTTAAAGACGCCCATACTGTGTATCTTACAGTAATGTGGCCGAGGGAAGGAGTTAGCATTTTCCACCAAGACTATAGGGCTGAATAAACGTTCCTGTCAGATGGAAAGCTGGCGAGATTGGGTCCATTTGGGGAGTGATTTCAGGTAGCTGCATGAATTCTAGCACTTCCTGCATTTCCTATGTGTGTATCTACTGAGTCACCTGTACCAATAAAAGGGCAAGCATCCTAAGATGTTCTGAGTAGACATCCTTTACTGTGAGTTTTGCTTATGTTGAGTGTCTGCATCACAGCCGAAATGCAGGCAGGGAATGAGAAAGTTCCCACTATATAAATCAGTATTGTGGTTTTATGATGATGAAGGTAACACCATAGCACATTCTTATTTTGCTGTTTGTTAGAGAGTATGTTACTGGGTCCTTCTAATCTGTTAGTATTTTTTCTGGGATGTGAAAAATATAGTTTATCTCCATCTCAATGTAAGCATCTCTGAAGAATGATTGAGTTTTGAATGTCTAAATATTGATGAGCCCCCTATCCATGAGCTGTTGAGATCTGGAATGATCTCATTTTACAACTTACCCCTTTCTTGGTCCTTCTTCCATGTACACTCACTTCATGAACTTTTTGCCAGTTTCAGCACAGGGAAGGAGAAAATGTGCGAGATAAGTCAGCAAATATTGAGTTGTATTCTCTGTCCTAGAAAAACGATGTCGGCATAAGCTGTAGCTTTTCTGGTAATTCATGCCAGGGCACACTTACAGAGGTAAACAAGAGTAGGTGGCAGCACCCAACCCTCAGGTTAAGTTTCTGTGTGTATAAGTGCACACGTGTGTGCAAATGTTTACAAATGTGAGTGGGCTCTGCCTGATCACATTTTTCAGCACCCATGGGTCATACTAGGTTGTTCTGTTTCTTGCATAGAGGCCTGATGATGGCAGGGTCATGTCTGAAGAGCGCCAGGAACACTTGGTTTCGCTTTCTCTGCATGATCAAGCAGTTACTTGTGTAGGAGTCTGCTCTGAACTGAGAGCCCATAGCTTGGCAGGATTGAGGGCGTCTCTGTTGGCAAATGAGAGTTCATGAAGCTGTCCTGGCACTCTCCCTTGGACTGGTTTGTGGTGGTTGATGTTTTAAATGTGTATTTGCCTTGCCGAGCCCAAGACAGCTGCCACCAGAATTATGCCCTTCCTACCCCATTGCACCATGCACTACAGCTTGCTGGAAGGGTACTTTTGGTCCATGGTGGTCTTGGTGTTTCTCAGTAGAATTTTCCTAGCCATTGAATTTTAGTAAGAAATTGAGGCCCTTTGTTCTGGGTGCCCCCCCCAACCCCATTTCTGTAATCTGGGTGACTTTCTGCTGAAGAGGAAACCAAACTGCTTGTTTCTCGGGCTCCTGTGATATTGTCATTTTTGTGTTTGTCCTCAGTTACTAAGTCATCCCCCTCCCCCAATCCTTGTTACTTCCAGGTGATTAGAATATCTCAGGTTACTTTAGACCTCAGAAACAAAGCAACTTCTCTGACCTTGACCTTGACTTGCCCTCTTTCCTCCCCAGTCCTTCCTCCCAACAGGCTATTAAGTAGCCTTTCCTCAAGGCAGGCCATAAAAACTAAAAATATACCCTCATTTTCTCTCACCTTTCTGTTTTGGAGCCTGCCATAAAGAAACCTCTGACCTAGCTTATCTAATAGAGGTCATAGGACTCCCATTCCAGAAGAGGTCTTGCCCTTACCAGGGGGGAAGGAGTGCTCAGCAGAGAGTCAAGAATCCTAGCAGATGGGCCTCCCTGGGTTTCTCCTCCAGGTCTATTAGACTCAGCCATACTCTTTTGCCCAGTCAGTAATGCTGATGCAATCTCATTTGTAAAGAACCCTAAGGAAGAGGTTGGCTAGCTTCCAGAGAACAGGACTTGCAGAGGTTCCTCCGGGTGGCTCATCCATGGAGGACAGGGAAGCCCTGTACCCCTTCTCACATGCTCTCCTTCTGCATCTTATATCTGTGTCTCTGTAACATTCTTCTTAAGAACCTGCTAAAACATCTCTGTTTTAGCATCCTATGAGCAGCTATAGAAAGGAACGGTAAGGACCCTCATGTATGGCACAGACTTTCCGCTAGGAGTCTAGAAATGATCTGTGTTGTGTATGTAGTAGGAGGGATAAGTGGAGTGTGGTTTTTTGGTTTTTGTTTTCTGAGCTGAGAACGGAACCCAGGGCCTTGAGCTTACTAGGCAAGCACTCTACCACTGAGCTAAATCCCCAACCCCTTGTTTCTTCGCTGTATTGGTAGAACTGCTGACTTGTTTGAGTGTTGGGGGAGTTCCCATATTCTGGAGCTATTCTAGAGACAGTTTGGGAGTAGAGTTGAGTTTAGACTTAGGTTGTAATCCAGGAGTCCTTCAGGTGGGCTGGCTCTCTGAGAGTAAGGGTTTATTGACTAATGATTACTCTCTTCTCAACATCTCAATTTTCTCTTTGAAAAATAGGCCTAGATAGAATTGTAAATGGATAAAATAAAAGCTTCCTGTCCTTCAATGAGAGTTCGTGGGTACACAAGGATGGATTGCTGTCTAATGTGCTAGAAACCCGTAGTTATGGGACAATGGGACCAATTTAGCTCATCTCTACAACACAATTCCCACATCGCTGCTATGTATATTTTGCAGATACAAGGCAATACTGTTATGGCAGCAAGTATGGTAAGTCAGTACTCCCGTGTTTATACACAGCTCTGCAAGGAAACCCACAGGAGAGACGAAACCAACAATTGTGGTTTGCAAATAAGTACCTATCACTTCTTTGCTGGTGGCATTTGCCTTATGTGGGCTTGGAAAGGACACAGGTGTGTTTTACCACCAGGAAATCAACATCTTCTCTGATACGCAACCATCTGTATGCTTATTGTGGGTTATTTCTTGTCCACATTTTTTGCACTCATTTTAAAATTTGAAAGTTGTAAGTAATTATAATGAAAATGAATCAAACACTTTACGTGCTTGTTTGTGTTGAACTTGGTTGTGCATTCCATAGGGTCACTGACACTATCTCTGAATCGCAGTCTCTTATGATGTATATCCTACAAGTGTGATTTGGTTGTCAAATAGGAATTGCCGCTAGAGGCTAATCTGGGTAGTTTGCGTGACTCGGCCCAGAAGCCCGGTGCCACCTGCCAGTGGCTGACATAACTCTGGATGGAATGTTGCCTCTTTTCCCCCACTGCTGCGTCCATTTGTCAAGAATTAAGGTGTGATTACTCTAGAGCAGGACAATGATTTCAGGATAGACAATTATTTATTTTAATATGAGCACTTAGGGTCATTTTTTAAAAATATGTTTTTAGGTGCGATAATCGTAGGGATAATGGTATGAACCCTGAGAAATATACTAGCTTATACTTCTACCAGGTAAGTATGAAAATGACTACTGTCTTCTGTGTTTCAACTCTAAATAATATAATTTAAGTAAAAATAAAACAAAAGCATCACCTCAGATGCAGTGGTATCTTGCCCATCTCATGTCTGTATTTGGGTTCATTTTAATTGTAGCTTTGCATTTTGTACTACTGAAATGAAAATTTTTTATGAAATGATTTCTGTGTTTGAAATTTTACATTCCCGTGTCCTTTTTCTTTTCTTTTCTTTCTTTTTTACTTTTTTTCTTTCTTTTTTTTTTCCTTTGAGACAGGGTTTCTCTGTGTAGCCCTGACTGTCCTGGAACTCACTGTGTAGATCAAGCTGTTTCAGAACTCAGAGCTCCACCTGCCTCTGCCTCCTGAGTGCTGGGATTAGTGGTGTGCACCACCATGCCCAGCCTGACATAGTCTTTTTTTTTTTTTTTTACATCCATTTCTAGCCATTCTAAAGTGAAAGAACAAGAAAAACAAAACTATCAAACAATGATATGGAGTAGTTTGCAATATACCTACAGTAATTATATATATCCATTTGGGTTACTAGTCTTTCCTGGGAACATGAGATCAGAGAATTGAAGGATTGGAATAGAGGGGGGGAAGGTTACAAGGCCACGCCCATAATTACCTAAGATGGTTAATTTTGTTCTGTTCCATAATTGGCCCAAGGTGGTTAACTTTACCCTTTTCACAAAACCCTCATGGGGATTTTTGTGATTTGTAGCCACAGTGCTTACTCTTGTCTAGGACTTAACTATTAAGATCAGTGAGAAAAGAAATACAGACCCCAAACTATTTCTCCACTTGCCTTCAAATGTGTAGCATGGCAGCCAAACTGGAAGAGCTGGAATGCCAGAAGTTATATCATTGTTTTCGTGGCATCACAAATGTTGAAGAAAATAAGCTTCAGGTAACTGGATATAAAATCTTGCAGTAAATCAAAGTCATTGCTTAAGAAGGGCCTGTGCAGGCAAGCTACACTGTGAGTCCCCAGCCTGAAAACTGTAAGCACATCACAAAGCTGAGACCCATCCTGTGACTGTCCTGTGGTAGCTGACAGAAGAGCTTCATTGGGATAAGGGCCTTCTCTCTTCTCGACACAGACCATCAGTGTCACATGGGAAGAGAGTTTTGGTCATCATTTTTTAACCTAAATGGTACTTTTCATTTTTGAAAGGCATCTGTATATAAACACCCGGTTTTTCTTGGCTATTTCAACCACCATCCAGCTCTCATCACCCAATGTTCCCTTTCTTGTTAGCGATCTTAAAAGGCCACCTAAGTTTCAGGAAGTTCTTTTAAGTTAGAAAAGCAATAACCTTATTGATTTCTTAACCTTGCACATGTATTTATAATGTATCTTATTTTTAAACAAGCTGATCTTTTATCTCGATTGTGGGATCTACTGTACCTTTAAAATAAACTAGTTTCTCATTCTCTCTTATGATTGGCAGAGAAGCCACTTGTGTCTAAACTGAAGTCTTGTCCTTGGGTGTATATAGTGTCCTTATTAAGGACTTGCTGATTAAAACTCAGAGAGCTCAGAAATAAAGTTCAAATGCAACAAGTATATTCCTTCTTAAAAGAAGTTTGCAGCCTTTCACTTAGAAGCTTCTGGATGCTCTTTTGCACCTGAAAGGCTATGAAGAAATGAGCTGAGTTGCGCAAAGTGGCTTAATGAGGGAAGTAGAAGGAGAAGTTTCCATAGCTACTAAGTTTACTAGCAAATCCTTTGCTGGGGTGGTGTCAATCCTTTTCTCAAAGTGCATTCCCGAGTTTAACTCAGTGTTGGTTTCTTTATGATGTCTATCCAGGTACTCAAGACAGCCACACCTCTTACTGCTAGGTGTGTAGTTCATATTATTACCAGCATTGTGCTGATAGAGTATCCTTGAGTGGTTCTAGACTGCCGTTATAATTTATTCATCAAACAGTTCTCATGCATTAATTTATAGTCATTACTATGCCTTATGTAAAGTATGTGTAGAATCCATGCTCTGTGTCATTGTGTCATTGACTGGCGATTGGAATCACAGGGATGGCAGAGGGCTAGAGGCAGCTGTGCAGGTTTGCATTTCCAACAGTCAGGGCTGGGTACAGAGCAGTGTCTCTATGTGCAAGTCCCTGGGTTTCATCCCCAGTCGTGAAAAAAGAGAAAGGCGAGGTCAGACAAATAAAAGATTGAGGGCTAGAGTTGTTGATGGAATTGTTTGCTATGTAAGTCAGTGTGGAGGGTTTGTAGTTGGAGCTTTGTAATGTTCCCTACGTGGTTTTAGTGTGTGGGAGATGGTGCCTTAGGACTTCCAAATAGTGTGTTTTAACATTCAGAATATAAAGGTTTTTTTGGCCCCTTCCTTCTTCCTTAGATTGGAGGGGTTTTGTTAACCATTTCAAAATATACTATTGAGCAATCTGAAAATATTATGGGAGGTATGCACATGCCATAGCATGTGTGTGGAGTCAGTTCTCTTTGCACATTGGTGTGTGCTCTGGGGCTCAAACTCAGCATGCGATTTCCCTCTGAGCCATCTTCAGTACCCTAACTGAGCTCTTGTGGGATTGACAATGTTATGTTTTCTTTAGGTTCTTCAAGCCATGCTTAATGAATAGAAAAGGTGCTCTCATTTATGTTAGTGCTTGGTTGAAAACATGCTTGAAGCAAAGTTACTAAGCAATGTAAAACTAACTTTGTATCCATTTGTCCCTATTTGTAATTCTAAGTCTTCATAGCTGGCTTGTCCTGGGAACAGATGCTCACTAAGAGAGGAATTTCTAGTTGATTCTGCCTGTTTTACACCTAGTACCTCTGACTCTGTCTTCAGTGTTCTTTCTTCCACCCCCGGCAGCTATGGTTTTTGTCTGCCCTTCTTCGCATATCCCTACATATTTTTCCTTCTTTGTACTGTCATCTTCCTTTGTGTCCCCTCCACAGCCTTCGTGATCTGGTCTGCAGAATCAGGTTGCTGATGCTCACTAAGCTTGGTTTTGAAAATCAGAGGTCTTTTCGGTTGACCAGTATCCGTAGCTGATACCTCTGCTTCTCTACTCTGCTGGGCCCCTTGCCCAGGCATTGTTCACACTTCAAATGCGCCAGGAGATGTAGATGCCAGTCCCAGCCATTGTCCTGTAGAAGACTGTTCCATGCTGCTTGACAGAAAGCTATCTGCAGCTGTGTATCTTGTGCCTGGTGTGTGCATGATAGCTTCTTAGGAACCATGCACACCCTGCCTCCTTAGATCTCACCTTCTGGAAGGGAAGATCCACAATTAGCAAGTCAATAAGCACACTTAGGGATAGCAGGTGGTGCTCAGAGTTAGTACACTTAGTAAGTCTGGGGGAAGACATTATGGGGTAGGGATCAGAAAGTGATACTAGTGTTTGGAAGATTATTGTGCAGTGAACTATGACCAAGTGGAAGACCTTGGAAAGTTGTTTTAAATGGTAGGCATAAGCAAAGACACACAGCCTGCAGCATGAAGGCTACTACAGGTATTCTTTAGTAGGATTTGAATGCCAGGAAGCATAGAGAGAGAACTTCAGGAGAGGCTAAGCCCAGCATGCTGAGGTGGGCAGTTTGGGGGTAAAGGGGTAGGGCACACCACCTAGGCTAAGAGTGCCCGCTCTGGAATTGGACTTCCAACATGTACTAAGTCATGCCTACCCCATAGAATTAGTACCAGTTTAATGTGTATTGTGTCGTGACTAGTCCCTGATAGTTTGCACTTGTAGCTAAAGTTCGCTATTACTTTGGAAGTCTATGAACCTATTGAAGGCTTCTGAGGAGAGCCTTGCACTTTAGCTATACTATTGTGTGTGCAAATTGGAGGATGGATTTTAGGGGACAACAAGGGACCTTCTAGGAGGTACCTCAGCCATTTGATATGTTTCAGTGAGGCTCTGTGCTGGGGCAATGGACAGAGTTGAAAAGTATATAAGGGGTAAAAGTGATGGGAAGTGTTTAAGTGTCGAGCAGGATCCCCCCCCCATTTTAGCTTGATGACTTGGGAATCAGGTGCTTTGAATTAAAATGCAGAAGATGGGAGGAGAACCATGTTTGGGGAAGGGAGGGTTGGTTTTGAACATGTTAGTTTGAGGTGAGTGTGTCTTTGTGTAAAGACAACGTTGTGGGAGAATTGGAAGCTTGAGGGTAGAGCGAGGCTATATGGAAAGACTTGAGAGTACAAGCTTCAAAGGTGTGGGGAAATGGAGCAAGTGGATAAAGCTATTGGAGGGAGTGTGTAGATGAGGCTCTGGGACTGGTAGAGATTGAGGAGGAGGCTGGGGAAGAGGGCAGGCGAGAAATGGGGACAGGCTAGTGGGGTAGGAGCTGAGGAAAAGCACTGAGAAGACTGCTGTGTGGAAATGCAGTCAGAGAGCTTTCATGCTGTGAATTTGGCTGTGTGGAGACAAGTCATAAGGGAGCTTTCTGTGGTGTTGTGTGCAAGTCTGCTCAGGAGCCATAACAAAGTACTGTAGGTTGAAAAGCTTAAAGAACAGAAATAGATTTCTCATCGTTCTGGAAGCCAGAACTCAGAGATTAGGATGCTAACTTGTTGGGCTCTGATAAGAGCTGTGTTTTTAGTCTCTCGGTGACGGAGAGAGTGCTGGGGTTGTCCTCCTTTGAGTGGCACTGACCTCATTGTGACGTGCAGGCATTTATGCCCAGTCTTCAAATACAGCCTCTTGGGGGCTAGGGATTCAGCCTGAGTTTGGTTCATAGACGATCGCTACAGACTGTCTACTTTTTGAGAGTCTCCATGGAGGTAAACGTGTCTACTTTGCCATTGCTGCTGCTTGTTTTTGTTATCCTCTTTACTTCCTCTGCCCTGTGTTTGGGGCCTCACTTCCAAAACCAGAGCCTCTCTTTATCCCGTGGGGCTTTTATCTTTGTCTTTGATGTCTCACGCTCTGTTTCTGGAATCGGTCCAGCTATTATTTGTGGTTTTCTTTATTTTATTTTATGTTTTGTCTGCTATATCAGATTTCCATATTCACAATTGCTTGGCCTGCCAGGCATTGGTCTGTGGATTAGCCTGTTCATAGTAGGTAAAGATGTCATGCTTGTCAAAGAGACATTGCAGTGTGATGCATGTTTTTGTCGTCTGACAGCTTGTTTTCAGATTGCAAAGAAGAATTCACGGCTCAATTTCAGAAAATAAGGAAAGACTACTGATGTGACTTCACAACATAACTTTGTTTTTAGACGCTTTGGTTGGTCTGTATTTTTCCTCTCCTCCTTTGTGTTTGAGTTCCAAAAAGGATGTTACAGAGGAAGGGGGATCATGACGTTTTGTTTGTTTTGAAGTTGTTGAGTTTAGGCTGTGTATTCATTTGTGGTGTGTGAATTGCAGGATGTAGTTCTGGGGTCCTCCCTGCATCAGACCCCCACATCAAGGTTATTCTGGGAAGTCCTATCCAAAGCTGACTGTAAAATACAGGGCTGAACTTTGTCAAACAGGAAACAGATATAAATAACTATTCAATCTTAATTCAATCCAAGCAGCTTTCTCACACATACTTTAATAATGCATTTTAAAAAGTAATTTCCTTTTTAGAAAGAACACTTTAATGTTTCCAGGTCACTTTTAATAAGAAACCTTAATGTGTGTGTAGTGGCTCTTTCCATCTAACAGTGGGAAAATTATATTTATTGGCATTTGAGTCACAAAACAGATTTCTGAAACATGTTGAAAACATTTCTATGTGAGCTCTTTATCTTGCAGTTTTTCTGTGTGCATTTATTTCTTTAGTCTTTGGCTACTGATTAGGAACCATAGAGCTAGAATGTTTAGCATTTCTCAACTGTTCAGCATGGCACCCTCAGCCTCTCTACACACTTAGTTCTCAGTGAGCCACCTTCACGGCATGTGAATGCTGCAAGTTAACAGTACTGTATGTGTGCCTATGTGTAGGTATCCTGTATGTGTATCTGTGTGTTGGTATCCTGTATGTGTGTCTGTGTGTTGGTATCCTGTATGTGTGTCTGTGTGTTGGTATCCTGTATGTGTGTTTATGTGTTGGTATCTTGTATGTGTGTTTATGTGTAGGTAAAATACTGTATGTGTTTATGGGTTGGTATCCTATATGTGTTTTTATGTAAAAAGAATGTTGTATATGTAAAAAGAATGAGTTTCGGTTGTTTCCTGAGTATATGATGCTTGCCCAAGCTGCATGCTAACTCGTGAGTGTAAGTAGTTACCTGAACTTGCAATGGATGGCGGTTGAAACAGATTCCAAGTGCATAGAAGAGATGAAGAGGGCAAGTGACCTTGTGTATGGGTGTGCCAATTCAGGTCATGAGGAGGGCAAGTGGCTTTGTGTATGGGTGTGCTGATTCAGGTCATGAGGAGGGGGCAGGTGGTTTCCTGGACCCTGGCTCCATGGTGGTGTTAGAAATAAGTTTGGGGCCACAAAGAAGGAGACAGCCACTGTGGTTGAAGTGCCTTGACAAGGTAAAACGTTACTCTTGTTCAAGAGGGTGTACTGTACACCAAAGCAGAAGAGCCAGCACACAGGGACTAGAAGTGTGCTTTTGGGTTTTCATTCTAACCCAGGTGGTGACTGTGTCCTTTCCTTATTGGCTGAGGTCAGACTTAGCGTTCTAAGGAGAAAGGCGCCCCTGTGTCGCACCACCTAATGGCTGGAATGCCAGAGGAACCCCTGTGTAATCATAATCTTACTTGGTGGGTTAGATTTAAACATTTGCATGGATTCACCCCCCCCCCAGGTTGGGAAAATATCACAAGTTTTAATGCTTTTGATAGGAAAAACTTGTATTTAATGTTTTATTACCGTGTATACACCAGGAGGGCCATGCTGGGAACTGGGATGGAGAGCATGGAGAAGGTGCTGGTGTAACATGAGGGCCGGCTTGTTGGGGTTTAGGTCCCAAAGAAAATCATGCAGAGAATCTACATTAGGTTATAAACTGATTGGCCCATTAGCTCAGGCTTCTTATTAGTTCTTGTAACTTATATAGCCCATTATCCTTATCTATGTTAGCCACATGGCTCGGTACCTTTTTCAGCAGGGCAGGTCACATCCTGCTTCTTTGGTGGTCTGGGCAGGAATGCGGGGGAGCTTCCTGCTTCCCAGAATTCTCCTATTCTCATCACCCTGCCTCTACTTCCTGTCTGGTTGACCCGCCTATACTTCCTGCCTAGCCAATCAGCATTTATTTAAAACATGATTGACAGAATACAGACAATTATCCCACACCAGGCTGGTTTTGGTTGGACATGGTGATCTGGAGCTTGCTTGGGAGGTCCAGGCAGATTTTGGTAATAGGTTTGAGAGAAAGCCTGTCTCTCTGTGAAGTTGGGCTGTAGAGCAAGCTGTGTGGGGATTCTTTCTTAAAAGCAGTCAGATGTTGATGCTGGACTGAGGCACACAAGCCGTTGGAGGATTGTGTGGGTTAGAACAGCCTGTGGTGGGGGCTGAAGAGGTGGGGGTGGTGTAGAACCATACTAAGGAGCAATAGCAGAATTTATGGAGTTTATCTTATTTGTAGAACTTGATTAAGATATTTGTGTTTTAATTTGGCAAAAAAAAAAAAAAACCCAAAAGGTATGGGATAAAGTGAAACCCATTTTGTTTCTAAGTGGTGAGAGTTGAGGTCTAATTTTGTGAATGTATTAAATTTGAATGAGTATAAGTTAAGATGATTTAGCTCAGGAAATCCTGAAAGAATCCCAAACTTTCTAGGGCACAACTCCGGTTTCTGGGACATTGTTAAGACTGAAGGGATTTAGGCCTAGAATTCTATCAATTAGGCCTCCCCTAGGTGGGTGTGATACTGAACTAACTGACAATGAGGTGCCCCGTTGTAAATCCTTTTGACCTATTTTAACACCATGAGATGAATAGATTGCTATCGGAAAGGCCTTCATTGTGATAGTATTTTGAAATTGAGACACAAATCTCACAACAACAGTGCTCAGAGCCCAGGTACTTCCGGGAGCTTCTTGGAGACTACAGCACAGCCAGCACAAGGGTTAGCACCCAGGTCACTGTGCCTCTTCTCTGTTCTTTCGGTACTTTGTCAGATTTCCTCTTTAATAAAGATGACTTCGCATTTAGAATTTCATTAATCCCAAGGGTCTTTCTGTCCATTTAATTTGAAGCCTCGCCCCTTCTTTTTTTTTGCAGTTTTCGGTTGGTTATGTCCTGCCTGGTTAGAAAGAGAGGAGGGAGTATTTCTTTGATGCAGCCTACTCCAGAGGTTTCTTTTACATAGTTCTTTTTACTTACCACAGAGCGCTAGTTACATATATCAAGTTATTAATTTCTTTTGAATATCATACAATACTTTTTCTTCTTTTTTAGACAGAGACTCGCTTTGAAGTCCAGTGACTTTGATTTGGAATCCTCCTGCCTGAGCCTTCCCATTACTGGGGCTATAGGAGCTTTAATAGTTTCTAGAGGATTTCTTTTGCTTTTTCTTTCTTTCTTTCTTTCTTTCTTTCTTTCTTTCTTTCTTTCTTTCTTTCTTTCTTTCTTTCTCTCTCTCTCTCTCTCTCTCTCTCTCTCTCTCTCTCTCTTCTTTTTTTGAGAGGGACTAAATTAAGGGATGAGGCATCGTCTTCAGTCTAGGAAGATAGCAAGAGGAAAAACTGAAACGGACACAGGGTAGCTCAGAATGTAATTATATCTAGAAATAGTACTCACCTACTGAGTCTGGTTCACTATGGAAAGACTTGGGATCATTGTTAAGCTTTTCCCTCTATTCATTTAGAAGTCAGGTGCATTGAAAATTAATGCTGATAGTCAAAACTATAGTCTCAATTAAAAATATTTATGGGTGAGATGGCTCAGTGGGTAAAGGTGCTTGCCACCAAGCCTGGCTGCCCTGAAACTCACACAAGGGAAGAAGAGAACGAATTCCCCCAGCATGTCCTCAGATGAGTGGCGCATACACATGCACACGTACACACGCAGACACACTTTCAGAACAAACATGGAAAACACCAGCAGCACTAATAATTGTAATCCATGGCTACCATTAACCTTTCGGTGATGTTTTTATGGCTGCCCCTTTCATTGTTCAGGGCCTCTGTGGAGCTAGGGAAATCATTAATGGGGGAAATGGCAGGGAGGAGCCGTGAGTGATGGCAGATAGCGTTGCCCTGAACTCAGTTGTGACAGCCTTTCCATCAAATCAGTTTCTGATTAAAGTCTCATTACTCTCTGCGACAGGAAGTTATGCTGCCTCCGTTCTTACCGATTATTTCTCTGCTTGACCTTTATTGTGTTTGATTTTGTAATCTCAACTTTTTTCTCTTTCATTTCTTTTTAAACATTTGGGTGTAGATAGGAGGGAATTCCTTGCTGTGCTTTAGGGAGTGGCACCAAAATCACATTTATTTTGTTCAGTAGTTCTGCTCCATCCTTCCTTACAGATAAAGACCCTTTCTTTCTGTGTGATTGTGAGAATGTTAGGTCTGGGCGTGCCTTTCTGTAATGGTGTTTGACATGAAAAACTGCATTTTAGAAACTCATTAAACTGCTATGATTCGGGTCACGAAGCCCATTAGCTTGTCAGTCATTTTCAGAGAGACCTGTCATATTCCTCATTATGAATAGTAAAGGCAGGTAGGGCTCAAGGGTTTCTCTTGAAGGTTCTTTTGGGCATTATTAAATAAGAAACCCTAGAATTTTTCCTTATGAATGGTCTTTCAGGGAATTTGTATAAAATGGCAAAGATGTAGTCCTGAAGGGAACTTTCATATCACTTATTTTACCCAGATCATTTTATGGTGAGGTCCAGAGAGGGAAAATGATGTGTCTGTTCAAGATTAAGAGAGGAAAATTTAGGCCTAACTGCGGGTACCTATTCTTTAAATGATTGCTCAAATTCTCGTCTGCACCAGACTGTCCTTTCTCTCAGCTCCTTTTAAAATCAGGTCCAAATCTCTCACTCAACGTGGACCAAGGGGCAGCAAGCAGTCCGTGAAAGTTTGTGTGGAGTTTCTTGATCTTAAATGTTGACAACAAATTTTGAAGACCTGTAGGGTGGAGTCTCCTGGTCCACACATCATCATCATTATTGTTATTATTAATGCCAACAGGTTTCATGGGAAGTTTTGTGGCTTTTGGAAAACAGGGTGGTTAGGGAGCTTCTTGATCACCAGTTGTCTTTCCATGACTTAAGTGTCTGACCTGCTCTCTGCAACTGGAAACATTGCTGCTAATCACGTGTTTTTTGACTGGTTTTACAACGTATTGCAAGCTTTTTTGGGAAACCTATTTTTATGGCAATCTATTGGTGCCTAGACCAGCAAGGCTTTATTTACAATGTAGTCTCTGTCAGGCAAATAAAAAGGCTGTATAATTTCAGCTTGTCAACCCAGATATGTGATGTTTGTACAAATAACATGCTTTTGAGTTTTCCTTGGTTGCTGTACTTGCAGTGGGCTCTCGTCTAGGTTTAGCAGAGCGTTTTCAGGATTTCTTTGGTTTGCATCTTCTCAAAAGATCTTACCAGAGCAGTTTCCTGACACTCGTGACAGTGTCACAGAGCTGGTTTGTCTTTCAGTGGCCTGTCACCCGGTTTTGTTTTTGTTATGTTTTCTTCCCCCGTCTTTTAAAATCTCTGTCCTGAGCAGGTAATAAGATCCTATTACTGTTCATTCTACTTGGAGATATAATACGTAGGTAATTAGATGATTGAGTTTTCTTTGCGGTTGTGTATACAGGGCAGACATTTCTCGGAGAGAGAGGCAGCCATTTTTAAGTTGCTAGGGTTGCTGTGGAAGTGTGTGCATCCAGAGCAGCGGTTTTCAACTTGTGGGTCGCAACTCCTTAGGGATCACAGATCAGATATCCCGCAGATCAGATATTTACATTAGGATTCATAACAGTAGCAAAATTACAGTTATAAAGTAACCATGAAGGTAATTTTATGGTTGGGGGGGGTCAGCACAACATGAGGCACTATATTAAAGGATCACATGCAGCATTAGATAGGTTGTGAGCCACTGATCTAGAAGTTTGGCTCTAGAGCTTGATTTACACAACTAATACACTGGAAAGGTCTGAATAAAGCCGGCGCCATCCTTGTGAGGGTCACACCATCCTTGTGAGGGTCATAATCTTAACTTCACTTGCAGTGTGTAAGGGACTCTGCATTTCAGTTCTGGTGTTGCAGTCTTGTACTGCAAGGGGCCGAAGGGGCAAAGGGCCAGCTGTCACTTCCAGGTCTTGTGACTTCAGAAAAATAGAAACATTGTTATTGGAATTTGGGAGTCCTTTTATTGTTACCAGATGATACAGGGAAATTTGTTTCCCCTTTAGGAGTTCTTAGTCTCATTAATACAAGAATTTAAGAATGAACTCAAACAGAAGCTCAAGGACAATTTTCCTAGGATTTCAAAGAGAAACCCTAGGGTAGGCCAGCTGTAAGGTTCAGCTGCTGCCCAGGGAAAGTGGATGGAGGGAGAAGGAAAAAAAGCCCTGCTGTTTAAGCTAGTGGAAGGGTCAGACCACGGCAGACAAGCAACCATATGGCAGCCAGGAAGACTTTAAGAAAAGAATAATTCAGAAAAGCAGTGTGGACTTTGGAGCTCCATGACTGATGACCTGTTAAGCTACTGTGCTAGGCAAGGGGTTTCTGGGGAGGGACCGTCCAGAATCTCATTAGAGGGAAAGCTGTCCTTCTGCCAGTCTCTTAGCATGGCTTAAAGCAAGCATCTCTTCATAGGGGTAGTCTCTGGGCCTGTTGGCTTAACTAGCCCAATGGTTTGCCAGGACTCCACCCAAGTCAAGGAGTTTATTCTCTTGACCAGGAAAGTTTTTATTCCAATAAGGTACTAGAACTGAACAGACTTTCTTGTCCTCCTTTTCAGTCCTAAACTGTGGGCCTTCCCTGATTTGGGCAAATGAAACATCCAATTAATAATTAAAATTAGTCTAAAGATCAATGGATTGAGTTTCAGCTTTCAGAATTTATATGACGTGCACATTATAAAGTATGAACATAACCAGAATAATCAAAGAGTTGAACTAGTGCTGGGTAGAGTGGTAGAGTGTCTAAGGACCAAAGATGCTAATATGGAAGGAAGAAACTCCAGTAGGCCTTTTCTTGAGAGTCAGGAAGCAAAAGGCATCTATGAATGTGTATGTGCGCACACTTGTATGTTTGTACATGGGGGGGGGGCGAGAGTGCTGCAGAGTACCCAGGCCCCTTGGGAAGATCTTGTTGATCTGAGTAGGCCACGAGACTAGTATTAGGGTATTTATCCTGTCTATATGACCTTGGGCTGGTCACCATCTTAGTTTCTGTGTTTGTGAGGGAGGGTGTATGTGGGGGGGGGCTGTACTTACGTCGAGTTCTTTGTGTTATAGACACAGTTATAAAAGAAGTCCAAACGGAACATGATCACCCTCGCTGATGCCCAGCCTTTTAGTGGCAGCAGGCCTCTTCTTTCCCCAGAACCATGACATTCTTAGAATATCCAAAGGAGAAGCTTAAACAGTTTGCTCTCTCTGTTTCAGGACTTGCTTACTGCTCATTTGCAATGCAAGAGGGCAGGCTCAGGGCCTCTCACACAGCAGGCAAGCGCTGTACCACTGAACCATCTTCCCAGCCGAGCTCACATTTTTCTAACCATAGATGTTTGCCATATAGCTTGTCTACACATGCCTCTATTATACAGGAGTCTGACTTAACACAAATTACATAATTGCTTACTTTGAGAAGACCCATACTCTAGTGCATTTGAGTCATGACAGAAAGTTGAATTACATTCTGTACCCCATTTAAAAAGGTAGCAAATTATATAATAATACCATTATCCTGACTTTTACTGGAAGATTATTATTTGAGAAGCACATAAAAAAAGTCATTTGATCTTGGGGGGAAATGCATGTCAGCTTAATTACCTATATTCTATCAGTGAGGAAATAAAAGACCAAAAAGCTGAATATAGTATAATTTAGAAGGAATCTTCTTACATTAAATTTATTTTCTATGGTGGTGAGTAATGATAATACTGGGCGTATTTTAAATACACAACTTTGGGGTAGACAGTCCTAAGGTTGTTAGAGTTGTCTGGTGCTGGCTATTCTGTAGGCATATTTTTAATTGAAGAATTATGGCTCAGAGCATTGATCCATTATCTATTAGATAGAGTTGTGCTTCATCAGTAGTTCAGAAGTTAGAAGGCTGTAGTTATCTGGCCGTAGCAACCACCACATCTAACTAGCCTTTTGAGAAGATTTCTGATCCTGAGAAAACCTTCCTTGCTAGCGGCCATCTTTCATTTGTTTGCCTGGTCCAGGTTAGTCTTAGTTGTCTGCAGGGCATAGCCTAGGGTCATCTGACAGAAGACGCTTCAGTTGAGTAATTGCCTGTATCACAATGGCCTGTGAGCGACTCTATGAGGGAGTACCTTGATTACTAGTGATAAAGGGGGCCTCGCTCATGGACCTTTCCATCCTCAGACAGGCGGTCCTGGGTTATAAGCTTGAGCCTGTGCGAGCCAGCCAGCAGCATCCCTCTGATTTCTGCTTCAGGTTCCTGCATGAGTTCCTGCCCTGACTTTCCACAGTGGTGGATTGTGAACTGGGAGTGCTTAAGTCGAAAGCGCCCTCTCCTTCCCTAGTTGTTATTGATCAGAGTATTATCATAGCAGTGCAAAGGGAACTCTAATGGTCTGCAGAGATTTTCTGATTGCCTGTTATCTAGGCATAAAAGACTTGATGGCGAACTAGATAAACGCTTGAAATGCAGTGTGTGTTCGGCATTCTAGAAAGGATAAGAGTAAAGTGTTGTGTGAATTCAGATAAAGGCTAACCAGTGGCCCCTTGTTCTGTATGTATGTGTTCTCACGTATATACCCATAGGCATTTTGTTCCCCTAAAATGGGGTTTCTCTGTGTAACTTTGGCTTGGCTGTCCTGGAACTTGCTCTGTAGCCCAGGTTGGCCTCCAATTCACAGAGATCCACCTGCCTCTAGAAAATAAATTTAAAGGAAATTTGAAATATGAAGGAAGGTCTGGTGACCTTATTGAGATCTTTGAGTGGCTTTGGTAGGGCAAAGCTCTGAAGACCATGGGTGTTAGATCAGTTCGCGTTAGGCTTTGGAAGGGAGAATCTGAGGTTAGTGCACTCTTTCAGGAACCCAGCCTTCTGTCTTGTTGCTTCCCTTTTAGCAGTGCTGGGTTGAAGCCTCATTGTCCAGAGTAGCTGCTTGAGGTCAAGCTGCTGTGCACACGTTTCAGACTTCAGGAAGGAAGAGGGGCAAGCGGTAGTGTGCTCATCTTGTTTAAGGAACCATTCTAGAATTCCTCTTCATTTTTATGCTCAGAATTCAGAGCATAAACAAATGGTCAAACTTAACTGCGTGCAGATAAAGCCAAAAATACAGTTTCTCCGATTGTGCTAGGTAACCAGTCCGATCCTGTCTAGAGGAAGATCCTCTTGGTATCCCAGAAAAAACAAGGACTTAGTATTCGTGGGGGTAGGCTGTTCACACATTGTATTCGCTCAGCTCCAAGAGCATTTTTGTGAAAGAGAGACTGCTGTTTTATTAGTTACACACAGACCTGAAGCTGTAGAGCTGATGCTTGATCTGTACATCACTTACTGGTTTTTGTTTTGTTTCTTTAGATAATAGAGTTCGTTGCTTCTAGATTGCATCGTACAGAATTTTCGGAATAGTATTAATAAAAGCTTACTGCCCCACCACAATGATTACATTTCATACCTAGCAATAGTTACACAGCTACTCTTAGTATCTTTTTTTATAGTACACATTGACATACATGACCTGTGTACCATTTCCATCATAGGGGATGCTGGAGGATGGAACAAAACACCCCTAATTTTGACATTTGGAGGCCTGACTTGAATCCTGATTCTGTGCCCCTTTAAAAGCATCTTGCCTGGCCCTGGAAAGGTGGCCCTAGGACATTTGACCCTGTAATGAGGGGTTAATGCTGTGAGTGAGATTAAGATCCAGGGCTGAGGGCTCTAAGAACACCTGTTGAGCCCTGGTTTTGTTAGAGTGATCTGAAAACGCTTCAACATTCTCTCAAGGGTGTTCTTGTCTTTGAAGTGGCACTCGACTATGGAATGGGCTTAATGTCAAGGTGAAATTCTTGAGTAAGAACTGGTAAAGAGTATGAGTTTATAGCAGCTTTGAGGTAACAATGACCTCTAGTGTCCAATCCAGCCCTCACTGAGAAACAGGGAGTGTTTGCAACTCAAAATTAGCAGTCCTGGGGGTCGTATTCCTGGTTTGTTTCAGAAGCCAAGGAGGGAAGAAACACCAGCTAGCAGCTTCCTCTCTCTCTCCTTGCCCCCCTCCCCCCAGCCCACCCCCACCCAGTTACCTTTTGGTGGTGTGTATTGTCGGACCGGTCTTGGGGTGAAAGTTACAGGCTCAGAATTGGGAGCCCTCAGTGCTGGAGTGATCTGCACTTCCGGAATGCAGAGAGTCCCCGGCCCTGAGACTGGATTTACCTTTAGCCAAGAAACTTTGAATGACAGCTTGCTTTATGTTTCCATTCCTGTTTTGCTTTCTATCTGTGTTAAACTCGGGGATAAAATAATGACTATGACAGCAAGGATTTAGCAGAGAATGATGATTTGGGAAGAGTAATCAGAGACTTTCCTTTGAGTCTTGGTCCCCACCCAGAAGAATGTACCACGTTCAGGGCTGGAGAGATATGGCTCAGCTATTAAGAGCACTCACTTTTCTCCGACAGGACCAGGTTCAGTTCCTTAAACCCACAGGACTGCTCACAAAGGTCTGTAACTCCAGTTCCAGGGGATCTACTGCCCTCTTGTGGCCTCCTTGGAAGTGCATTTATTTTCATGTTCTTAAAAATGCATGCCAGCAATAGTAAAATCCCAGACAGATAGATGTTCTGTCTTCATAGATAGACAGGTTGGGAAGTGATTCCAAGCGAGGTAAGATTGTGTCCTCTGTTGGCAATTGAAAGATGGTCACTGAACTGTTGTTCTCCCTTGTTTGCTGTCCCACACTTGGAGAGCCAAGTTATATTGGTGGACCAGCCAGACCAAGAATTAGAGAAGCCCTTTGAACTAGCTGTTTCCCATATAATTTGAATGTGTGATTTTCAGTGCTACTCAGATTGTACCGTAGTCCAGTCATTGCTCTCTCCGATCTCTAGTTTTAAGTTTGTTTTGCTTCTTCTCAAAGGGGTATAGCATTTGCATTTTCTTGAGGCAGGTTAGCTGACCAATAAGAAGTTGCAGTGGATTTTAGTCATAGGAAATGAATTTCTAAACCTAAGTCGTAATTGTATCCTTAAGATGGGGTAAGAGATGAAAGGGCTTTGATTTCACAAAGAGAATTTGTTGTAGTGGATGCCAGCGAGCACGGTTATCAGAGGGAAGCTGATGTGTCATGAAGGACCAGCAGAGTTTCCTGCCTGCCTGTGTAAGCCGACTTGGAGATATTGGGTGCTCAGGAAGAAATAATTTTGAAGCATCTCTTGACTTATTGCTTTGGTAGCTGGTCCTTAAGACATAGTTGGAAGGATGTGCCCCCTGGTGGCTCCTGTGTGTCAATGCCACTGAATATTCAGTTTTTCACAGCAGTTCTCACTGGAAGCACCTGTGCTCATTACACTGCTGCTTCGATGGAAGCAAGTGTACAAAGATTCCAAGTTCAAGAACCCTCTGTGATAGTGTTTCAGCACTTCATAGACCCAGAATTTAAGAGCTAATGAAAGAATACTCTTTGATCTAGGCATACAATAGACATTGGGCTAGAATAGCTGTCTCTGCCAGTTGTTGAGTGTGGCAGAGACGGTTTCTGTGTCACCAAGTGTGTACCCTCACTGAGGAAGTAAGACGCTTAGTTTCTTTGATAAACATCTTTGAAAGCTCTTATTACAAATGCCTGTCCTCCTGTTTTTAAAACCAAATAGATCGTTTCCGTGGTTACTCACACCCTTGTGAATTAAGTTAATTTTCAGGAAATAATGCATTAAAATTTTTCCTATTTGATTATTTTTGATTGAAAATGCTTATAGCCTTTGAGTATATGTTAACCTTTAAGCAGAAAAATTCTTCCACTGCCTTTTCTGTTAGTATGTGTCCCTTCCTTCAAACAATAACTGCATGCTTCCACAAATCTGGCTGTGTCCTTGTGTCCTAAGAACATAATTAGATCCATTACCCTATAGCTGTTTTTCAATATATTTTAAACATTTTCCCCATGTTATTATAATTTTAAAGTGTTATGTTTAAGTTGACTATATATTTGCACCTATGTACAAGTTACATAGAGTTAAGTTATTTTGACATTAATCAAAGGGATACCTCAAGTGTTGATTCTAACCTTCCAAAGTCTTTGCAGGTCTTTAGGAGGGCATTGCGTTTTCATAGGTGTGGAGTTGAGAATGATTTTAATATCTGGAAGTTGGGCTGAATTTTATGTATTTGAAGCATAATTGCTCAGTTAATAAAATATAGTTTAGCTGATTATTTGGGATAGCTCCTGCATAATAGTTACAGCTTTTCTTGGTTGCCAACTTGGCTACAGCTGGAACTAACTAAAACTCAAGCAGCTGGGTATATCTTTGAGGGATTTTCTTTTCTCTTCCTTCCTTCCTTCCTTCCTTCCTTCCTTCCTTCCTTCCTTCCTTCCTTCCTTCCTTTCTTTTTCGAGACCGGGTTTCTCCGTGCCTTTGAAACCTGTCCTGGAACTAACTCTTGTAGACCAGGTTGGTCCCAAGCTCACAGAGATCCGCCTGCTTCTACCTCCCGAGTGCTGAGATTAAAGGTGTGTGCCACCACCGCCTGGCTGAGGGATTTTTTTTCCCTTAATCAAATCATTTGAGGTGAGAAATCCCACTTTTTAATCTGCATCTTTTGGGGGAGGGAAGATCCACCCTTAATGTGGGTCACACCCTCTGCCGGCAGCCTACGGAAAGGGCACGGGTGCTGTCTGCCTGCTTGCTCTCACTCTTGTTGTTCAGTCCATCCCTTCGCTGGCATTAGGGCCTACCTCTTTGTGATTCTGGAGTATACTGAAGACCGGATGAGACATCCAGCCTCATGGACTGAGCAACTACTGGATTTTGGGTTTTGTATTGGTAGACTGTCATCGTTGGGCTAGCTGGACCACAGCCTGTAAACAATTCTAATAAACCCCCTTTCTATATTTCTAATATACATCTGTAGATATAAATATAAAGATTTATTCTGTAAGTTCTGCTCCCCTAACCCTAACACAGTAGTCAACTCATAAGAGTTTATGAAGGAGGAACTTGTTTTGTGATCTAATGTTCTCTTTGGCATTTAATTATTGAGTTATTCCCAGTAAGAGTTAGTGTCACATTTTCTTGGTTCTTAAGTTATACCATCAAAAAAAAGTCACTCACATCCTTGTCTTCACGTTGCATTTTATTATCTGAACTTTTCTTTCATGAGGGCTAATTGTTAACAATCCAAGGAAATTTCTTGTGTTCTGTGGATCTTTTAAGGTCCACTAGAGGGCGCCTTTCACTTCTTTGGGGCCTGGGTGGGGGATGCAAAGCAAGTTTAAGTGTATGCTTTTATTTTGATTTTTTTTTTTTTTTGAGAGCTAGTTCTGTTAAATCTCAGAGTCGATTCACTACAGCTCTTAAACTGAGACATGAGGAGACTGTCATGTATGGCCACTAAATAAGTCGTCTTGGTAGTGAATGCTGTACTGTAGGTTGGGATGGTTGTGGAAGCCAGGTGGATAAGGTAGGATCTAACGCAGCACTGAAAGACTACCTGATGTTACAGCTCAGGGAGACTTTTGTGCCACCAGAAGTTAGATACCTGTTGAGTGTGGGGGTGCAGTGCGATAAAGGAATCAGATGGTAAAACAGACAGACCTTGGTTAATCCAAGGGGCGCCAGCCGAGAAGTATGTGTCTCCAGGTAATTCCCCAGGAGAAGGCAGTGGGGAAGGAGGGAGACGGAACTGTGAGGTGCCTTTCCCCAACAAGTGCTTTCCAGTGCCAGCTGTCCGGGGGACCGAGGGACATGAATTAGAGAAGGCACCCCACTAAGGGGAGAGACTCAACTTCCAAACAGCCTCTTGGCGGGGCCTTTCTGCTAGTTCTGGTTTTCACTGTGGATCCCCTTGCTGGCCTAGAACGAATGGAGATCTGCTTTTCTCTGCCTCCCGAGTGCTGGGATTAAAGGCGCATGCCGCTCCTGCCCTGGCTTGCCTGTTCCTTTGTAAACTGAATCTGTCTGTCTTGATTTCAGGAACAGCTTGTCATAGAGTGTCCAAGCCACCCTTTGCCTCCGTTACAGTGATTGTACAAAAGGTTTGGGAAGACATGAGACACGGGGCTCACCTCCCAAGATTCGGATCTGGGTTGGTCTTGGATGGGGTCTGACTGTGAGCCAGCAGGTCCTTGGATACATGCGTAGAGATGTAGCCTTAGCTGAATCCTTCTGAACCCTGTTTGGATGTAAGAATCCCCTTAGCTTCTTGTATGTACCATAGCTTAGGCCTCACCCTTAAGACCGCAATTAGTCTTAGAACAACAAATTAATTAGATCAGTGGTATGTGAAGATATACCCTTGTTGATAATTAAACAAGAAAGGTCCAAATCAGATTTTGGTACCCTGCTTTGAAACTATCCATCATACTGTTTGCCTTTTTCTTTTAAAAGTTATAATTTGTTATACTAACTCTTCCTAGTTCTCCAATAAATTCTGTTTTCTTGTTGTCTAAGATTCCTTAGCGCCCTCAGGATTTTCTAGCTTGTATCTTTCACCCTGAACCACCAGGGGGCAGGTCCAGTCGGTCAGATACTGTGGAAATTCTCTGAGAGTGGTACTTAACTGGTGGAGAAGGAAACACAGTTATCAGGAAAGGAAGAGTCTTGCTTCTTGGCATGACTTGAGCTTGTTCGCCATCCCCACAGGCTGTCGCGATTCTGAGTCTGGTTTTCTAGAAAGGTCACACTTGAGCAGAATGTGTTGGAGGATGCAGCCTTAGGGTTTAAGCCTCCAGAAACTTGGAGAATGCATAGTAGATGAATGAGTGCTGGAACCACTGGCAACCAAGGTGGCAGAAGTGGCCTTTATACTGCAAGGATGTCATAGATGTTCCCTCTACAAGAGGGGGAGTAACCCCCACAGACTCCTCCCAAATGGAAACAAGTTAATTTGAGGGATGGGGAGCTCCTGTCTTACAGGCTTTATTCTAAGACACCAGCTGGATAGCACCTCTCCTCAGTCCAGCTGCCTTTTCCTGGGTTCTGCAACCTCCTGCGTTCCCTCATTCTGGGCTCTCATGGTCTCCATTTTGCTGGTCCAGCTCTTGGACCCATTCTAACTTGTTTGCTATACCAAGCTCTCTTCCCTAAGGTGGACATGGCTTCAGCATTTCTGACAAGTTTTCCAGGTTAACATTTGTTTACCGTAATTCTCCTCTCTTCTAAAACAATGTCTGTCCATTGCAGGCTCTTACGGCCTCTCTTCAGGAGCTAACTTTCTAAATGGCCTTTTCTTTTCCCTCACTTCTTTTGTTGGAGGCATAACTGGAATTGTCAGCAGAAAACAGAAAGTAAATCTTGGTCAGAGGACTAATCAGGTAGTAGAGTTTCTGGACATGACCTGGAACACACAGTTGAGGAGTAATAATAATAATAATAATAATAATAATAATAATAATAATAATAATACAGAGTCTGAGTTTGGAAAAAGTGGACATGACCTGGAACACCCAGTTAAATAATGATGATGATGATAATAATACAGAGTCTGAGCTTGGAAAAAGTGTGTCCTTTCTGAGAACAGGCCAACTACCCAGATACGCCCTGTTGGGAGCATGCAGTGTGGGGAGAAGCTAGGATATTTCCATAGGTCACATACCAAAACGAATGGATTCTGAAGGGAAACAGCAAGCAGTGAAAACATTGGGAAATTAAAATGAAACAAAAGGCTGCTGGAAGCGCCTTACAGGAAGTGTCTGTGATGTACTTCCTTTTTTATTGTTACGCCACACAGTCCATGCTGGGAAGTGTGCAGGCTGTCTGCCTTTAGGATACATGCAGAGTTGTGCAGACACCCCTGGTCACACACTGTCATGTACAGTGCCTTAATGTGACTGCCCACTGCATCTTCTGCTGCTCACAAGAGATCAGCTTTGTTCAGCTATCTCAGTAAATTAATCTGTTTGAAGGAGTCCTAGTTACTGAACTGTTGTGTAGCATTTAGTGATATTGTTAGTGTCTTAGTTCATCTCTACTGGAGATTAGCAACATGCCTCCTAGAACCTTTCGGATGGTGATGTCTCTGACTGTGAACAAGTCTTCCACCCTTGAAGACTTTTCTTCCTCATTTATTGAAAGGTTCTCACAGAAGTACCAGGCGCTCAGAGTGCCTGAGGTTAACAGAGGAGCTGGTGAAGAGCTGTGTCAACACGTGAAGGCAGTTGGTGGGTTAGTCATGCTCCCTCAGTTCTAGTTGGAGGGTATCTGAGACGTACTTCTGCAGGCTGTTGAGAGACCCTGGTGTCCACTGCCTCTTCGCTTTCCTTGTGAATTGGAGAGGTGAGCGTGAACTGCTCAGCCTCCGTGCTGATGGAGCCAATGTTCTTCCTGTCAGTTAGAAACTGAACATCCCTACTCTCCACATCTGGAATGCTGTAGAATTAACCTTGAGTATTAACAGGATGCTTCAAATGGTAAATTCTACAAAATGAAACCTTACTTTCTGTATAAATCAGTTAAGCAAACTGCATAGAATTTCCTTCAGGCTGGGTATATATTAGAATGGATTTTGTGATTAGATTAAGGTCCACTATACACATACATATGTTTTATATATAAAACAAAATATCAACATGATATGTCATTTTACACACACACACACACACACACACACACACACACACACACACACACACACACACTACAAAATCCAAAGAAATCTGAAGTGCTTGCAGTTCTAAGTATTTTAAATAAAGGATACACAGTCCACATGCTGAGAAGTTTGTCCAGTTGTTGGCCATGAGTGAGGTTGAGTTACGGAAGGAGATTTAAAAATCCTTAAAGTTTTCTTCATTTGAGTCCTATGAATTGTGGAAAGGCTTTTCTTTCTTTTGCGGGACGGCGGGGGAGGAGGGATTGAGACAGTTTCTCCATGTCATAGATCAGGCTGGCCTTGAACTCACAGAGATCTGCCTACTTCTGCCTCCCAAGTGCTGAGTTTAAAGGCTTGCACCACGACTGAGGGGTTGGAATGGCTTTTCTTGATGTGGACTTAACGCTTTTAAAAAAACAAGATGGGGCCTTCTCAAATGGAAGAATGTTCCAATGAAACAACTTTCTAACAGATTCTGAAAATATTCATAATTGTTTTTCTGTTTCTCCTGATTTTCTCCTCCTTTGGATTAATTTCTTGGCTTTTCCTCATTTACCCAGTTGGTCTTCTGATGTTGTCACGGGTGACCTTGGCTTCCAGCTTCACAAGTACCTGGGCTTTGAATTCCCAGAGTCCCTCTGTCCCCCTCAGTCAGTTCAGCTCTTTGAGTGGCCTTGGGCTCCGAGCTGGCCTTCATTGTCACAGGCTTCTGTTCTTGGACCTGCTCACCCTCTAGGCCCTCCAACCCTGCTTTGTTCTTTACCTAAATCCAAGGAGTGGCCGTTCCTTACCCCATCTTTGCCCACTGGTCCCACATCTTGCCTTTGGCTGCTCCTTCAGGTCTAGTCATCAGCTTCTGCTTCAGTGGTCGCCTTAGACTTTCTTGTGTTCGGTACCGCTCCAGCTGCTGTTCTTCCCCGACCTTGCTCCTTTCTGCCCAGCCACAGACAGTCTTGGAGGAAATCCTACATCTGTTTAACAAGCACTGGGGGAGCCACCTGCTTCTGCTGGCACCCCAGTGCTCCCTGTAAGACCTTTGGGTCCTAGACACATCCTCAGTTAGATCCAAGTCCCAGCCATGTTCCTGTCTTGGCTAGTAATCAAGAAGATCGAGGTTGGCTGTGCTTAGCCCTACGGTACACATCTGACTTTATATGTTGTGTGTGTGTGTGTGTGTGTGTGTGTGTGTGTGTGTGTGTGTGTGTGTGTGTGTTTTGCCATCTCTGCCTCTGACTTCCTGCATTACTGGTGAGCTGATTACTTTTCTTCAGGGTCTGCTTCTCCACATAGGGCCTGCTTACCTACTTTAGTACTTTGAATAGTTCACTCTGCTCCTTCCCTATCTTCATACCCCCTCTGTGTGGATTCCCCCATCACCACCACCCACCATCCTATGAGTGCATAGATTTGCAGAAGTCTGGTCTCTGCCAGAGTTTCTTAGGAGACCCACTCTTTACCGCCATCTTTCTGTTGCTCCCGGAACAGATGGCATCCTGTTCTGTTTCTCTGGAACTGTTCTCTGACATCAATCAGTGGAAGCCTCTTTTCTAGTTACCGAAGAGTCCGCTTCACTCCGACCCACCACGTCTGACAGACACAGTGATCCTTGCTTGCTAGTCTCATGGTTTTTAGGAGGCATCTCTGATGGGGATGCTGACCCAGACGTCCTTCTTTCGCCTTCATGCACATGGACAGGGCCATCTTTTCTTGCCTGCAATCCTGGCTTCTTTTTAGTCCCCATTTTTCTGCTAGAACCTTGACATTTTTGTTTCCTCAACTTGACAGAGAGATAAAGAGTCAGGGAATCAGCACCCCTGGTTGCCAAACGCCGCCTGTTAGGAACTCTAGCTATGCTAACTTTCGTCTACACAAAACTTTAGAGGAGAGAGGTTAAGTTTGTGAAATTTTAAGAACTTCACCACTTACTATTGATCAGTGAAAGAGGAGGCATTTAAATTGCATTTAATTGCCTGCCTGTGTCTTCCCCACTGGCTCCCAGAATTCTGAGCAGAATTGCCATTGCACTTTCTCCCAGGCCTGGCTGATTGTAGGCAGTAAGTGTGCATACCTAAGGATTAATTCATGATGTGGACTGTTGCTGTAGCTTTGATCTTTTTGTTTCATTGTGTTTTTTTTTCTCTCTAGAAATATGGGTACATAAAAATCTCAAGAAGTAGGATGTGTTTGTTGATTAAAAACTCCTAAACAACAAAAGCTCATTATACAGTGAGAAAATGAGAATTCTTTCTCTCTCCCCTTCCCACCACTCCCACTCTCAAGGGGTGGTGACAGCAATCACTTCTACACTGACGGTGTCCAAGTTTTCGATTTCAGTCCCTAAGTCCCTCTTGAGTTTCACAATCCAATCTCTGACTGTTGAGCCCAGATGCTGATTTATAACCATTTATATTTTCCATATCATTGTTTGTATTTACATATTTGAGCCACTTGAAATCCTTTGGGATCCTGGCAGATGGAACCAACCAATCGTAAGTCGATCAACTAATTAATCTTTAATCCACCCGTTTTGCATAGCCCTTATGTCCTGCTGGCCCCTCCAAGTAAGTTCCATTTTGTTCTTTCCTCCCCCAACCCTATTTCCTGTTACGATCCCATCTTCCTCTCTTTGTCTGAGCTCTCTTTTTCACAGTGTGTCTGGTCTCATCAGATAGCAGATCCTCTAGGTTGCAAATGCTCACCTCCATGCATTCGCATTGCTGCTGCTGGCCTTCAGCCAGTCTCTCCTCGGCCTTGGACAGTCACCCTGGCCCTTCTTCCCAACTACACTCTGCTGAGACTCAAATGTCCTCAAGTCCCTTCACTACATGGCCACAAACACATTTTGTCCGAATCCCGTTGAAGCTCTCATCACATCTGGCTCTGGCCCCTGCCTGTGTTTTCCCAGTGCTCAGGCCTCTTCAGGCTCTCGGCACTCCAGGCCCTGTTCCATGGGAGGCACTCCTCTGGCTGCCGCCTCCTCACAGTGAGGAGGGAGAGGCCTCCAGGTCTCTATTCTGCTGGCTCTGTTATCTTTTCATGTGCTCATCTCGCCTTGTGTCAGGATTAAAGTTTGGGCGCCTTCCTTCAATTGAAAAAAAAAATTTTTTTTTGGAAAGACTATGTTGCTGGGCTTTTTAGTACCATTTAATGGTCCGTAGTAATTCTCAGGTAAATACTTCTTGGATTTTTCTTGAAGCATTGGTTTGAGAACTTTAAAAAAGTGAGTCTGTAGTTTGCATAAAAGCTGCTAACAAACATCCTGGAACCCTAAGAGATTCATGTACAGTGACTATCAGCCAGCCTGGGGTCCTTCTGTATGCCTAACTGGCCTGAGGCTCTGGAATTGCAGCAACTTAATTTCTAAACCATGACCTGCTGCATGTGCTTCTTCAATGCCACAAAATATTTTGGCATTTCAGTACTTTTAAAATGTTGAAAATATTTGCCCAATAGGTTTTAATTGAAGGTTAAAAATTAACCTTTGATCTCTGTATTTTAATTAAAAATATATAAATAGCTCTCATATAATTGTTTTTCTTTATGTGGATGGGTGTTTTGCTTGTATGTATATCTGTGCAGCACATGCATGCATGGTGCTTTCAGAGGCCAGAAGAGTGTATCAGATCCCTTCGAACTGGAGTTACAGACCACTGTGAGCTGCCACGTGGGTGCTGGGAGTTGAACCCGGGTCCTCTGGAAGAGCAGCCAGTGCTCTTAACCACTGAGCCCTCTCTCCAGTCTTCATGTGTTCTTTTTAACTAAGCCAGTTGACCACAAAATTTTAACTTTTTAAACATTGTGTTGAGTACACTGATTTACGTTTTGTTGAAAATAGGCAGTTCAATTTTTTTCACTTAATCTTTGTAAATTTAATTTATGTAAACCGTGTATATTGGTCATATCCTTTATCACCTCCTCTACTTCCCAGAAACCCTGTTGCATCTCCCTTTCAACCTTTCTATTTCCTGACCTCCTTATTTATTTATTTATTTATTTATTTATTTATTTATTTATTTATTTATTTATTTATTTATTTTTAATCTCCTAAGTCCAGTGTGCACTGCCCATATATGTGCACATGCTCTTGGGGTCATCCACTGGGGCATGCGGAACCTATCATTGGTCACACTCAGTTGCCAGTGACTTCAGTGACTCAGTTGTCAGTTGCCAGTGACTTCAGGTAGGGTGTGCCTCAGGAGTCCCTCGCTAGTCTGATAGAATTTATAACTGGTTGGATCTTGTGCGGATATTGTGTAGGTGACCATAGCTGTTGTACGTTCATATGTGTAACAGCCATGTCCAGTCCAGAGGATAGCATTTTACAGCACCCCCCTCCATCTGCTCATTCCTTCTTTCTACCCCCCTTTTCCCTCAATGTTCTCTGAGCTTGTGGGGATGATATAAATGTCTTCGCCTATGGGACTTATCTTCAGCATTGTGAGTAGTGATACCTGCATGCATTCACCCCATGCATTCACCCCTGCAGTATGCTTCTGTCACCTGGGTTTGTTGTTGTGGGTCTTTTGTTTTTTACTCTTTTCTCTTTGAGGGTCCTACCACCCAGCTCCCAAATTAATAGGCTGAGACTTATTCTTGCTTATAAATGCCTGGCCTCAGCGTGGCTTGTTTCTAGGCAGCTTTTCTAACTTAAATGATCCCACCTATCTTTTGCCTCTGGGCTTTTATCTTTCTCTATTCTATATACCTTTCTTTACTTCTCACTCTATGGCTGGCTGTGTGGTTGGGTGGCTGGGTGACTGGCCCCTGGAGTCTTCCTCTCCTCCTTTTCTTGCTCTTCCGTCTTCTCTTTTTCTCTTTCTGTTTATTCTTTCTGCATGCCACCCCCGACTAGCCCTCTCCTGCCTGGCTATTGACTGTTCAACTCGTTATTAGACCAATCAGGTGTTTTAGATAGGCAAAGTAACGCAGCTTCACAGAGTTAAACAAATCAACTTAAGAGTGCAACACATCTTTGCATCATTAAACAAATATTCCACAGTGTAGACAAATGTATCACATCTTCAATTAATATTCCATAATGAGAGTTGGAGAATGGCACAGATCTATAGATGTAAACCTAAGTATTTAGAAGACAGTTTGAGGGGCTGGAGAGATGGCTCAGAGGTTAAGAACATTGCCTGCTCTTCCAAAGGTCCTGAGTTCAATTCCCAGCAACCACATGGTGGCTTACAGCCATCTGTAATGAGATCTGGTGCCCTCTTAAAAAAAAAAAAAAAGAGCTAGTTCCAGGACAGGCTCCAAAGCCACAGAGAAACCCTGTCTTGAAAAACCAAAAAAAAAAAAAAAAAAAAAAAGAAGACAGTTTGACAACATGAACATTTGGATGTGTGAAGGAGCCTTAAGATTTGTCAGTTAATTAGAAATACAGTTGTTTTTCTTTGACAATAGGAGTTTGAATAGAAGTACCTCGCATTTAGTGCTGCTCCCAGAAGACATGGGCTATCAAATGACAATCTCAGCACCAGGCACAGTCTATCTCCCTGCAGGTTATTCTTCAGACACCCCAGAAACACCAGAACCATGTAGCCTATTGCCATTGTTCTTGGTTACCCACCCTAAGAAGATGGTAAGACTGTTGTTGAAGACACCACACACTTTGGTTGCAAAACATAGAAATCAGTCTTAACCTGACCAGGAAACTCATTGCTGACTAGCTTTCATAATTCTGGAAGGTTCTATACAGATTTCTGTTTTAAAAAAAACAAAACAAAACAAAACCAACAATGATCTTATCTAGTATTGGGCCATGTGTGCTATAATGTTGACTTGTCAGGCAAGATGTGGTCACTGGTGCAATAGTGGCAAGACTGTTGGGGGTAGTAGGGGACGCTAGCCTTCTTGATTGTGTTTAAGGCTGCTCCACAGGAGGGAATTCACACCTGACACTGCAAACATGGTAGATTGTTCTGTTTTAATGGTGAGAGAATGGTCTACTGTTTTCATGCAAACATGGTAGATTGTTCTGTTTTCATGAAGAGATGTGAAAGACTTTTTACCATATGGAGTCATTGCCTGTTAACTCCCAATTGACTTGCTCTCTCTCCTGAATGACGCCTGGTCCCCAGCTCGGTAGAAGACTCCAGGAAGGGCTTTCCCATCTCTCCATGGTGCTCTGCACTTGAAACTGTTCCTCCTGTTAGGTACACTGGGAGGGTTGGTGGCTAGGAATGAAGGAGTATGTATTCCCACTCCTCCCTTAGCCATCCCCTACCTTCAACAGCCCAGATGTTTCAGTCCCTGAAAAGGTAATGGCTTTGCATGCTTGGTTAGTGAGCAGTGTTCTGGTTTGTTGCTGACCCAGCACTGCCAGTGGTAGCTGAGGTGAGAAGGTCCTGCCTGGAACGTGGCGATGACTTCACTGGAACACAGTAGTGTCCAAATAGGTGGCCCAGATACCTTTTGTTTTGTGTCTTGTTTTCCACAAGCAGCGAGTCAGCCAAAGTGTTGGCTCAGCCAGCTGCTAACCTGGAGGGCCGCAGGGCGCTTTCTGAAGCATGAGGTCATTTTGTTGCCACCCTAGTTTCTTAAATCTTTAACTGAAGATGATTGGTGGGAATTGTATACAAGGGACTGGTTTAATTTTGCTGTCTCTTTAATTTCGTTTTTGTTCAGTGGCCAGCTCATGTAACTGAGGTGTATCCCTCCGGAGCGTGAGAGTCCCTGACGTTCAAGGGAAATGTTTTCTGGTCCTTTTAGGGTTCATCATTCATTTCGCTTTGGCTCTCATCTACTTCTCATTCTCTAGTGTTTCATTCTGTTTCCCTCCCCATTTCCCTCCCTTTTCTTTCTCCTGTTCTCTCTCCTGCCTCCATTTCTTACGGTTCTGACCAAATATATTCCTAGGCTCCCATGGTTGTTTGTTTGTTTGTGGGGGAGTTCCTGTTCTGAGCTTGACAGGAAATTGATATTCTTATAAAAATGTGGTTTATTTCTATCTAGTTCTTTGTATGAAATTTATGCTTAGAAAGAGTAGGATTTTAAGCATACATTTTTCTTGAACCAGTTCCAGTCTCCTTAGCATCATAGAAGATGCGTGTGCATAGATTCCCTATGTAGGGTTGTACACGCCAGCACCTCGTGTGCTTTTTCTCTATTGTAAAATCTGAACGAAGGGAAAACAAAAGGGGAGTCTCCAAAGAGCACAGAAGACAGCTCTGAGACTGGACTGGAATGCAACTTTGTGTTTCATTTATAGTGGAGTCAGCCCCCTCTGTAACATCAAGGTGCGTTTTCCCTTAGTCCTGGGCCCTGGGCACCTTTCCAGGGAAGCAACGCAGCAGGATCATGACATCATTTTTGCCACCCTGTCTCCTGACTTCAGGAAATGTTCCACAACCCTTGTGAGTGTTTTGAGCCTTAACGCTACTAAAAGGAGAAAATTAAAAGTGAACACAAGATGTTCATACATGCCCAAACTCTGTGTTACAGACTGAAGGTTAAAAGTGAAAATTCTTTTCTCATGTATGGCAAAGCAATCTGGGGGAGGAAGTTAGGTTTTCAGTGGAAACAAAGTATTAGATGGGCAGAGGGGCCGTGTCATGTCCCCGACCCCCCACCCCCCGCCTTAAATTCCAGAGTTTTATTTAGAATTAAAAAGAAAGAAAGGACACATCTACTGATCCCCCTTTGGATTTATTTATCTCAGCGCCAGGACTGCGGCTGTCCTGTGGATCATCTTCCCGAGGCACAGGCTGCTCAGGCCGGCCTTCCAGTTTACTGTTCACCATTCGTTCCCAAAGCTCAACCAAGAATAATAAATTCTATGATGTGCATTGTTTCATCTGGGGGCTCTTGCTGCTTTCAGAGAGAGAGATATTAAATGGTACTTGCTATTTAATTGAGTTAGAAAACAGATCTGTAAGTAAACAGAGTGAGGACACGCTGTTCTGACTGTGCTCTGTCGTCTCCTGAGCATTCAGGGTACTGAGAGGCACCAGGGGAAAGGGGCGGCTGGTACAATGATAATGCCTCAGTATCGTGGTCTGTGCTAGAGTTTTCCAGGAAGGGAAACCTGCCAAACACCGGCCAGGAAGCCGGCAACGGGAGGAGATTCCACACCTGGAAAGCTGTCCGTCCCATTTGGAATCTTTGATTTTTTTCCATCGGTCATCTATAGCAAAGGAAAAGCAAATGAAGTTTGTGCAAGACTGGAAATAAAGAAACTGTTCATGAGCTGGGTCAGTTTCTAAGTTATTTTGCCCCCGATGGTGAACTGTTTCGCCTGTCTGCCAGTCACATGTGTGCATGTGGTGTGCATGTGGTGCTGTAAGATCTCTAAAACATAAATACCTGGGCACAACTGTGGTGAGCCAGTGACCATACAGCTGAAGTCCTTATGTGGTTATAGGTGTGAGATTGATTTTAAAGTCTCTTCCAGAAATGTATTTATTTTCTGTGTTTAAGACTGAGACTTCTGGTAAGACATGGTGTTCAGTTAACGGTGCTGCCTTTCTCTCTAAGATGCCTTGGCCATTCACACCGTGAAGAGATGACGTAAATTCAGAAGGACAGATTTTTCCCTTTTTTGGTTTAGTCCCTGATTTTACCGTCTGATCAGCCATAGCTTTAAAGGACAGCTAATATGAACTTCAGGATCACAAAGTTTCTAATGTGATAATAGTAAAACTATATTAGCAAATGTTATTACTGACTATTGTTTCTTTTTCTCTCTCTTTTTCTTTCTTTTTGGTGGTGACCATTGTCTTTTCTCATAGATAAACCAGCCCAATATACACTTCACAGATTCAAAACCCAAACCCAGACTTATAAAAAAAGTTCCCAAAGAACTTGGATTTAATTAATATGTAATTTATTTACTCAGTTCCCTGCCTCTTTTCTTTTTTGGTGATTGTCTTAATTTCAGTTTTTACAACAGAGAAAGTTTCAGGCATTTTCTGGCTCACCTCACGCAGTCCACAACACCCCCCACCCTAAGAGGAGCGGTGAATTTGAGACTCGGTGCAGTTTGCTCTTTCTTTCTCTCTTCCTCTTCGTGGCGGCTTTGCAAAACAGTTCTGTGCAAGCAGACATGACTTAACTCCACTCTGCACATAGAGAACTATTCAACTTTACTTTTATGTGTTTTGAATACTGCCTCATGTGAGACTGTGACAGCAATAAAGTATGCATGGCCAACCTTATTTTAATAGCGAAAGAGGGCTGCTTTTAATTAATAAGTGGATCTCTTTATGTCTGGGATTTTCAGTTTATTTTGTGGTTCTTTAGAGTTCTTCAATTATGTGGCCGAAAAGGGCTATGTTAGTGGAGACTAAATCCCTTTTAAAAATTCTGTCATTTAAATGTTTTCTGTCTGTAATCTCTGCTTTTTTTTTTTCAGATTGTTTTAAAAGATGCAAGAACCCAAAGGCCCCAGCAGTAGCAGTTTTTGTCTAAGGTGTTAATGCATGTAGCCCATAATTGCAGCATGTCTATTTTGAGCCATCGTGGTATGCAGCATCATGTATTCAGATAGAAGACCCATGTACATATCTGTGATCTTCAATTGGGACATCATAGCAGCTCCATGTCTTGTTGTGGGGCTGGAAAGGTGGCTGAGTGATTAAGAGCACTGACTGCTCTTCCAGAGAAAGAGGGGTCCGTTTCCAGGACCCACATGGTAGCTCACTGTAACTCCTGTTCCGGGGCATCCGATGCCCTTATATAGACATACCTGCAGGCAAAACACCAATGCACATAAAATAAATTTAAAAATTAAAAAAGTCTTTCTGTATTTCCCACTTTTGACATCTGCTTATAAGCTACTTAAAAGCAATCAGTTGAACTCCTATGAAGCATCCACTGAAGGGTGCAAAGCAGCCTTCTGGTGACACATTGTAGTTTTATGTGTAGATTCTGGGTCAGTTCAGTGAAATCTAGAATACCGTTGATCTTATGATTTCCCCAACATTCTTTCTCCCAGAGGAGTTTAAATGCTGTAACATGGGCACATAGCCAGGTTTGGCCCAAAGGGTACTTCCAAATAAAGTGATTCCTGGTTGGCAACCCAAATTGTTCTGATTGATGCATGAATGAATATATCCACAGGTGGTTATTGCAGACTTAGGCTGGTTTATGCTATTCTTCTCAGGAGCGACATCTGTTTGAGGGGCACACTTTGGGGATTGAAAAGAATAGTCTGTTCGTGATCACGTATTTCGTCGGTATAGTAACCTCTTGGTGGGTTGCTAGCAGGAGGAAATATCTAGATTGTGGGTCATTATGCATTCACATTTCAAAGCCAGAAAACCAAGTCATGCTCTGGAATGGTAGTGAGGAAAATCAAATCTTTCTCTTTAAGAGTCAGGTCTGAATTTTCTGATTCCTTTCTGGTGTCTTTGGTGCTGTCTCCCTTAGGCTTCCTTTGGTAAAGCACAGATAAATAGGAGGTTGCCCTTAGATACGCGGGCCCTGTTAGCTACTGGCGCTGTTGAGCAGGAGCCAGTAGATGGCAGTACGGTTCCACTACAGTCCTTTTCAAAGCCCTGCAAGCGCTGTCTAGCATTTCATTACAGTCTAATTTTGAAAACGCCTGATTAGCTACATTAAGCAATGTTTGGGTGATTTTTTCCCCCTTTTAAACTTACAGAATTACAGCCACAGCCTGAAAGGAAGCCATTATTGGTAGACAACATGATTATCAGTTGCAATTTAGTCTGTGTAATAGGGGAGCAGCACATAGATGTTTAATTATATTTGTAAAAACAGTCTATATAAATATGTAACATGGCTAACAAGAATGATTATGATCCCAGTGATTTTTAGATCAGTATTTTTATCTTAACTCTCCCTAGAGTACCACCTAATCATTGTGGTGAATCATGCAAATTCTTCTTAGTTCTGCTAAGAAATCTTGGGTGTAATTAACTTGCAGACTAAGCTAGCTCCTATCTGTGCGGTTTTTTATTTCTCTGGAAGTCAGGACAAGAGCTGCCCTTAGCAGAGGTGGGTTACGTTCTTAAGTTGGTTTCGCAGGTCTCTCTGGAATGCGTTGTTCAGAGGAACAGGCTGCTCTTCCGGTTCTCTTTGTGATCTGGATTATGTTGCAGTAATGGACTTTGTGGTTTAGGTTGAATATATAATAAAAACATTGTCATTTAAATTGGGAACTTGTACAGTTGATTGGCAGTTGGTGCATCAAGAACTTATCTTAAGATACTTTCAAGGAGACCCCGTATTGGATGGGATATTAACATTGGTAGATTCCCCCCTTTTTTAAGAAGTGAAAGCATTATGTTATTAATATTCCATTTGAAATATTTTGTGGTAGGAAATACTTTGGGAGATGCCTTTCTTGGAAATTGAATTTTAACAAAATTCCTGCTTCACTTTTAATCTTCTGTTCTCTCATTTATATACTGAGTTCATAGCTAGTGCTGTAAAATTATAGACTTGATCTGGCCTCTTGAAAAACTTCAAGGCATTTTAGAAAGAGGAATGGAACATTGCTGTTTTCTCTTGTTGCCTCTGCATATTCTAGCAGGTCTTCTCACAGGAGATGAAGTGTCTGCGCGTTGTGGGACAGAAGGGATTCGTTCAGTTCCTGTTTTATGCCGAGCTGACGCGGGTAGCTAACTCTGTCGTAACTGTGTAAGCTTGAAATTTGCTGCATAAGCCACAATCTTTGACAGACAAAGCATGTAATTTCTCACCGGTTTTGCTGTGTAACTTGCCTCCCGTGGCACGGATAATGCATTTTGACAGTTCATGTTGTCAAGTGTGTGTGCTTGTGCACACCCATATACACATAACGTAGACACACCTCTTATAATGGTCATAAAATAAAAGATGGCGGTGGGAATTTGTATGACTGAGGCCAAGGGAGTGAAATCGGGACATAACATATTTATTGTCTCCTTGCAGACAGAGATGAGTATAAGAATAGCACATTCTTAAGGTGCCTTTTCTCATTTTTTACTTCCTTCATCAGATTCTGATGGGAGATGATGTCAGCTAGGCAGTAAATGCAGGCATCAGACTTACTGGTGGTGCTACCAGTGGGGTGACACCCCCTTGCAGTAGCAACTTCCCTTCTTCCTGGGAAGCTTCCACACCAGGGCGGTGAGGATTCAATAGCGCCCCTGCAATCTGCAATGGGAAAGGTGCCCTTGAGTGTTTCAGAGTACCTTAGAATTGTAAACGACTAACGTTTATGAAATTGCCATCCCATCCAGATTCATTGCTACTTTATAGAGTTTTGGGGAAAGTCAAGATTCTTAGTATTTGACCCACACGTAGATTTTGTGAGGAATGCTCCTCTCCAGCCAGCGCGCAGGGTGGGGGGTGGGGACTTTGTTTCTATTTTATGCACAGCCAGACGTGCTCTTACGTTTGTAATATTTAAGGGAGTTCAATAGGAGGCCCTTGATTCTTTGATCTAAAGCCACAGTCAGTTTAATGAGAAAGATTTTTCATATTGCTTGCAGTATTGAACATTTCCGCCAGTTCAGACTCATATGATATAATGATCGATTTATACCTCGGATCCCATCTTTTATTTCTCATCCTGAATCTGCCCTCCTCCCTCTGCTGAAACAGGTAATTACAAAGGTCCTCAGATCAATTTTTGTAAAGGGGCACCCTGACGGGTACCATGACTGAAGTGTGACATGAGTCTTTTTCCAATACAATGGGTGGCCTAACATTCCTCTGGAAGCCAAGCTCATTAAATATTCGGTTCCTTCCCCCCTCCTCCTCTCTCCCCTTCACACACTTAGCTTGAGTCTCACTAAATCTGGGGGTTTCTCCACTGAAGACTTAGGAAAATTGCTTCGAGTTCTCAGATTGAATTTTTTATGTGTATGACTTCATGATAGCATTAGCATGTGCTTTGATCCATGTGTGAATGGCGCTGGGTCGGCGCTTATTGCCATATCCAGATGGTGTTACAGGGAACAAACAGTTGTGTTTTAAGATTTCTCAATAGACTGTCTAGACTGGCCGTGCAGCAGACAGATACAGCCACCCATCAAATTAGCGTTTGTCAGATTTATGGTAATGGTTCGCCAAAGCCTTCCTGTCATTGACATTAAGATTTACGCCTCCCAAGTTATTTTGTCTTCCACAGAATATAGCTTGTGATTGCTTGGATTAAAAAAAAAAAGTTTAAGACAGAAAAGTCTTGGTGAATGTGAGCTGTTTCTGAATGAAAAGAAAAATATAAAAGGAATTAAACAGTGGCTGAAGCTCAGAGTCTGTATTGATTAGGGAAAGGCACCCTCCCCGCCGTACCCCTCCCACCCCGCCATACCCCTCCCACCCCCGCCCTGGGAGTGATAAGAAGGGGCTTCTGCTATGGCTGGTGTCTCCCATTTGCCCTGTTGGAAAGAAAAACATGTATGTGGGTGACTGTGGCCAGATTCTGCCCTTTCATGTTGTTACTCCTGAGAAATGTGATCTGCTGTCTCAACGCCGTGGGAATAACCTTTTGACAGGCAGTATGTCCATTCTCAGTGGAAATGTTTTCCCAAGTCTGCCTAGGCTGCCTTTGATCATACCTCCTTCCAGCGTGGGGTCACAGCTACTATGCTCTTCCGAGAGGCACAGGTTTCTTCCAGGAAAGTGAGGGACACCGGGGCTCAAAATAAATAAATAAATAAATAAATATGACCCAAACCCTCTGCGGTGTTCAGTCATCTGGCGCTATGAAGCCGGGAGGGTGCAAATGCCGCATGGCACACTCACGATGTCTTAGGCTGGACTTAACGCAGCGCCATTTTCTATGCTTGGATCACCTGCACTTTTCCATTCAGTGTCGTTTGAGGAGTGAGGGTCATCCCATCCCGAGCATGCTGAGGCTCGTCTGGAAATGTGTTCTCCTAGTATTGTACATTGGTGTAAATGACGAATGGCTGGGAGGCTGGGGGCGGGGAGAGTTGATTAAAATTCCGAGACCACGGCAGAGAGTGTGTAGGGAACTGACTTGGTGGTGGTGGTTGGGGCTGCAAGTTTCAAAGCAAGTTCTTTCATTTCTCTGAGACCTGGTGTTTGGGGAAACCCATGCTGACCCTTTGGTCTGTCAGGATGGAGATACAGGGCAGAGTTCTCATTCAAAGGGTGTCCTGCCTCTTTCCTGGGCTGTAGCAAAGCAAAGTGGGATCAGTTACTGAATGCAAGGACTGGGGGTGGGCTGGGGGGCTCCCTGCCAGCCTGCTCTGGTCTCCTTGAGGCTTTTCCTTTCTGCTTCCAGTCCTTTTTCCTTTTTGGTCCTTGCCATGCTAGAGTTACTCTAGCATGCCTTTAAATACTTACCATGTGCGTTTGGATTTAGCCATAAGTACTTTATCAGCTGTATCAAAGGTGTTGTAATTGATGCTCGTGTTCAATCTCTCTGAATTACATTCCCCTCCAGAATAGTGAAATAATGGCTTTTTGGCTTTGCCCCTGTTCAGGTCTTTAAATTATATGTGTCCCAAGTTACATTTCCCCCCCTGCATTGATTCCTCTGGTTATTAGGATTTAACTTCATCTGGTTTTGAGAAATTATTTATTTAATTAATTTCAAAATTTTATTTATTTATTTTACATCCTGACTGTGGTTTCCCCTCCCTTCTCTCCTCCTAGCCTCTCCCCCTCCCACTCCATTTGTTTTCTCACATGAGTTATGACCGATTTACTGGAAAGAATTTGATTACCTCTCTTATATGGCTGTAAACTTAGATGATTTCCCAGAAAAAAGAAATAAGGAAACATTTTGCTGAACAAATTTTTTTCCTTTCAAATCTGTCTTTTTACCATTTCTCTTCTTTCTCCATTTTACTTAACCCGAGAGGTTAATCATTTTTATTCTCTTTGCAAAGCGTATTTCTTCTGGATGCCCAGGGATCTTCCCTGAGTTTTGAGGACTCTAGTGCATTGTTGACAGGGCAGTCATGTAAGGGGGTCTCCAAATCACAGTCAGTGGCTGCTGTACCAGTGGAGAGGGTGCTGATGTCCGACCCTTGGCCAGCTTCAACACTTACCATTTTGGACTTGAAAACTATTTAAAATTCATTGTAAGAAACAGTATAAATTTTACAAGACACATTTATAGTGTTTTTAAAACATTAACTGCCCTTCTTACACGTGTGTTTTGCTGGAAATTGGAAGGATTGAATGGAATGCTAGCCTTTTTAGCAAAATGTGAAAAGTTATTTAAGTAAAATTCTTTATTTTTTTTCCTCTTTAGTTTAAGATTTTTCTCTCTGGGACTCCTCCACATGGTCATTCGGGTTTACTATTTTTAGAAGGGAGTTTTGACAGTACACTTTATGCCTTGTTTACTTGATCGGATGACATATTTAAAGGAACCACAGGATGTTAGAGCTTTAGGAGACCGTAGAGGGCGTCTAATTTAACAACCTCATTTTTCTAGCTGCGGAAACAGCAGTATGGATAGGTTAGGTATTTGAAGTTGTCGGGAGTACCATTCCCCATCTCTTATTTTATTTTTACGTGGCTAGCGATAGATACTCCTTTAATAGGTGTGTCCTCTCCCCTAAATTCACTTCTGCTCGCTCTGTCTCCGTTTGACTAGTTAGTTCAAAGCTAAGAAAGCACATTTCATTTTATGCAGCAGATTCTACCCATGGAGAAAATATAAAATACAGAGCCCAGTGGAGCCTAGCACACACTGACAAGTGAAACAGCCATTTCCCCCTTGCCAAGGCTGCAGTGTGTCTAACATGGAACAATGAGTTATGAACTTGTCTAAATTACGTACACCCTGTGCTGTGGAAGTGGCTTGAAGATACCCACAGCTGTATTTTTTTTTTTTTCAAGACAGGGTTTCTCTGTGTAGCTTTGGAGCCTGTCCTAGAACTAGAACCTCGCTTTGTAGATCAGGCTCACCTCGAACTCCCATTGATCCGCCTGCCTCTGCCTCCCTAGTACTGGGATTAAAGGCATGAGCCACCATCTGGAGGAACCTACTTGGGGGGTTGGAGAAAACTTTTGCTTCCCTGTGAAGAGAGAGCTATGTAGCTGGCTTACTCAGATCCCCTCCCCCTCCTGTCCTTTGTAGTTGTCTCTCTTTGAATATGGCTCCAACATTTAGAGCTGCTAGATAGTTTTCTTACTACCTTGCGGCAGGGTCGGGGGGAACGGAGGGTGGGAGGGAGCTAGTTTCTTTTAAGTCCTGTTGATTTAAACCAGAGGTTGGCATTATTATTAATCCAGCGATTGGCAATTATAACTCACAGTCTGATTGCATCTTTCTGTACGATGCTGTTGAGACACAGCTTTGCCTGTTAGGCATTGAGTGTGTCTGCTTTTAAGCTGACACAGTTGGGTGTTAACTGAGATTATACTGCCTCAAAACCTGTATGAGTATATGGCCTACATGACTGGTGTGTATGTGTGTGTACATTTACACGGGAGGCGGGGAGAGAGAAAGAGATAGAGAGACAGAGGAGAAGCGCTATGTAAAATCTCTGTTCCTTTATATTTGTTTGCACCTCATTGAAAACACCATGGAGTAAATTTTCTGTTACTCGCAGCCAAACACATTCTTTGTGGAATCAGCCAGTAATCCAGATCTCTAACACATTTGTGACCTGGCATTTTTAACTGTTGAAACTATTGTCCGGTTAAGCAGGGCTGTTCCAGATAAGCAGATCCCTTATTTTGGGCTTTGTCTATCTTTATTTCCTCCTTAAACTTTCTGGCTATTCTTTTCTGTTTAATAATAAGGCAAGGTTGCTCAGTAGGTAAAGGCACTTGCCACCAATCCTGATGACCTGGGACACTATGGTGCCAATTGTCATGTGACCTCCGTGTGTGTGTGTATGTGTGTGTGTTTGCGCGTGTGCGCGTGTGTGGCAAAGCGATGCACAGGTGCATGCACTCATGCGCCCAACCTCACACAAGTAAATGCAATAGAATTATTAAAAGAGAGGCATTTCTTTTAGGAAGAGTAAGATGAGAATGTAAAAGTGTTATCTATAACTAACACTTGCTGTTTGGTCTTGGATTAGTTTCTGGAATGTAGGTAAGGAAAGCTGAATGTTCTTTAATTAGTGAATAGTCACCTGATAAATCTTAGAACCCAGAGGTACCCCTTATTCAGCATCTTATATGGAGCTGCTACCGCCCCACCGCCTCCTCCTTCGCTTCTCTTTCTCTTTCTTCTCTTCTTACCCCAGACTTGATGCCCAGTGTAGTGACCTGCGGGACTGGGAGAAGGCTGACAGTCACAGCACCAGCTCTGGGCAGCATCAGTCACTAACCTGATAGGAGCAACAACAAAACCGAAAGACCTGGAAATGTGTTTCTGATTGAGTGACGTCTATGGTTGCATAGTCTGTCCTTTGAACAAAGGAAATTTTGGCTTGACTTTTGTGTCAAGATAGAACACCCCCTTAAATGCGATTACACAGACGACTATAAAATACTCGTTAAAATATGTATATTTTCATTTTTGCTGATACAAATCTCCATAGTAATTCTACTTGTTTTGCAGATTGTGTGATGAATTATTGTAGAAAGGCTGCTAAATTGGTTTATAAAAGACTGAACCAACCCTGGGTTGTTTGTCAATTTAATTAAGTTCTTTGTCACACTTGCACGTGCAAGGGAAAGAGGTGGGACAATGTGCGTTTAGCGTTATTTTCAACTGTAAGATGTTTCTACTCGTAAAAAAAATCTTCATGGTTGTTGGAAACCCTTGAGGATTTGTTGATTCATACAGCAACAAAACACTCATTGGAAAACCCAGTCCCCATGTCCTTATTAGTCCCCCAAAGGGTAGTGGAAAATGCCCTTTAATTTTAAGATTTCAGAGGGTTTGCCCTATAGAGGTGCTCATCACCATAAGAGAAATAAATTATCCGGGGATGGAATGTTGTGGGTAAATTTGAGTTTTCTGATGCCACTGTACTATGCTGTATTTTGATAACCTATTAACAATATATTTTAGTAGCGTTGACATTTCATTGAAATACCATATTAGTGTCTTCAAGTCACTATCTTAAGGTACTGATCTCTAAGGATGTGTTAGAATTGGTTGGAAAGAAAGAGTGGATTCCAGTAAAGCAGATAATATTAGGATATTGTGTTCTAGATATCTACTTCCTAATATCTATTATTACTTGTACAGATACTCTTGCTCTACTAAGGGGATTATAGTTCATGAGAGAAAGAACTTTAATTGGACCAGAGGATTTTACGGTGCTGACGCCTCTGTCATAGACTCTTACTAGCTATTTTGAAGCAGATCTATTCTTTCGTATCCTACAGGTGAAATTATTTCATAGCAAAGCAAGGCTTTGTGAGTTGAGTGTGTCATGCTTGCATTTTTGCCTTTCAGCTCACATGGAAGATGTAAAGGAATAAAGTTTTGATATTGTATTTCAGGAAAATATGAAGACACAAAGAAACAATTATTTGACTTCTACCCATTGTTCCCTTTAAAAGTTTTTACGTGGCGGCCTCCTGAGCTATTCTGAAAGCATATTCTAATGAGCACTCTGTAACCTTTGAACTCACTGTATGTTTGTAACTTCAAGAGAAAAAAAGTGACTGAAGAAAAAGGTAGCTGTCTTTTTGGAGGGATGACGTGGTTATGAATTAATAACAGATATAAAAATTAGAGCGACTGCCAGTTTCAAAGGCCCGGGAAGAATGTTGACTTCGCAAATAATGGTTCACAAGTTATTCTTTTTATACAGCATGTCTGGCCAGTGTCTAGGTACTAAAAGTGACTTGAGGTGAGTGATTTCTTTTCATTAAATATTCTCTCAAGTACAAAAGACCTCAAGACACTCTTCTGAGAAGAATTGTATTACTGTGCTACAAAATACAGGCCTGCATATTTCTGTAATGATTTCATAAACATACAAGTGGCTCCATGAGTGTATATTGAATTCTATTCCATGTCTCTTGCCTTCTGTATTATATAGGCATTTTTTTAAAATCAGGGCCATATGTCAATATCTATTTAAAATATCAAACAATTTCATAGAACTTGTGAAAGTCAGCTGTGAATTCCAGTTCTCACTTCTCTCTCTCTTTTCCATTTTCAACTATTTGGCTTTTTTTTTTTTAATTTATTGCTGCCTTCTGGTCAGTGTGTTCTGTCTCTATTCCTTTCCTTTCTATTTGGCATCCCCAGTGGTCCCCTGCTTTGGAAGGAAGATTAACTCTTTCCTCCCCTTGTCCTCCCCAGAAAACAGCTTTTCTCTCTCTTCCCCTTTTCCCCTCAGACCCCCAGGATGGTTAATGCTGTGTGTGGCTTTGGGTAGATCTGAGTCTCTACATTGCCAAGCTTTGAAAACCTTAGACATGGCTGCCATTTGCTACGCTATGCTGATGTTCCTCCATTCGTTTTGATTGTCATCCGAGTGAATTGTGATGTTTAGTTTCTGTGCCAGTAATTTATTCTCATTTGCTCTGCCTCCTCACCCCCCCCCCATATAGATCTTCTCTTCCTGATGTGATAATCTTGACATTAGTGACACTTCTTCCAGAGCCCCCAGTCTGCACCTTTTTGGGCCGATTGCTGCCCTGGGGCTGCGTGGCTGTCATCCATGGCGGCCCCTGAATTGCCATGCGGAGGACCTCTTCTCCTGTGAGGTCCCTGCTGGCATCCAGGTCGTCTTTCTTCAACGCCACAGGGTGCACTGGAGGTCACGATTTTGAGACCTTTCTTATCAGGCTCGTGATTGATGGCTTAGTTGGTGCGGAGTCCTGGGTTGGACATTATTTTCCCTCACAATTTCAAAGGCGTCTGTGCCATTTGTTGTTAGGTTTCTGAAGTGGCATCTAGAGGGACCATCCCAGATTGTCGTCAAGCCTTTGTCTCTAACGTTTTCAGTGTTGGCAGAACTTTGTTTATGTTTTAACTGTGTTTGGCGTCTGTAGGTTTCTGACAGTCCGTGCTATGCTTTGGTATATGGCCCTTTTTGTAGCCAGTGTACTAGGCCCTTTGAGGGGGAAAACCTTAAGTTCTGCAACATTTTCTTGACATTTCCCCCATTTTTCTTGGCTCTCCTATACCAATCCTTAATTTTTAATGCTTTCATTTTGAGACTCCCCCTCCCCAAAATTTAAGCCTTTTATTGTGTTTCAAATTTCTGTTCAACCCCTCCTCTTTTTCTGCTTGTTTCATGATACCCCGTTGCAGATTTTCTTTCATGGGTGCCATGTATTTTATTCTTTTACTTACTTTAGAAAATATGTGCTTATTTTTGTTTGTTTGAGACAGGGAAATATTATTTATTTATTTATGCATCTGAGTGCTTGCCTGCATGTATATTGTGTGCCACATACTTGCCTGACACCCGCAGAGGTCAGAAGAGGGTTTTAGATCTCCTTAGAACTGGAGTTACAGACAGTTGTGAGCCACCTTGTGGGCAATGGGGATGGAACCTGGGCCATCTGCAGGAGCTGCCAGTGCTCTGGACTGCTGCTCCATCTGTCTGGTACCTATTTACTTACTTTTGAGACAGGGACTCCGGCCCTTGAACTCCTGAACCTCCTACCTTCACTTTCCAAGGGCTAGGCTAGGATTGCAGACTTGCGCCCCATCCCTGGTCTATGGGGTTTTGGGACTCAGTGCTGATTTTTATGAACTTCAGGAGAATACTCTAGTGACAACTGTATGCCCAGCCTCCATGCCTTTGAACTTTAGACTTTAAAAATACACGTATATAAACTTAAATGCTCTGTGCTGTCATGGTTTTTTCCCCCTGTACTTTTGCTGTCTGTTCTTATTACCGGCTTTTCTCAGATGTCTGGCAATCCTTGTCTGTCTACTTATCTTCAAGAGTACTAGATCTTATTGGAGGGGTTCCTAATAATCAGACCTTTAGGCGATCTCTTAGGCTGGTCAGATACTCTTCATAAGAATCTTTACAGCCCCATGTTGTGAAGGCTTCCCTGGAGTCAGGGCTCCAGAGGCAGCTGTGGACAGGGCTGGGCACTGGGTGTCCCCTGCACCACAGTCTCACTTTAGTCTTGGTGCTGTATGCTTTGCCTGTGGACGCGTGCCTGAGGGATCCTAGATACGAGACCCTGTTTGATCTCTTCATGGTAAAGATGTGAAGTCCTTAGTGGTTGAGCGGTTGCCTGACGCCATGAAGTGGGGGAAAGATCCTAAAATCCAGTCCCCTTTTCAAAGGGCTTTGAGCTAGTCAGTTTTCAGTACTATGTTCATCTGCTTCCGGAGCCTGGATCTTCTCCTTGCTGAGCTTCTTGTCCATTCCCCATTCTGTGGGAGCTGTTGGTAGTTCACTTCCCCACTCTGCTTGTTTCACTTTAGCGTGGTGTCGTGTGGTTGGCAGCATCAGTTGCTGTGCGGTCTTCTGTGCCCTGTGGTCCTTGTGATGGTAGCTGTGTTTGATGTCCAGGCACGTGTGACATTTTGTAAATGATTTCTTTTAAACTCACTTTGATGAAGTTTCAGGCGTGGGTGTTCAACTCGCCGCTTGGATTAGAAGCCTCTCCCTTCCTTTCCTTTCTAACAAGCAATCTGGCTTGAAGGATAGATGTCCTGCGAGCACTTCCCCAGCCTGCAGTCCTGAACAGAAGCACACGCTGTCTCTGCTTAGACAGTGCCTTTCATGTATCTAGGAAGAGGTAGCATTGCGGGGTCATAGTGTTTGTTGGAGAAAGGTTTTGTGAGCAGATACCACGGTCTTTTTCTCCTCATGCAAGCACAGGGAAATGGCACATACGCACTCTGAGGGAGTGGGGGATTAGGAGTGTGTCATTGCTGTCAGTGGCTTTGGATCCCTTTTCACAGTCTGTTTAGAGGAGGCATTGGCCTCCTCTTAAGGAAGATCAAGACATCTCTCTACGGAGGGAGCATGGCTGGTTAGACTTGGCGGTCCAGAGTGTATAGTCCGGTGCATGGAGTTTCCTTTCCTTCGATGAAAATTGAGCTAATTGGATCTTACTCCCATGGCTGTGGATAGAGTGTTCCAGATGCCATGCCTTCCCTCCTATGATGTACCACATTCTCTAACGCTGTGAGCCCAAGCCGACCTTGCCTTCCTGGATTGGTCTGTTAGGTATTTTGGCCACAGAGATGTGGAAGTAACTAAGACCATGAGTAACTAAAACAGAACTTCGCCGAGCTGGAAAGCATAAAAAGCAAGCAAGGGACAGAGTCCCAGGTCTCCTTCACTGGTACGTGCTTTGTGACCACCAGGCCTTGTAACTGGTCGGTCAGAAATGAAGATATTCTAAAGGCACATTGTGTATCTCAATCTGACTATCAAACTATAGAAACAAGGAATCACAAAGAAATGGGGATTTCCTCAGGGATCTCATGTCGGGAGGAGGAAAGGGCACCGACTCGAGGGGGACCGTGTCTCCCTGAGAAGGACTTCACACATTTCCAACAACTCGTCAGACCACCTTGCTAGATGAAACTAAAACCATGATAATGATGGGTTAGTGGAGGGCAGGCTCACATCTTGACCATATCTGCTTAGACATATTTGAATTTTGATCTCATTTCAGAACCCCCTGGACTTGAGGCAGCTGCTGAACCTCTTTGTCCCTCTTCCCAGAGTGGCCACCTTGAATCAATCTCCTCTTTGTGCTTTCCACTTTTAATTTGGCCTTTTCATCAGCTTATTGAGAGTGGGTGAGACTTAACCTGGAGTACAAGTTATTATCCATGTTTGATAACAGGACCAACCCCTAACAGTGCCATGGTGCCGATAACCTGATGACTAAGCATCGCTCTGGCACTTTCAGAGCCTAGCTGGGCCTCTTCCAGGTCCATTAATTTGACATAGTTTACATTAAATCAAAGAAAATGCTAGTGGTAGAAGTCGGGAGGATGACCCAAGCAAATGGGTGGAGGATAAGAGCAGGAGACAAACCAGTCTGCTCTACTAGATAGAGACAATGGAGGCTGCTTCCCTCCCCTGCCCCTCCCCACCACCACAGCCCAGAAGGCAATAGGAAGTTTGATAGCACTCCTCAGGGTAAGTCTACTTGCTGTTTCTAGAGGCACCTTCAGCCAGAAGTTCTTAGAGGAGAGGACCACGGCTTTCACCGTCATTCTGTATGGTGTACTCAAATAAGGCTTTCCGAGTGGGACAACAGGTATTGAAGTTTAAAGGAGTCCAGTCCCAGTTCTGCAGGATCACACAGTAGTCATCAAAGCCTTGCTCTTCCAACCTAGATGGATGCTGCAGTGCAGAGGCCGCCCTTTGTGGGGGCGCGTATTAGAAGGCACAGGCCCTAAGCTCTTTTTGCTTGGAAGGAAAAATGGTAGATTAGCTGTACATCCTCCCTGGGTTTTCCCTGAGGGGCAGTATAATGCTACCATCACTGTCACAACCGTTGGTCGAGCTGCCACCACTGCTGCCACCACCATCGTTACTCTAGAAGCAGATGGAAACCTGTGTTTAAATCTCAGATCTTGTTAGTTGCATATCTTGGGCAAGCAGTTTCTTTTTGATTGACTTGTGGTCCTTTCAAGGGATTGTAAAGGTTAATTGTGGTGATACTTAAACATGCTTGCCAAAGACTTCACCCAACGTGAGGGCTCGGGAGTACCGAGTTCATAGCAGCTTTGTCAGAAGTACATGGGGATTGACAACCACGGTAATCACCGGTGTGTGACTCTGCCATGCGCTCCCCCATAAAGAAAGTGCACAAGCCACGCTTACACCAGCATTTTAAGTGCCAACTGCTAGAGTTCTGCTTGCCCTAAAGTGGGTAAAATGCTGAGAACCTGTGCTTTAATTATGACCATTGATAACAACACTAAGGAAAACTTTCAGGTTTTAAATCTTTTAATCTGCACAGAAATATGGGGAGGAAGGCCACAAAACTTGTAATTTTATCACCACTATCAGCAACTTTGAGTGCGTGGACACAGCATTGGGTCATTAAAGTTTCCAGGGTTCTAAGAAGGCTACAACATGGAGTTCGTTTCAATGCCAACAAAATGATCGATAGAAACTCAGATGTAGGTACTACAGGTCCTGATGAGGAATCAGAGCGATACCTGTCGCCAAAAGCCTTTGCTCACTCTTGACAGTTTGAGGTTAGGTTCCCAGAAGGGTTGAGAGAGAGGAAAGTGAAAACATGGGCAGGCCAGAATTCCTGCAAGCCTCCTCTGGGAACCCTGGGATAGAGTGGAATCTGGCATAGATGATCGTCATGTGTTCATTGTGTGGCTTTGTTTTCTTTTGTCCATCACTGTTAGTGATAGAATTGTCACAATGGGACAGTTTGTGGTTTAGTTGCTATTTTACAAACATAGATGCTGGGTTTTCTCTCTTACGAGGAAAATCACTTTTCCTTTAGTAGCCAGTCTTTCGTCACTACGCCGCAGTTGTTGTCCGGGTGACCACTCCCAGGGTTGGGGATCTTTATAGAACTATACTATTAAGGACAAGCACTGAATTGTGTGGCTGAGGGCCGTGTGTGACTTTACCAGTGTGGACATTAGGAAATGTCACTGAGTCGAGAGCGCATGACTTCCTCCCTGTCCTGGGAAGTGAGTGACCTCTGAACAAGTGAGCTCTTTCAGACTGCAGCAAGGAAGCTTCACGGAGGTGGGGAGGCAGTCTGCACCGTCTCCCTCACTGGGGACTATTGAAAACTTCACGCTCACAAACAGTTCTGGGAAGCATTCATTTGCGTATCAAAATAGTGGATGGTTCCAATGATAAAAATGATTTTCAGTAGCCAGCATTACCAAGAATCAGAGGCTTGTGTAAGATTACCAAAAACTATAATTTCATGCAGCCAGCTCTGTTAGTCACAGATGTTTGCCATCAGTTCACACTCTTTAGGAAATGAGGAAAGGATATTACTACAGCCGTTCCATTTGCGCCTTAGGAAAGAAGTGGTGTCAGTCAGGAATCTCTTCTGTTGCATAAGGAAGGGAGTTTCCATGTCAGGCAGTGCATTTGTAAAAGTCCCCTCCTTGCTAGCTGCTGTGTCCTTGTAGCTAATAGTAACATCGTGAGGAGAAGTTAGGGGTTTGGAATATATCTCAGCTTTTCATTCTGCTCAATGAGGGACAGTTTTGTTTCTGGATGGTTGATATTAAGTGTTAGATTATGTCCTCTGAGGTTTGTAAGAGGTGTACGTGAGGGGAAGAGGTGGGAGGGGAGAGGGAGAGGGAGGGAGGATATGATAAGCCCAGGTAGCAAAGAAAAAACAACCTACAGTTATTTTCAAGATATTTGGGAAAGATGATGGCTGCACATCTGTCATCTTTCAACAACAACAGAGAACCACCTGAAGCCATGGTAGAGACCGAGAAGTCATCCAGGAAGCGCCTATCCTCAGAGAAGAAAATGGCGGTTTCTCTGGGACTTCTCACATGTTCGTCTTAAATTAGAAATATGTTAAGAACTTTTGTTGTTGAGATTTTTATTGTTGTTGATTTCATCCATGAAAGGTGATATTTTGAGTATTAGTTTGAACTTTAAAAACGTTGAAAAACGGGGAAAAATCTAGGCATTGTGGCACATGCCTTTAATTCCAGCAATCAGGAAGCAGGGGCAGGCAAGTTTCTGTGAGTTCCAGGCCTGCCTGGTCTATGTAGGGAGTTTGTGGCTAGTCAGGGCTACATAGTGAGATCTTGTCTCAAAAAATAAATAAATCAATTAATTAAATTAAGGAAAAAAGAAAACCCCATACCTTCTCTTCCAACTAGTGTAGCAGTAATTTCCTGTTGAATGACCTTACATATCTTAATAGGGGAAGGTCATTTGTTGATTTTTTTTAATTTTATATGCATAGGTGTTTTGACTGCATGAATGAATGTTTGTGTACCATCTGTGTTCAGTGCCCACAGAGACCAGAAGGTGCCAGATCCCCTTAGAACTGAAGTTATGTACAGTTGTGAACCGCCATGTGGGTACTGGGAATTGAACCGTGGTCATCTGGAAGAGCAGTTGATACTCTTAACCACTGAGCCATCTCTCCACCTCCTTGTTGATTTTTTTAAAAGCATTTTGCTTACATGTGTTTTCTATTGCTCACGCAACCAACATACTGCCGTATATTGAGTAGTTGAAAGCAGAGCATACTTGTTAATGTTTTGGGGAGTTCGAGGTCAGCAGTGGTTTCTTACCAGGATAAAATTATATCTGAGTTCCTTTTTGGAGACTCTAAGGAGTGAGACATCCATGTTGTACCTTTCCTAACCTCTAGAACCTGTCTGAATCCCTTGACTGGTAGGTGCTTTTCATCTGAAAACCAGCATGTCTGTCATTCTCATGGTGCCATCCCTTTGATCCCTTTGCTTCAGGCCCCTCTGCCTCCCTCTTCCCTGTTTAAAGACTTAGGGTTACATGGGGGCCCATCTGAATTAACCCAGGACAATCTTTTTAAAGTCTACTCACTGTTACCCCCACCCCCATCCTCTGTGTCATAGTTTCAGGAAAGAGAAAAAGGATATGGATACTCTCTCTCTCTCTCTCTCTCTCTCTCTCTCTCTCTCTCTCTCTCACACACACACACACACACACACACACACACACACAC